>WOXC01003610.1:0-455531 GCA_011680675.1 Gymnobelideus leadbeateri | reverse complement strand
TGTGTGACCTTGGGCAAGTGACTTAACCCAAATTACCCTGCATTCCTCCCTCCAAAAAAGCAGAAAAAAAAAAGGCTTGGTAAAGAGCAAAGAGTTCTGTGATCCAACAATAAAAAATATAACACGGAGAATCATGTTTTAGAAAGCAGAGGTAAAAACAAATATAGGAAGCCAAATAATAAAATCTAACAAAATCCCAAATACTTTAAATGGGGTTTGTATAATAAAAGAGACTTAAGACTCTTTCTTGCTCACCAATTTTTGCTTTGTGGGTAAGCTGTACCTCTTTATCCTTAGGCAAATCAAGTTCTTTCTATGGTCAATTCCACCTATAAGCATCTCTGATTCCTACCTCTGTGAAGTGCCATGTGTAAACTTTTCTCCACTGCCAGTTATCCAGAGATTTCCAGAGAGAAACTGTAAATTCACAGGCAGTTATGATACACGACTCCTTACAGCCAGTTACTTCCCACCACACAGTACTCACATCCACAGAACAGGAATCTGAAGGATTCTGTCACAAAGGAGGAACAGCAGTTAATGTGAAGAGCACAGACGTAAATCATTCTTTAAGGTTTATGAGGTGTTTCCCTCATATTTTGGAGCAGGCAATACAAGTATCACAATCTCCTTTTATAGAGAAAAATGAACTGAAATGACTTCAAAAGGTCACACAAAGTGAAGGAGCTGAGTCTCTTGACTCTAAAACTAGTAGCTCTCTGTTGCTGTCTTTAATATTGTTTGTTTTATGTAAATTTTACTAATTCCTCCTCATAAAAGACATCCACGTGGAGGCTTGATGACCAATTAATTGTTGGGATATCTGTACAAATGCTTCAGGGAAGGGGTAGACAAGTAACCTATGAGAATCTTCGATGTAGATAACTCTACCAAAAAAAAAAAACCATTCAAAAGTAGTAATTTGATAGGATCCTAAATAAAGTAGAGGGTTAAATTAAAGTTCTATTCAGGTAGAAGGAAAATTAGATTCATGGGTCTTGCCAACTGTACTGGAAGAACCTTAAGCTTTGAATAAGACTTTATCCTAATAATCATCTTTGTTTGTCCCAAGCACCCAATAGTGCTTGATCTTCCAGGTACGCTGACTTGAACACAAACATTTAAGTCCTAATTTCCAGTACAAGACTGGCATCTATTTTTATACTACAAATGGCCTTTAAAAAAGAAAACATTTTCAAACAGTCGCTTTAGATTTTAATATGAAATGTAAGAGGATGCTTGCATGCTATCTGCAAGAATTTACCTACTTTAAGTATAATGTTTTGCCCTCATTTTTATGACAAGGATAACAAACTTTATGTTAAGTATTAGCAAGTAAAAATACATTGCTCTGTGTCCTAATCAAGAGTACAAGTCAAATCTTATGATAAATACAGTAGAGGAGCTAAGATATAGTGTGCAAGGTAAATCACTTTGAATTTGGCATCTTGGGTCCTGCTCTGCAACTCCAGCTCTTCCACATACTATATCTACAACCTAGGTCAAGTCACTTAACCCGGTTAGTTCTCAGCCATCCTCCATGGTTAAGATGAAGCAGCTGCACTTGACTTTTGCCACGAAAAGTGAATTAGCAGATTCCTGGATTATCCCTTTCTTCCAATCTTAGCTGATGGCATTTTTGGTGTAGACATATCTAGATAAAGATAATTATTATTTTTAAAAGTTTCACCTTATCAGGGATACTTCAGCCATGATTCACTCTTCCTATTCCCTGGATACAACAAACTTATCAGCAGCCTTGCTATTCCTTCAGTTCTGGAGCCAAGATCAAAATTAACTCAGTTGTTAATCCTCGAAAGAAGCAGATTAATCTACAGGGCCTCAACAGCCATTCCAGTAATTTTCAAGTCTAAAGTGCCCCCTCCTGGCCACCAGTCTCCTTAACACTAAACCTTGTCCAATTAGAACATGAGCTCTGGGAGGGCAAGAACTATGTTTGCTTTTGCATTTCTATCAGCAGCACTTTACAGACTCCCAGTCACAAATCCTTTCTAAGAACTTCTTAAAGGGAAGTTAGTAGTAAATCCTTTGATAAAACGAAGATCTTTTTCCAAGGAGAATGATACTCCCTATAAGGTGCGGTCTTTTAAAATAACAATTACCAAAAATACCATCTACAAAGCATGGAGATTAAAGAGAAAAAAGGGCTAATTCAGGAATTACCTCCAATGTTAATTCTAATTTCAGTTTTCAGGAATTAAAAGTTATAGCTATACTTTGTTAAATTAGACACTGTAATCCAGTGACCAATTAAACATTTACTGGATTGCTAAATGAAATTATAGCAAAAAGATTATAAGGACAAGCATTATAATCTAGAATATATAAAAGGAAAGTACACTATAACCTCCCTTCACTCAGGCACAAAACCTATTCGTTTTAAAATGTTTAAAATAGCTAAGTACCCTTGAAAATGCTTCTGTATAATTCCCTCTTTTACAATCTGCCTAAAAACATTTAAAATATCTACATCCCTTATAAGAAAACCTTTTTAACAGAAAAAGGAGGTGAGAAAGGATTGAACTAATGTTATTTCAGTTTCAACTGTACTTGAATTTAAAAAATACTTATATACTTCCTTAAATGTAGGGTAGTAGCAGAATAAAATTCTCCTCTGTCTTCAGAAATCATTTAATTTGTCAGTAATGTAAAGAAGATAGCCTTCTGGGGTGGCTAGGTGGTGCAGTGAATAGAGCACTGGCCCTGGAGTCAGGAGGACCTGAGTTCAAATTCGACCTCAGACACGTAACACTTCCTAGCGAGTCACTTAACCCTAATGTCCTCCCTCAAAAAAAAAAAAAAAAAGAAGATAGCCTTCTGACCTTTAACTTTGAAACTAGCTGTAGGTTACCAAGTTTCAAACTATCACACCAAATTTCAGCAGGATGTTCTGCTACTTTAGTCTGTGGGGAGAAAGAAGTCAGCATATTAATTTAAAATTTTATGAGCATATCAACTTAAAATTTATATCTACATTAATTAAAATTTCAATGTTCTATATTTTCCTTTTCCTACTAAAATGAGCAGTAAGCCTCAGTGACATGTCTTCATTTAAAAGGCAGCTCTTTTAAAACAACTTTTCAATTTTTAAGGATAAATTTTAAGTGAACCCTACAACTATAATTAAGGCTTAATATTAGTCATATCAAAAGAAGACGGTAAAAACATTTTCTAACTGGACATTTCCAATGTTTTAATCTAACTTCAGGACCAATTCATCAAGAGCTCATTAATTATTACTCAATAGACATTTACTTTCATTTCCTTCAAAGCCTGTTTAACAAGTGGGTAATTTATTGAGCTAAATAAAATTCATTTGTTATAAACAAAAGGTTTAGAATCTCAAGGGAAATAATAAAAAAAGTAGGAATGAAGGGAAGAGCCATTAACAGACCTGAGATTATATTATAAAGCAGTAATCATCTTTTGGTACTGGTTAAAAAATAGAAAAGTAGATCAGTGGAACAGGATAAGCCAGAATTAGAAACAATCAAGCTCAATAATTCAGTGTTAGATAAACTAAAGAATATAAACTTTGGGGAAAACTACCTATTTGTTAAGAACTAGGTTTAGATATACATCTTATACCAGGGAGGTGTTCTTAACCTGGGGTTCATGAATTTTTTAGAATTTTGATATTTTAACATAATTGTTGCCTTTGTAATCTTATACATTTTACCTATGCACTAAAAAATATTATTCTGAAGGAAGTCCATAGTTTTAACCAGACTGTTATGTCTGAGTGAGGTTCAAGTCTGAGTGAGGTTCAAGACATAAAAAAGGTTAAGAACCCATACAGATATATATACACATATATAGATGTGTGTGTGTGTGTGTGTGTGTGTATATCTCAATAATCAGGTACCTTTCACAACTACAGGGGAGAATTCCTAACCAAAGGAGACAAGAGATCAGAAAAGATAAAACTTCCTTATGGTGAAAATGAAAATCTTTTCCTCAAACAAAATGAACCAGAATAAGGAAAGCAGTTGATTAGGAAAGAATGTTAACATCTCTTTATCTCTTGATATCCAAGGATTAAGAGTCATTACCTAATGAATAAGTGGTCAAAGAACATAAATAAAGAGCTTTCAAAAGACAAATTGAAAACTAACCACATGAATGGCACCTTCAAATCACTGATAGTGGAAGAAATTCAAATCAAAACAATTCTTTTGTTTTTTTTTTCTGAAGGGGGAAGGCAAGACAATTGGGGTAAAATGACTTGCCCAAGGTCACAGGGCTAGTAAGTGTTAAGTGTCTGAGGCTGGACTTGAACTCAGTTCCTCCTGACTCCAGGGCCAGTGCTCTATTCACTGTGCCACCTAGCCACCCCAAATCAAAACAATTCTTGAGGTTTCAACCGACACTCAGCAAAATGGCAGAGATAAAAAATAAAAGAAATAGTCAATATTGGGCTGCTCTGAAGACAGGCATGCCAATACATTGTTAGTAGAGCTGTGAATCAGTATAACCATTTTGGGAAGCAATTGGCAACTATGTTAAGAAAGTGACTAAAGGGTGGTGGGTAAGAGAAAAATGGGGAAAAAATTGTAACTCAAAATCTGACGGAAATGAATGATGTAAACCAGAAGTTAATAAAGCATTTGGGAAAAAAAAAAACCAAAACAAGAAAGTGACTAAAATACCCATACCCTTTGATCCAGAGATCCCACTTCTAGGGATATATGCCAAAGAGATGAAAGTCCAAAAGGAAAGTCTCATATATAGTAAAATAGTCATAACAGTAATTTTCTTTTAGAAAGATTTGAAAATAAAGTGTTCATCAATTGGGGAATGGCTATATAAATTGTGCTACATGAATGCTGCAAAATATGACTGAATCATAAAAAATGACAAATGAGAATTAAAGCAATCAATCAAACTCGTGCCTGAGAAGCATGAGAAGACATGCAGGAACCAATGCAGAGTAAACAGAAGCAGGAAAACAACATATATAATGACAATAGAAACGGAAAGAAAAATAAAATTGAGCACTCTGTAATTAGTATATACCACAAAGCTTGACCCTGAAGAAAGTCAGGAAAATTTATTTCCTTCTCTTCATTGTAGAAGTTAAGAATGGAATATTGCAGATAGAGCTATTGGTTGGTTTTGTTAAACTACATGAGGAAACTACAAAATTTCCTTTCTTTTTTGATGTTAGTTACAAGGTATGGCTTACTTGAGGTGAGGAGAAGCATATATTGGAAAATAAACATAACAATGAAAGGCATCAGTCCTTTTTTTGATTTAAGAATTTTAATTTTTAATTTAAGAATTAATTTAATTTTATGAAAAATCATACCTGGAAAGTGCTTCCCAATAGTGGTCTTTCTTTAAAAGCGTTTGAGTCAACAGGTGGAAGAGTTTCTTGAGAACCATAGTCACAGTCAAATTTCTTTTCAGAAGAAGGCACTATTTGGTCAGGCTGTTTTTTTACTTCCCCACCTAATGAATGCATATTAGTATAAAATTTCAATGCATTGGGTGAATTGTTACACTGATTATCTCCAGTAAGATTGTCCTGTTTTCTCAAGTTAGTATGTCTAGGTGTACAAAAAGTAGGTCCAGTAATTTCTGAAGCCACATTTCCACTGTGAATTTGGGAGCCAAAAACTGGCGTGGCACCTAGGATAGGGAAAACAGGAGAACACACATCTGTTTCAAGCTGGTTATTTGTGCCAGGTAGGTTAGTACCAGGAGGTGTGAAAAGTAGCATATTTTGAGGAATACACTTCAGTTTTTTTGGCTGTGCGTTTCTTGTTACAGTAATAATATCCTCTGCTAAATTTTCCTTTTCTGTAACTATTTTTTTAGGTACCAGTTCCTCCAAAATAAGACAGTCTCCATCAATACACTTTTTTCCACCATCTCCAGAATCAAAGGGTTCAATTTGTTGTGCTGAGTAAGACTTTAATTTCTCAAGCTTAAGAAAACCAAAGTCCTCATCAGGCAAGTCAAAGTCAGTGATGCTGATGCCTGTCGACAACTTCTCAAAGCTGAGTATTTCATTTTTAAGATGAAAAGAAAGATCAAAACTGGTATTATCCACAATAAAGGAATCATTACCAACTGAAGAATGAAGGTTCTTATTTTGAATACAATCTTGTTTCCCTAACAAAAAAAGAAAAAAAAATAAATTAAAACCTGGTAAGAAAAACACTTTTGATTGATTTTCATAGCAATTTATCTTGGGATAGGACTCAAATCCCTATATCATTTTTTATAACCCCATAGTGTTATACAGTGTTACACAATATTAAAAGTAAGGTTTCTGTCTTTTTTTTTTTTTACTGCTGAAAGGCAGGGCCACCTTCTAGCTACAAAAAAATCAGCTTTCACTTAAACTTCAACAGAATACTGTGCTGTTAAGACCGAGTCTATATTACTTTTAACATAGACCATACTACTCTTAAAACTGCATTGAGGATCAATTCAACATAACTATGGGAGAGGTTGAGACACAGATATCCCTTAATCCAGAATTTGGCTGGAAATATTAATGGGGACCATGGAAGAGAGGAAGAGTGAGTAGAAATGTGAGGACTACTCTGCCCATATGCTTGGTTCCTAGAAAAATGCACTAAGTTGCCCAAATCAGGGGGTTTTTTTGGACTAGTACTAGTAAATTTGATTTCCTACACTAATAGAAATGAAAGTTTATTATTCTGTGATGGGACAGGCACAGGAGAAGAAACCAGATAGAAGTCAGAAGACTCATGTCCTAGTTCTGACACTTACTTCGTGACCTTGTGCAAGTCACAATCTCTCTGAACCTCAGTTTCTTCATCCATAAAACTGGAATACTTGCACTACCTATCTTATGAGATCATTGTGAAGAAAACACTTTGTAAACCTAAAAATGCTTTAGAGATATAGTTATTAAGCATCTCCACTTTTCCTAATTTTTATGTCCTGGAGAGGCTAGACAAATTGGTAAAAATACTTTATTAAAAAGCAACTGCACAGGTTCAGAGCTTTTTAGTGCATAGCTACTATTAATAATCATAGCTAGCATTTATGTGTCATTTTAAGTTTTGCAAAACTGTGTTATCTCAACTGATCCTCACAACACACTGGGAGGTAGGTGCTATTATTACCCCCGTTTTGCAAATTAGGAAACTCAAGCTGAGAAAGGTTAAATGGCCCAGTTTGTCATAACTAATACTTATCTGAGGCAGGATCTGAATTCAGGTCTTCCTGACTCCAAACCCAACATTCCATCCACGGAATTACCAAGCTACGGGGGACAGCTAAAATTCTGTTAGTTCTCAAACTGACTGACAATTGGTTTGGTCCCCAAATCATTAGTTACAGCTTCCCCCAGTGAATTCGATAATATTTGGAAGGACTTTTAACATGCTCTGGGTTTTTGTGGAACAGAACACATGCCTAACATAGGGCTAAATAATTGAACGTGCAATACCTTGTATTACTGATGTGGGTGTTTTTTTGTCAACATTAGCAAGGATACGCCTTGATTTGTTGGTGACTGTTTTTTTACCCTGAACATGTTTTTTCCTTGGAGCTTCTTCGAACAAGGAAACATCTTCCTTGGGTTTTTTAATATCCAGATTATCAGAAACTTGCAGCTCTGAGTCCTGATCATCTATTCCTTTTTTGCAAAAGAATATTCTCCCTCTTTGTCTTCTACTCGATCGTCTTTTACAAGCTTTCAGAGAACAATCATTGTCTTTAGTGGGCAGAGCAGCAGGGCTGCCTTCAGAGGCTGATGAGAAAGACTGCTGGAAAGGACTACTGGTATTTCCCTGGTCAGATGATAGTTCACTTTGCTCTTGGAAGGACAGATCTACATTTTTAGTTACCTGCTTACATTTATGCTTAAATCCCTTTCTTTTTAAACCTAATTGGCTCTGAATTACAGCTTCCAGGTCTACTGTCCTCTGACAATTTGACATTTGCCGTGTTGTCCTAACATAATACTCCACAGGAAACAGAAGACCATCAAGTACTGTACAAGAATTTAATGGATTTTCTGTAGGAACAGGAGAGATTATTTCTATGTTAGGGTTCACAGTCTCACTTAGGACCTCTTCCTTTTGAAAATTTTCACCTCTACTATCAAGTACATTACTAGAAGATCCTAAAGGCTTCAAGCTATGATTATGTTCATCAAAATGTGTGTTTTTGCTTAATGAATGATTGAGCTCATTTGCAGAAAATGCTCTATCATCTGATGGCAAGGTGAGAGTACTAGACATCTTTTTATCCACATTCATATCAACATTTATCATCTGGTCACCTGGAAAGAGAACATGTTCATTCTCTCCTTTCTCTAATTTTTTAGGTGAAACATGAATAAGGTTCATCGAACACTGGGTAGTCAGTTTATAGTTATCACAGATATCTTCAAGAGGAACACATTCAAGTTGCTGTATATTACTGTCATCCAAAGGATTGTGTAAAGAAAGTTCAGCCATCTCAGGAAGATGATTTTCTTCCCAAATTGCACTGGCATCATTTTCAAGTTCAGTAGCTGGAGCAACAAGACATTCATTGCTTTCTGTGATTGGCCTGTGAGAATTCTGGATTTCCCTCTCACTGAATGAAAAGTGATTTTTTACCTGAAACCCTGATAACTCTGGATTTTCTGTAGCAAACACTTGTTTTTGCTGTCTTTGTCCAGCATTTATAAGTGAATCAGAGGCAAAGAAAGATTTGCTTCCTTTTGATACTAGTGTCTTTTTTCTGTTCTTCATTCTATTCAATGGTTGTTTATTTTGCTTTTTCTTATTATCTGGTTCAGTGATTCTATAAAGGAAATTCTCCTGGCAGTTATCACCCATATGTTCTGGACATACTCCTGAGCCATCACCAGTGCTAGATAACTCAGGCTCAAAGTCAAGTGCAATGGTTGTTTTCTCCTTGGTTTCTGCATCAAGACAGGCATCACTTTTTACTGTACATGTTTCTAATTTATCACCAAGAGATACTTTGTCTTCTGGCTCTAGAGAGACAAAAATAGTGTATGACTAGCATTTTAGGCACTAGATTACAATTCAAGTGAAAAATGAAACAAACTTTATAAAAGAGATATTCCACTAATGTGGAAAAAATCAGTAGACTAAGAAAAAAGAGAGATCTGAATTTAAGTCCTGCCTCCTCTATTTACCAACTGAGTAACCATGAACAAATAGGAATTCTTGGAGGCATAATTTTTCTCATCTATAAAACCTTCCCTATTCACCTCAAAAGGATGTTGTAGGGATCAAAAAAGTAGTGTATAGAAATGCAAAAGCACTTTATGAATATAAGTTGTTACTATGCATTAAAAGTTGCTACTCTTTCAAGACTAAGTTCTGAATGTTTAGTGCACTGTGATAGGTTGTGGAAAGATACAAAGATAAATATCTTCCCCAACCTTTAAAGAGGTTACAATAAAGTATTACATTCAAACTCTGAACAGCTTGCTGGTTACCATAATCTTAAAGCTAATTTACATAAAGAATTAATTTCATTAACAAAAAGTGTTTTCCCCCATACTTCATCAAGAATTACCCATTTCTCCAAATTCTTTTTCTTTCTTTCCTAAATTCTTTTCCTTCCTTTGCCCCATCTTAAACCAAAATTTATAGCTGAGATAAAGATTAAACATTTAAAAAATCTGTCTTGTTTCTAAGATAATATCCCAAAAAAATTCAAATGAGTTCAACAAATACAAATGAATTGGTTAATTTTTACCTGAATTTGTTTGCATTGAGGTTTCCATCTTAAGCATGCAATTCTGTTCAGTCTTCAAAGAATTTTTTGCCTTCTCAGCTCTTTGGGCACGCTGGACAAAAGAAAAGCAGACCCAGGAGCAAGTTCAATAAAATTAAGTTTCCTCAAAGCTTATTCCAAGTGCAATAAGCAGCCTGATAATACTGTCATTTGTGAAGGCACCATTTGTTTCTCAGAAAAAGAATGGCCTACCTGTAATCGAGCCAGGGTCTTGCTGTATTCTCTTTTTAAGAATGCCAGCTTTTCCTTCAACTGGAGAGAGAGAGAGGCACCAATCTAGAATTACACATTTCCAAAAGAAACACCAAAGAAATAGTGGCACGGTGGGTAAGGGGCTGGCCCGAGTAGGAGGGAAGCTTGCAGTTTGACGTTTGTGTTTCTTAAATTCTCTTAATAGAACATATTCCCTGGATTTTTCTCCTCCTAGACTCAGGCTTTTTCCCCCTTCCTCGGGATCGGGGGTGGAGAGAATGAGCTGGAAGTTCCAGGACAAGCACTTCAGCATCTAGCACCAAGTATACAGTAGGTGCCTACTAAGTGCTTGCTGAATCGAAGATTAAGTACAAGGCTAATCATTGGGAACACACACACACACACACACACACACACACACACACACACACAAACAGCACAGTGGCTTGACCTCGAGGAGGCGCGGAATTAGCGGATTGGGCGAGACCAGGAATCAGGAAAACCTGAGTTCGAATTCGGCGTCGCACAGATACTAGTCCCATCATCTCTAAAGGAAGGCAGCTTCTTCCAAGGGCTGCGAGGGGAGTAAATCAGGCAGCAGGTGCAAAGCTCTCCGCAAACTTCAAAGCGCTTTGCAAGTGTTGCTGTTCGGAGTAAACACGAGGTCCGGCGCGATGCGGGGCGGGGAAAGGGGGCAGGGAGAGATCCTCCCCAAGGGTTCACTTTCAGCAACCGAGAGACGGGAAGGGAAGCCCTCCCGGACCTACCCCCCAAGCCCCATCCCAAGGCCCCTTCCCACCCATCCCCGCCGGGCACCTTCTCCTTCTCCTCGCAGCTGAGCACTTTCCCCACCGAGTCCTCCATGGCTGCAGCCAAGAGGGGAGAATGGGGGGCGGCTCCTTCCTGCCAACTCCGGCTAGTGGGAACAGTGCGCCCGGGGCCCCCGCCGAGGCCGCGAGAAGCCCCCAGCACAGCTGCGAGCGCCCGCCCCTTCCAACTCCCGCCAGCTCAACCCAGGCATCATGGGCCGCTCGCCGAACTGCCGATCGAATCTAGCTAGAGGAGCGCAGACCAATCGACCGAAGGGGCGGAGCGAATGGAGAAAATGAAGGAGGGAGGGATGGGCGTTTTCCCCTTCCAGACAGGAAGTGACGGTAGAGGCCGGAAACGGGAGGAAGGGAGACTGGAGCTTGGGAGACGGAGTTTGCAATATGGAGCTGAGCGAGCTTCTCTACAATAAGTCCGAGTACATCGAGACGGTGCGCTGGGCGACGCCGGGCCGCAGGGAGCGGGGTGGGGCTAGAGGGGGCAGGTGGTCCTGGTAAACTCGCGGCTGATGGCTGGTGCGCCCCGCCCATCCCCGGGCAGCCCCAGCCCCTCCCCCGCGTCCTGCCTCCCCGGGTCTTAGCATCGCCTAGGCCACCTGTCACCCCTGGCGCGCAGGCCTCCCTGGGTCTCCTCGCCACCCCTCACCTTTGCGCTTTTCTCACCGCTCGGCCCCTTCCTTCTTCCTTTTGGAGGAGAAATCACCCCGGACCCTCAGAACCAGAGGGAATCTTAGAGATGTCTTTGTTGTACAAATAAGGAAACTGAGGCCCAGAGAGGGGACATGATTTACCTCGGACCGCACAGAGGAAGCACAGGGTCTGGATGAGAAGCCAGACCTCCTGACTCCCAGTCCAGTACCAGGAGATGCTTTCTGCATCTCTCTCTTTGTTAAATTTGGGTGTCTCCTGGATCCACATTTTGTAATGTTGGTTAACGTTTTACCTATGGTGCATGCATCCAACCTGGCAGGGGAAGGTCTGCCACAGGAATCCTTTTCCATGCCCACTACATGGCATTGGCCGCACGCCTCATTCAGATGTGTCTTTTCATCTTGTTAGTTCAGGGTCTGCATTAGTGGTAGCACCTATGGGGAGAGTAAACTTTTTCCTCGGAGCTTCCAAGCAGCTGAAGCTCTGTAGCCCCAATATTCTAGTCCCTCTCCTGTCTTTCCTCCCCAAACTTATGCTGTTCTCTAAAGCCCTGAATAATGCTTAAAAGGCCTCTGAACCTAATTTTCCCCAGAAATGTAGCAGAGTTTTCCTGTAACTCCTCCAGAAACACGTTATTTGTACCTATGTGCTGTAAGTTCTAAACAGGAGTGGAAAAAGGAGTAGAGAGAGAAGGGCTGGGAAGGGAACCCTTTACTCCCAGTCTGGTTTTTGTTACTTGATATGAAAAGTTTTAAAAAATCTCAAAGGCACACAGTAGTTCAACTTATTCTCCATCTCAACCTTTGACTAGCAAAAGACATGATATTTGGAAACAGCAGACCTGGTAGTATATCCCAAAAATAAAACATAAAAGGACTTTAAAATATCAGTGCTGAGTAGACTACTTAATTTTCCCTCTTCCTTTTGAAAATGTTGGACTTGTCAAAAAGCTGCTTTTTAAATGAAATATCAGCAATGCTTTGGAATGGAGTTGTGATGTAATGCAGGGATTCTAAACCTTTTGTGTAATGGATACCTTTGGAAGTCTGGTGAGGCCTATTGACACCTTTTAAGAATGATGGTTACCCACTTTCATAATGGACATAACTGAAGGAAATGCTAAATTTCAGGTAGAGGCTAGTTTTCCCATTCAAGTTCATTGCTACCCCAAATCTAACCACAAGCAGTCTGTGAACCCTAAGTCAAGAACCCCTTGTGTAGCAGAAGGAAAACTGAACCTGAAATCAGAACATTAGGGTTACTTCAAATTACAGCCTGCCTTTTGTGTGAACTTTGGCAGATCACTTCAGCTCCGTAGGCTTGTTTCAACTTTTGGACTAAATTTCCTCTTAAGTTCTAGTATTCTATGATTCTTTGAAGCCAGAAGGCCTATGTTTGGGGCTCAAAGAAGAAAATAAAAGACCTGAAAGTTTCCTGAAAATTTCCTTCAAATTTTACCTAGCTCATAGATGTATGCTGTTGCTCATTCCCCAGCATCTGCCCTACTGAAGCTCATGTCCCAGGGTATGGGAGCCACCACCTTCAGCTTTAAGCTGAGAGAATCTCCTGTCCTACTTAGAAAGGTGAAGTGAGGAAGGATGTTCCCAGATAGGACACCATTAAACAGTGTTCCTTGAGAACTGGGGCCCTTCTTTATTTTTTTCTGTATCCCCTGTACTTAGTTCAGTGCCTGGACATAGCAGGTGCTTAATAAAGGTTAGTTGACTAACAGTGTTGTGATCCTGGAGTCCCAAGTTGGAATTCTGAATGTTTTTTTTTTTTTTGAGGGAGGAAGGCCAGGTAATTGGGGTTAAGTGACTTGCCCAAGGTCGCACAGCTAATTAAATGTCAAGTGTCTGCGGTCAGATTTGAACTCGGTCCTCCTGACTCCAGGGCTGTGCTCTATTCACTGTGCCATCTAGCTGCCCCCTGAATGTTTTCTTCATAGAAACATGATTGCATGTGTTGATTAGGTTTTGTATTATTAGCATAAAACTGGTACTGACATTTTAGGTTAAATGGGCTTTTCCGAATTGCCTAAGAACCTAATCACCATTTGTTTCTGTGAGAAAATACATTTCAGTTTCTCAGTCCTTGATTGCCATTGTCTGTGTCTTTAACTAGAGCATCTGAGGACTGGTACTACATCTTAAAATATTTCTTGTTCCTTTTCATTAGGTAACACAGTACCTTGCATACAAATTCATTATTTGTTGATTGATTGATTTTGATTCCCACACACACTCTTATAAGTTCTCTCATCCTCATCCACCCTTATCCTGATCCTCAATCCTTTGTTTCCTGGTCTTTGATCAAATTCTTACTCCAGTACACCCCACCTCTCGATAAGAGTTCAGTACACAGAACCCATTGATCTCACGTAGGCTTTTTGTTGCTTTTCCTCAGGCATCTGGAAACAAAGTCAGTCGCCAGTCAGTTCTGTGTGGAAGCCAAAACATTGTCCTAAATGGAAAGGTAAGGACAAGATCCAACTGCATTCATTTATGGGGCAACTAAATGTTACCTTCTTAACAAATGCTACCCTTTGGTTAAGATGACTATCCATGTGTACTATTTCTCTCTCCACATTTTCCAATTCTTCTAGTCCCTTTGTTTCAGAACTTTGGTTTAATAGTTCTGGTTTCCTGTACTTTTATGCCCCCTGATTGGTATATAAATAAAGGCCAGGTGGCCTTAATGTCATTTTTTAAAATAAATTAATTTTTTTTTTTAGCTTTCAACATTTACTTCCATAAGTTTTAAGTTTTCTTTGCCTCTCTCCCTTGCTCCCTCCCCAAGACAATGTGCAATCTGATATAGGCTCTTCATATACATTCTTATTAAACATATTTTGACGTTAATCATGTTGTATAGGAGAGTTAAACGAATGGGAGGAACCATGAGAAAAAAACAAAACAAAACAAAAAAGAGGGCAAATAGCCTCCTTCAATCTGCATTCAGACTCTCTATTTCCTTCTCTGGATGTGGATAGTATTTTCTATCAGGAGTCTTTTGTCATTGTTTTGTGGTGGGGGCTCTGCCCACCCAAAAACTATTGAGTTTTCATGATGTTTTGTGGTGGAACTGTCTCAAAGAATTCAGAGTCAGACCACCTATATTCAAGTATAGGCATTTATTGAGATCGATGCCTTTCATGAAGCGGGCTAAGTTCCAAGAGGAACCAGCAACTTCAGAGAAAACAAGATAGATTTTTATAGAGTAAAGATGCAATTATATAATCAAAATTTACATAGAATAGAGGAATATTGTTAATATTAAAAAAGCAGGAGGAGTTCGTTAAGAGATTAGGTAATGGAGGAAGGCCCATCTCTGGTTTGGTAGTTAAACATTCTGGTCGTGCTGCCCTCCTAGCTATTGTGGTCCAGTCTTGGGTTAGATGGATGATGTGATTGTGGTTAAGTACAAGAACACACCTGTTTCTGTGAGAATGGGTCTGGGGGCAGTGACTAGGTAGAGGCAGGAGCTGGGTTCTCATCACATAGACACACCTGCTGTTTTTGTGGGACCACATGGACACACCTGTTGTACTAGTGAGCAATGAGGTATATATGAAGAAGTTAGGATGTGGTGGGGGGAGGGGGCTAGGTAGGTACAGTGGGCCTGCTGTTCAGTGGGGCCAGGCCTATAATGAAGTTAGAATATTGGGGCTGGGAGCAGCTTTATTAGAATTCCATCCCTTGCATTGCTAAGAAGCGCTAAATCTGTCAAAGTCAGTCATCACACAGTGTGGCTGTTACTGTGTACAGTGTTCTCCTGGTTCTGCTCACTTCACTCAGCATCAGGTCATGTAAGTCTTCCCAGGTTTTTCTGAAGTCCTCCTGCTCATCTTTTTTTATAGTGCAATAGTATTCCATTACATTCATATACCACAACTTGTTCAGCCATTCCCCAATTGATGGGCACCCCCTCAATTTCCAGTTCTTTGTCACTACAAAAAGAGCTTCTGTAAATATTTTTGTACATGTAGGTCCTTTTCCCATTTTTATGATCACTTGAGGATACAACCCTAGAAGTGATATTGCTTGGTCAAAGGGTATGCATATTTTTATAGCCATTTGGGCATAGTTCCAGATTGCTCTCCAGAATGGTTGGATCAGTTCACAACACCACCAACAATGAATTAGTGTTCCAATTTTCCCATATCTTCTCCAGAATTTATAATTTTCCTGTTTTGTCATGTTAGCCATTCTGATAAGTGTGATGTGGTACCTCAGAGTTGTTTTGTTGTTTTGTTAATGTTATTTCCTTCTACAGTACCTACATAGTTTTTCCCAAATCCATTCCCAATCTTAATATTCCATTTATTACCTTGGTTCAAAAATATTCACTGTTCAAAAAAACTCACTGTGCCTTAATACTATTCTGTAAGATTAACTACCAGTGTTCCAGTCACTGTATATTGTCTTTAGTCTGTTTGATCTATCTCTTCCCAAGTTTTTATGTTTTCTTACCTTTGAGGGTGTGGTCTAGTGCCAAATGAAGAACTTGTGATTTTTATTCAGTATGTTAGAACTCTTGGTACTTTAATTCAACAGGAAAGGAAAATCTTTTTGTTCTTATTATAGGTAGAGATTGTAAAGGCACAGTCATTGGCTGTACTTACTTGTGGTCTCAGATTTTATTTTTTAAGCCATTGAAAGTGGGCACCCTATAAAGCTTGAAGGACATAGTTTTTTCAAAATACAAGGAATTACATTTTTTTTTTACAATTGAAAAATAAAGATAAAGAATTTCTTGCTCCTAGATATCATACAAAACAAAAATAATTTTTCTGAAGTATATTTAACCAAATAAAAGATAGAGAGGTTTACAGGAAGTAAAATGGATAACTTTTATTAAAATTAAGTTTTTATACAGACAAAAAACAATGTAGCTAAAATTAGAACAAGAAATTGGTGGGGAAAGGGGAAGAATCTTTACAAGTTTGTTTTTTTTTATAAAGGCCTTATTTCTCAACTGTATAGGGAATTGAACCAAATTTATAAGAGTAAGAGTGGTTTTTCAGTTGATAGATGGTCTAGGGATTTGAACAGGCAATTTTCAGAAGAGTCCATAGCTATCAATAGTCATGTGGAAAAAATTCTCTAAATCACTAATAATTAGAGAAATTAAAATTAAAACAACTCTGAGGTACCACCTCACACCCATCAGGTTGGCTAAGAAGACAAAAAGGAAAATGACATATGCTGGAAGGGATATGGGAAAATAGGACATTAATGCATAGTTGGTGGAGCTGTGAACTGGTCCAACCATTCTGGAAAGCAGTTTGGAACTATGCCCCCAAAGCTATTAAACTGTGCATGCCCTTTGAGCCAGCCATTCTACTACTAAATCTCTACCCCAAAGAGATCAAAGGAAAAGGACCCCTATATACAAAAATATTTAGAGCAGCTCTTTTTTGTATTGACAAAGAATTGGAAACTGAGGGAATACCCATCAATTGGAAAATGGCTGAACAAGTTATGGTACGTGAATGTGATGGAATATTGTGCTCTAGGACAGTGCTTAAACTTTTTCCACTTGAAACCCCTTTTCAAAATTTCGGTAATGTTCATTAGCATTGGATGGCATGACAGCATGCTAAGTGCAAAGTGCATATGCTTTGAGTTCAGAACCAAGGCTACCATAAAGCTGTGAAATGCAACACTGGTAAGCGCTGCCAGAAACACCTTGGATTCATGATGTGTTTGATTTTTAATTAATTTTTGGTCATTGCATGTTCAGAAGCCCTTTACTATTGCCAAATTTTTCTCAGCCCCATATGGGATTGCAACCCACAGTTTAAGAAGCACTGCTCTGGGAAATAATGAAGAGGATGACTTGAGAAAAACCTGGGAATATTTATATGAACTAATGCAAAGTGAAGTGAGCAGAACCAAGAGAACACCAATATTGCAAAGATAATCAACTGTGAAAGATTAAGTAATGCTGATCAATATAATGATCCTCTACAGCTCTAAAGTACTTGTGATGAAAAGTACTGTCTACCTCCAGATACAGAATTGATGGGCTCAGAGTATGTATTGAGCATTTTTTTCTCTTTCTTTTTCTAGTTCCCCTCATCCCCCTGAGCATGGCTAATGCAGAAAATTGTTTTGCCTGACTTCATATTTGTAATGGATTTCATATTTTCTGCCTTCTCAATGGATGGGGGAGGGGGAAATTTGGAACTGAAGATAAAAACAGAATTGAATGAAAAAGATATTTTTTTCAGGACAAGAGCTGTGTTATTTGTATCTACTCACAGGCCTCAGCATTTAAATTGTTCACTAAAAACTTAATTAGTAATGGCTTTTTGTAAATTCATACAAAATGGCTTTATAATGGGCTATTAAAAGGAAAAGTTAGAGTTTGTTTAGATATGTCCTTAACCTCTTGATGTTATAGAGGCTTATTTACTCTGTTGTTTGGAAGAATTTACTAGTTCATGAGAGGGAACTATTGTTCCCTCCCACAGTGTTACTGAGGGATAGATGGTGACTAGTAGACCATTGCTCTCAATGAATTTATCAGTTGTTTTATATTCTTTCATAGCAGTTTTCTCTTTGTATATTCTTTTCACCAGCATACTCCACAGAGATAGCTCTGGAGGAAGCAGATACCCTGCTACCCATTACCTAAATGAAATGCTTTTTCTTCTTCCTTAGACAATCATAATGAATGACTGTATTATTCGAGGAGATCTGGCAAATGTAAGGATTGGCCGCCACTGTGTTGTGAAAAGCCGTAGTGTCATAAGACCGCCATTTAAGAAATTCAGCAAAGGGTAAGTATTTCATTACCTCCTCTCCTTTTTCATGAAATTGGGCTCAACCCAGAAGAAGTCTTAGAATAGATGGTGCTGCTAGTATCTAAGCATTTAGATTTAAGAGAAAAAAAGTGTAACAAGCAGGTCTTGCCCTGTTGTTCTAGGCTTTGGACAAATCTTCAACCATATCTCCAGTTCCTGGTATGCTTTCTGATTTTCTAAGTTCCAAAGTCAGCATGCCGTATTGGCTTCACATGAGCCATACACTATTTTTCCCCTGCTCTTTTTGACCTAGCATTGCCCAAAGGGACCGTAAAGCATTTTTCCAAATAGAGGATGTTGACTTCTTTATTTTGTAGAAGCGTTTCTCTTCTTTTTTTTAATTGTGTTTATTTTTAGTTTACAACATTCATTTCCACAAGATTTTGAGTTACTAATTTCCTCCCCATCTTTCCCCTACCCACCACCCCAAAACAGTGATCCCACTGAATACCCCCCCAATCTACTCTCTCCTATATCCTCCCCCATCTCCCCTCTGACTTTCCAGTAGGACAAGATAGATCTCCATACCCCAGTGCCTATATATCTTACTTCCCAGTGCATGTAAAAAATAAGAAGAAGAATGATAATATTTTTAAACATTTGATTTTACAACTTTGAATTCCAGATTCTTTCCTTTCTTCCCTCATCACCCACCCTTACTGGGAAGATAAGCAATTCAGTATAGATTGTACGTGTGTAGTTACACAAAACATTTCCATCGTGGATATATTGTGAAAGACTGACTATATTTCCCTCCATCCTATCTCTCCCCCAACTTGTTCTGTTCTCTACTTTGACCCTGTCCTTTTTCAAAAGTGGGTGCTTCTAACTATCCTCCCCCCCCAATCTTCCCTCCCTTCTACCATCCCCCCTCTTACGCCCTTGTTCCCTACTTTCCTGTAGGCTAAGATACCCAATTTAGTGTGTATGTTATTCCCTCCTTAAGCTAAATTCAACGAGAGTAAGGTTGACCCATTTCCTTTTACCTTCCTGTTCTTCCCCTCCTGTAGCGACAAGCACCCCAGCATCCCCAGGGTGGCTGCCAACACAGGTTCTTAGATCTGCTTTTCTAAAGGAAAGCAACTCAAAATGGGTTAACAGTCTTGCTTTAATCAATCAAATATATATTGTTTACCTAGTTCAAGGGAAAAAGGTCAGCACCCCGAACTTCAGAGTATACAGAGGTTACAAGCAGAAGTTACAAGACAAACATTTCAGCAGACAGGCTTCCAAACTGTCCAGCCATTATGTTCATCCATACCTAATTGCAGTTACCAGAGAGGGAAGCATCAACATCTGGGCTGCCCAGAGTCTCATCTGGTCAAATCACACAATACTTCTCAAAGTAAGCCCCAAAACAAAGTCTCACATCAGGGATTATATAGCCTTCTCCTGGGTCAGAGAATGTAACAACCCTCTTGACCCAATCACAAAGTACCAAGGTGTGGGCATTCCTGAAAAACAAGCCTCCCACCACAGGCTCCAGGTGCACTTAACCTAGGGGCTGGGAAGATCTTAAAAATTTACATTCTTATAACACCTCCATTGTAACAGTTTTCTCTTGCCTCTTTTATATGAGATAATTTACCCTATTCTGTCTCTCCCTATCTCCTCTCATTATATTCCTCTCTTACCTCTTAATTTTATTTTTTAAATGTCATCCCTTCCTATTCAGTTGATCCTGTGCCCTCTGTCTATGTATACCTGTACACATATGTACACACTCACATAATGTATTCATATGCACATATACCCTCCTATATAGGCATATATATATATATACATTTATATTCCCTTCAACTATCTTCATACTGGGAAAAGTTTTGTAAGTTAGAATTATTTGGGTTCCATAGCTCCAAAATTTGTTTAGAGTCATATTTTATAGGTATTTGAGGTGGTTATGGTGGGGAGCTCAGGGAGTTTTTTTGCGTCTACACAGCTATCTTGGCTCCACCCCTGAAGCATTTATCTTCTACATGAAATCAGTTGATCAATCAACAAGCTTTTTTAAAGTTTCTGGCACTGTGCTAGGGATTGGGGATACAATACTCACCTTTTTTCTCACTTCATTATAGTACTTCCCCTACTAGTTTCTTTGGAGTCAAGTATAATTTCCAGTTAGGCAAGATTGCATTATTTATTTATTTATTATTATTAAGTATTCTGCTTGACAGGAAGTTTAGCATAGTGGATATGGAGCTGGTCTTAAAACCAAGATGCTTGGCTTCAAATCCTATCTGACATATAATATCTTTGTGACCCTGGGCACAGGGTACCTTCTCCCCTAAGTCCCTACTTGACCATCTGTTAATTACACTTGCTTCCAAACAAATGAGTAGGAATGACATTATACTGAAGTGAGAAAGAGCTTGTGGCTTAACCTAAGTCTAAGCAACTCTTTCTTACTGTAAGTTTCAGAGAAAGTACTGACTGCATTGATAAAGGGAGTTCCCTATAGCAATACAGGTTTGCCTTGAAGTGGGCCCTGAGGAAAAACCTTGGTCTTGATTCAATAATTAGTTATTTATAAAAGAGAGAAACAATTATTTCTCTCAGTCTGAACTAAGAACTTTAGATTGTCCTGCGTGCAGTGGGGAATGAGTAAACGTTTCTGAGAAAAGAGTGGTAATAGGAGAAAAGTAGCATAGTAATGATGTAGATTTATATAGGAGTCTAAATTGTCTTAAAGCGTTTTACCTCTGTGCCTCTACAAATAAGACCACATGGAAATTAGGGGTGATCCATTCATTTCTTATAAACATATAAGAGATAAGTAATTATGGGTTGTTGGAAATAAATATGGCCTGGATATAAAGAATAAAAATAGACATAAGTGCCTAGTCCAGAACAGGATTATATCTGCTATCTCTCCCTACCAATGACAAGGAAGAAAGAGCAACATATAGCATACATCTGTAGCTAGAACCTTATCCCTAGTGGTTCCCTAGTGGTAGCTAAGTAATGGCATGTACAGGGGCAGAAAGAAAGGGTAGGAAACTACATTTATATCAGGGAGACCCCAGACAGAATCATGTTGCTGAACACCTGAATTTCACCTTTGAGAACTAGAATTAGAGTTCTGGTGTTCCGTTTTTCCAATTACCTAGGGAGATTTCGTTAGTTGTCCTCTTATCATTCCTATGTATGTATGACTTTTTCTGTCTTTTATTGTTTTCAGATAGCTTTGCACATAGTATTGGTCTGCCCCTTACTTCCAGCTGCTTCAGTAGAAGGCAGTGGTGAAAGAGACCCATGAAAGAGACCCTTCATACCTCTAGAGAAAGGGAACATAAGCCTAGGGAACCAGATACATCTGATCTAAACTCCTCCATTCCCCTTCTCCCAAGAAAATGGAGTTTAGGATCCAAGTTCTGAGGTGTTTCTTCCCAGGATTGGAAAATACAAGAGAGGTACTCCATGAAATAAGTAGGATCTACAGTTACACTTGCTACAGACTCATATCTATGCAACTAGTGCCTCTTCTTAGCCTAAGTGTGGGTGCCCATTTTCATTACTGTTCTAAGATTTCAAATAGGATGTTGTCAGTAACTTTTTTCATGACGTTCTAGTTTTGACATTATACTTTGGAGATGTATGTTAAATCTCCCAAGGATATGTCATCTGTATCTCAGGTCTTAGAATTTTGTTCAGTCTTTTTCAGTCTTGCCTGACTCTTTTTGACTCCTTTTGGGATTTTCTTGGCAAAGATACTGGGGTGGTTTCCTTCTTAGCTCATTTGAAAGATGAGGAAACTGAGGTCAACAGGGTTAAGTGAATTGCTTAGGGATTACTCAGTAAGTGTCTGAGGCTAGATTTGAACTCAAAAAGAGGAGTATTCCTGACTCCTGACCTGGCTCTGTATCTACTGAGCCACCTAGCTAGACTTACTTAGAATAATGTCTTGGAAAACAGAAAGATTTGGGGGAGTTCAGTTTCTTACTGCTTTCCCTGTAGGGAGACTGACTAAAAAATTCCTAATCTTCCTTTAAAACTATAATCTAGGTAAAATAAACTAACAAATGACTAGAATAATTTAAAGGAGTCTGTCACTATAGTATCAATGAAAACAAAACTTTAAAAAAAAATTATGTTGTGACCGTCAGCATAATAAAACTTGAAAGCTTTATTGATCTGTGAAGAACAACTTTCTTTGCTATTCAAAATTGTTATTTTAATGATTTCAAAATGTATTTCCCTGGTCTCTGACCATTTAGTCTTTCATGGAACACTTCATCTTTCCAAAAGCCAAACATTAATGTCAAAGAGTGTTCAGCAGGACCAACAGAATCTATTGGAAAATGGTGTGCCACCCACCCCCATACCTGCTGAACTTGTTTTCCAAAGTTTAAGAAGGAAACTGTATGTTCTCCATCATTCCTAAACCCAGGAAGAATATTTTTGGTTGTAGTAGCTGCCAGTTCTTTCCGGCAGTGCTCTCCGGAAAACAGCTCTACCTAGTGCAAAAGCATGAAAATGATTTCTTAAGTAAGCGGAGTCTAAAAAATAGGACTAATACTATCATCTACCACCAGATGTCAGTGTAAGCATGAAAGTGAACGCTTTCTGAAGATAATTGCAATATTTTTTTCTAGTAGCTATAATTCATTTTTTTTCTACTTTTCCTCTCTCTTTCCAAGTAAAAATCATTTTTCAAGATGCTTTTACAAATACCTCACAGTTACTGGAATTTTGCTCCTTAATCTCTATGGAGCATCCACAGTGGTTTAAATATTGGTTTGTGGATTACATCAGAGGCACTTTAATCTGTGGACAAGCATATTCAGCAAACCTTCCTGAAAGATTCAGCTTTCTTTCTTTTTTTTTTTTTTTTTTTTTGCCTTTTGGAGGGTAATTGGGGTTAAGTAACTTGCCCAAGGTCACACAGCTAGGTTTTTGTTTGTGTGTGTGTTAAGTGTCTGAGGCCGGCTCCGAACTCCAGGGCTGACTCTACTCACTGCACCACCTAGCCGCCCCTAAGATTCAGCTTTCTTGATAGGCTAGTTTGGAAAAAATGTCATTGGGTTTAAAGTTGCCTTGGAGCAGGGGTAGTGAGCCTCTGTGGCCCTCTAGAACCTCACATACATTTCTTTGATGGAATCCAGACTTCACAGAGGATTCAGTCAAAGAACATTTGCACTGGAAGACCTAGAGGGCCACATGTGGCCTTTAGGCCACAGGTTCCGCACCCCTGCCTTGGATGCAGGAAACACTCAATTCAGAAATTATCTATGCCAACTACTTCTTTTTGAAATAGCTGTTAACTAATAAGTTAATATTTTTGTGAAAGTTTTTTGGTTAATTCTTTCTATACTCACTGGCCATAATTACATAAAGGAAGCCTCAGATAAGCTTCAGGCATTTAGGTGGCACAGTGGATATAGGCTTGGAGTCAGAAAGACCCAAGTTCAGACATAACCTCAGACACTTAGCTATGTGACTCTGTAACACCAATGCAATACCTGTAGCAGCTGCTATGAATATGCATGCATATTTCCTAAAAGGCAAAACCAAAATATTTATTTGGAACATCACCAAGGTACCAGGGGATAAGATTTAGCAAGGTACTCATCACTAATCCAGGGAGCACCATAGACATCTTAAGCCTTCTTTTAGTCAGGCCTCCCCACAAAAACAAGTTACCCTAGACAAATTCCTCCCTCAGCCACTCAAGCTGCTCCTCTCTCTGCTCTGCCTGCTCTCTGCTCTCTTTCTTCCTTGGGCAAGCTCCTCCTACACTGAGTTCCATGTGACCCAGCCTCCTTGTGATCACAGGCTCCCTGTATGTGACTCAGACTCCATGTGTTAGGCTTATTAGTGGACAAGGAAGATCTTCCTATTTCATTAATATTACATTTGGCCCTAAGATCTTTCATGTCTATTACATAGGCTGATGGGACTTTAGGGGTAACTGGTTAACTAGTATCAACATAACTTGCATAACAATATAAAGGGGATAACACAAAATAAACACATAAAGCAATATGTTACGGTGGGGGCTTCAGCACAAGCACCCCATCATTCTCCTTTCAAATGATTGGGACCTCAAATCCCCAAGGGACAAAGATCTTTGCCCCTTTCCCCAAAGGGAAAAGATCTCATCTTCTAAAACCATGTAGAGCTGACCCTGTCTCAAGAGGTCCCATTCAATGGGTCAGTTCCTTAGCTGGTATCCAGAGCTTGGTCAATGTCAGGTCCAGGGTTACATATCATAGTCTTAGGTAATTGCCCAGTTTTCATCATTAGTTTAACTTGTCTGGCTGATATTTCAGACCCTCCTAGTCCTGTGATGATAATAGGGGTTCCATGTTTAAATTTACTAGGGTTTCCAAATATAACGGAGGCCTCCATCCCAGTATCTATTAATGCTGTAGTTACAGTGGTTGATCCATTTTTCCAATATATGGTCAAACTGATATGGGGTCTACAGTTACATCTGTGTACTTATTTAATCTGAGCTGGAACTTAGTTAATTTCCTATTCTCCCTGCAGGTATGACAAACTTGTATACAATGATTCAGGAAGATTTGTAAGGGCAGTTCTTACTTCCCTATTCCATCTAATATTAAGTCCCTTTGCCTAGTGCATCTTAAATAGTTTGTTAGTCTGAATACTTATATTCTTCCATAATCTATTCCTGCTCTCATTAAAGCAGTAATATTTCTCTCTTTGTTAATCTGTTCTGATGTTGAATCTGCTGGCTATTTTCTCTTCTCTCTTGAGGAAATTTATTTTTCCTATTCCCCTACATCACCATACTGTTTATTGCATCCCTTGGCAGCTAAAGCGAACAAATTAGTTCCTTTGTTACCTCCTTGAATATGGTAATCCCTAAAAGCTGGTTATATAAAAGGATTATGACTAATACCTATAAATTTCAAACAATCTATATTATCTATCCTTACTCCTCCAACCCCTTCCTCACTGATTCTCACCCTCTAAGATACTGATTCTCCCATTTTTTTGGGTGAATCAGCTTAAAATGTCTGTGACCTCCTGCTGAGGAAAATCCTTGGTTATTTCATTAGACACTGTGTGGCCCCCCCGGTTCTCCTGTTTCCTTTGTAGTATTGGACAGGCATCTGTATTCCTAGAAGGCTCCTCATCTGAATTTGTTTCATTTTCCTCCCACTTATCTTCCTCCCAGGTTTCTGGGTCCCATTCAGCCCCGAATGTGCAAGGGTTGCATGCACCTTCCTCTTGTTAACTTTTCTCTTCTTTTTCCCAGCTAAACTCACAGCTGTCATTTCTGCTACCAACTGCTACTTTTTAGCTTGCTCTTCTAAAGGAAAGTTCTGATGCAGTAGTGTAGACAACTTCTTGTGCAAATCAGCTAACTCCTTTTCCAGCTGAACCTTTTTCTCCAGCAATTTATCTCTACTCTTATATATAATACAATAACTTGTTAACAACTCCCATCCTCTTCTACATCCCCCTGCTATTTCTTTCCTGGTTCTATTGGTATTCCTTGCAAACGTTTTTCTAAATCTATGGGTTCTCTCTTCTGTAGCCTCAGTTCCCAGTTTCACAAAGTCCTATGCTTTTAGCCCATTCTCTCACCAGGGTAATAAGGTAAATCCTCCCATCCCAGAATATCCATTTCCTTCCTTAGAGCGTTCCTATCTCCAAGAAGAGGTTTTATATTTTGTGATCCCATCCTCATTGCTAAATGTAATGCCAATGTGATACTCATGGCAGCCACTGTGAATATGCATCTGTATTTCCAGGGTAGATTGGCAAAATATAATAAACTCTCCTCCTCAAAGGCAAAGCCAAAATATTCATTTGGAACATCATTAGGATACAAGGAGGTAAGATTTAACAATCCAGTCACTAATTCAGGGAGTGCTACCAACATCTTAAGCCCTCTTCAGGCCTCCTCACAAAAACAAGTTACCCTAGACAAATTCCTCCCTCCACCCACTCAAGCTGCTACTCTCTCTGTTCTGCCTGTTCTCTGCTCTCTGCTCTCTCCCCTCCTTGGACAAGCTCCTCCCATACTGAGCTCCATGTGACTCAGGCTCCATGTGTTAGGCCTATTAATTGGAGGGGGAAGATTGTCCAATTTCATTAACATTACAAGCCCTTGGTGAGTCATTTAATCTAGGACTTCCTCAGTTTCCTCAACTATAAAGTATGGTTAATAATAGGACCTATTTCCCAGGATTGTTGTGAGGATAAAATGAGATAATATTTATGAATTGCTTTGCAAACCATAAAGTACTTTGTAAATGTTGTTGTTGTTAGATAAAAAAACTGAATATTGGAACATAAATTTGGGAACAACAGTACAAGTTACTAGGAGCTGGAAAGAAACAGCAAAGCATCTTGAACATTGATATTTTTATGTCTAGAGTTAGTGACTGTTGATTTTTAATAAATTAAGCATTAGGTTATTTTAGTGAGATTTTTATTGACTTCAGAGCAAATAGTAGGAGTAAGTGGTTTTTGTTGCTCACAGATGTAGACACTAGAAGTTGAATTGCTAGTGGAATAGAAATCATTCTATTTTTATAGCTTCTTTTACAATTAAAATACACGATAAATAAGAAATTAGCAATATGTTCTTCTGTATGGGTTCTGAGCTATTTTAGACACCATGATTAATTTTTACTCTAGGTAGAAGCAGGAAAACTCTGTGAGCTTCTCCCATAACCACATCAAATACCTATAAAATATAACATTAAACAAATTTTAGAGCCACAGAACCCACAAAGTGACAGAAGCAAATCTCCTGCTGAAGGCAGCCTGGCAGGCAGATAGGAAGGGTCCACTGCAGCATACTGGGAGCCAAGCCCAACCCCACCTGAGCCTGTGGTTTTAGCCCCAGGGCAGCCCTGACCAGCAGCGGTTGCAGCAGACATCAGGAGAGTAGATCACCAGTAGCAGTTGCAGTTTCCAGAATTATCAATCCATAAATGTCAAAGAAAAAGTGAGAGGTCAGTGTAGAACTCTGTTGGAACTGGAGGGGACAGAGTAGTGGGTCTGGCCCCTCCCCCTAGAGCTAGAAATAGTGGAGGTGTGGTGGCCCTGCAGCCACCTCCACATGACTGCTTCAGAGCTCCTTGCCTGCAGATCATAGGGGGGCCAAGTGACCATTCAGAGGGTCATTGCTCTTACTTTAACCTGCCTGGATCTGGATAGTTGTCTTGGGTGGTGGTCCTGAGGTGTGTGACCAGTGAGCCAGAGTTTGTGGGGGCTGCAGAGACAGTGCCCTCCTAATAGCTCTGGCAGCTGTGAAAACCCCAGCAATTTTGGACAAAGCTCTCCCCTCTGGAAGCAGAATTCTACTGTGGCAAAGAGCTCAAAAGTCAAGTAATTGAGTGGCAATATGAGCAAGCAAAGGAAACAAAGCAAGCACAGCAATCTAACTTTAGATTCCTTTTTTGGGGACAAAAAGGATCAAAGCATGGAATGGGAGGAAGACAACAAAGTCACAACTCCTGCACCAAAAGCTTCTAAGAAAAATATGAACTGAAAACAGGCCATGGAGGAGCTCAAGAAGGATTTTGAAAATCAAGTAAGAGAAGTAGAGGAAAAATTGGGAAGAGATATGAGAATGATGCAAGAAAATCATGAAAAGAGAGTCAACAACCTGACTGAAGAAAATAATACCTTAAAAAATAGATTAACTCAAATGGCAAAAGAGGCCCAAAAAGCCAATGAAGAGAAGAATGCCTTAAAAAGCTGAATTTGCCAGATGGAAAAAGAATTCTAAAAACTCACTGAAGAGAATAATTCCTTCAGAATTAGATTGGAGCAAATGGAAGCTAATGACTTTATGAGAAATTAAGATACTATTAAACAGATCCAAACAAATGAAAAAATAGAAGGCAATGTGAAATATCTCATTGGAAAAACCACTGACATGGAAAATAGATCCAGGAGAGATATTAAAAAGTTATTGGACTACCTGAAAGCCATGATCAAAAAAAGAACCTAGAAATCATCCTTCAAGAACTTCTCAAGGAAAATTGCCCTGATGGTTTAGAACCAGAGGGCAAAATGAAAATGGAAGGAATCCACTGATCACCTCCTGAAAAGAATCCCAAAAAGAAAACTCCTAGGAATATTATAACCAGGTTCCAGAGTTCCCAGATCAAGGAGAAAATATTACAAGCAGCCAAGAAGAAACAATTTGAATATTGTGGAAACACAATCAGGATAACACAGGATCTAGCAGCTTCTGCATTAAGAGATCAAAAGGCTTGGGATATGATATTCTGGAGGTCAAAGGAGCTAGGATTAAAACCAAGAATCACCTACACAGCAAAACTGAGTATAATGTTTCAGGGTAAAATATGGTCAATTAATGAAATAGAGGACTTTCGAGCATTCTTTTTTTTTTTTTTTTGGTTTTTGGTGGGCAATTGGGGTTAAGTAACTTGCCCAAGGCCACACGGCTAGGTTTTTATTTGTGTATGCGTTAAGTGTCTGAGGCCGGATCCAAACTCAGGTCCTTCTGACTCCAGGGCCAACACTCTACTCACTGCGCCACCTAGCCGCCCCATTTTTGAGCATTCTTGATGAAAAAACCAGTTGAGTAGAAAATTTGACATTCAAATACAAAGCATGAAAAGGTAAACAGGGAAAAGAAATCATAAGGAACTTATCAAAGTTGAACTATTTACATTCCTACATGGAAAAAGGATAATTATAACTCATGAAACTTTATTCAGTATGAGGATAGTTGAAGGAAATATAAAGGTGTGTGTGTATATATATGTATATGTATATATATATGTGTGTGTGTATGTATATACACATATACATACATATATATCTATATAGGAGGGTATATGTGTGTGTATGAATACATGTGTGAATGTGTGTATATATGTATACAGGTATACATAGAGAGCACAGGATCAATTGAATAGGAAGGGATGATATTTAAAAGGTGAAATTGAGAGGTAAGAGAGAAATATAATGAGAGGACATGGGGAGAGACAGAATAGGGTAAATTATCTCATATAGAAGAGGCAAGGGAAAATTGTTACAATGGAGGGGAAGAACAGGAAGGCAAAAGGGAATGAGTCAACCTTACTCTCATTGAATCTGGCTTAGGGAGGGAATGATGTACACACTAAATTGGGTATCTTGCTCTGCAGGAGAGTAGGGGGGAAGGGGATGAGAGAGGGGGGAGAATAGAGGGGAGGGTAGTTAGAAGCACACATTTTTGAAAAGGGACAGGGTCAAAGTAGAGAATAGAACCAGTGGGGGGCGGGATAGGATGGAGGGAAATATAGCCTGTCTTTCAAAATATATCCACTATGGAAATGTTTTACATAACTACACATGCACAACCTATATTGAATGGCTTATCTTCCCAGTAAGGGTGGATGATGAGGGAGGAAGGGAAAGAATCTGGAATTCAAAGTTGTAAAATGAAATGTTTTTTTTTTTTTAAATATCATTACTATTATTTACATGCAACAGGAAATAAGATATACAGGCACTGGGGTATGGAGATCCATTTTGTCCTACTGGAAAGTCGGAGGGGGAATGGGGGAGGATATAATACAGAACAGATTTGGGGAGGGGTTATACAGTGGGATCGCTGTATTGGGGTGGTGGGTAGGGGAAAAACGGGGAGAAAATTTGTAGCTCAAAATCTTGTGGAAATGAATGATGTAAACTAAAAATAAACATAAAATTTAATTTAAAAGGAAAAAATTTTTTTTACTTCATTCAGTTCAATAAGTACTAGAATTAGACCTTTGGTGTTTGAGTGTATGTTTGAATGTTTGAGTGTATGTTGGGTATCTAATCAGCATTCTCATCAGACACTGCATATTAAATATCTACTTGCTTATTAAAGCTGTTGTGCCAAGCTCTTCTCATTTCCTCCATCTTTTTTTTTTTTTAAAGCAATTGGGGTTAAGTAACTTGCTCAAGGTTACATGTCTAGTCATTGTTTATGCGTGGGTGCTCATTTTCTGAGGCCGGATCTGATCTCGGGTCATCCCAACTCCGAGGCTGGTGCTCTTACTCGCTGCGCCACCTAGCCACCCCTTTAGGGCAATTGGGGTTAAGTAACTTGCCCAAGGTTACATGGCTAGGTTTTTGTTTGTGTGGATTAAGTGTCAGAGACCGGCTCCGAACTCAGGTCCTTCTGACTCCGGCGCTCTACCATCTTTTCTTTCTGCATCCCTTTCTTTTCCTTTTGGTGCCGCCTATCCTTTGAGATGCTTTCATGCTGTTCTGATGACCCATCAGAAAGGAGGAAGGAAAGCAAAATGATAAATTAATTCACACTGTTACTGACTGAACTGTGTTACCTCTAGAGAATATTAGAGCTGCCTGGAAAAGGACTTCAAATCAAAAGAATAAAACTAATGGTGGAATTTCAGTCATTATGAGATTTGAATTGTGAGAAGAGGGAGAAATTTTTCTTTAACAAAATGTCTTTGTAATATTCACAAGTTAAATCAACTAGGCAGACACTTACATGATCTCCAAATCTGCCCTTCCTTCCCAACTTCCCTATTTATTTTGTTTACCATCTTCCATCACTCAAGGTCAACACCTAGAAGTTATTATTTTTGACATTTTTTTATCGTATATTTCATTCTGTCAAATTCTATCAATTCTGCCTCCACAAGATCTAGAATATGTTCCTTCCTCTCAATTTCTACTTTTTTCACTCCATTCTAAGCCCTCGTTAACTCATATCTCCAATTTCTAGTTCCTCAATGCCATTTTAACATATTACTAGACAAATCTTAAACCATCCTAAGTACAACTCTAATCTTATCAAGCTTCATTCACAAATACCTTATGATTCCCTCATATCAAATACAGCTTAAATTCTTTTTTTTTTTTTTTGCTTTTTGGAGGGCATTTGGGGTTAAGTAACCTGCCCAAGGTCACACGGCTAGGTTTTTTTTGTTTGTTTGTGCATTAAGTGTCTAAGGCCGGATTCAAACCCAGGTCCTTCTGACTCCAGGGCCGACACCCCCAGCTTAAATTCTTTCACCTGGCAATTAAGACCCTCAACCTTCCCAGCTTCTATTACTACTGCTTTTCTTTATACAAGTTATGCTCCAGCCAGGCTAGACTATCTATTGTTCCTCAAACACATCCTCCCTTTCCTACCTCCTAGCCTTCATCTAAGTAATTCCATTTATCTAGAAAAGCCCTTTCCCCATCTCTAACCATTCTTATCCTAATTGTATTTCAAATACCACTCCCACACAAAGCTTTCCCTCATTCCCCATTGGAAGAAAACTCCTTTAACTACTATAGCATTTGGATTTTCTATAGCACTTTTACCACATTCTGACTTGTATCATAGTTTTTTATGTACAGTTTATATCTCCTGCCAGTCTTTTAGATCTTTGATGGCAGAGATCTTTTATCTATCTTTTTGTCCTAACATAGTGCCCTACATGTAGTAAGTGTTCAATAACAATTTAATGAATGAATGAAGCTAACAGTGTTGGCTTTCAGTATACAGACTATCATATCTTCTTGGAGCTCAGCCCCCATTTACTCCAGACTTATTCTTTTTCTATTTTCATGCTTATTCACTATGGGTTATCTGGAAACTACTTAATTTCCTCCTTTCACCAAATTCAAAGCCCCCATCTTCACTATTGCCATTCTAGTTCTGGCCATTATATCATGCGGTAACAGAGCCCCCTGTGATTAACAGTTGGGGAAGCTTCCTTTTGCTTTCATCTCATTTCCATTCACAGAATCTCACTCAACTTTGGTCTCTTGGAAGGGATCTTAGAGTTCATCATTTCCTACCATTACCTAAACTGGAATCCCCTTTACTAGCAAGTGGTTGATTATCGGGATTTTTTCCCTCATATCAAGCTGTCATCAACTGCTCTGTAGTTTCAATTCATTGTTCTCTTACTCACGTTATAGATCAGGGAGAACTGAAGGAGAAAGGGACTAAAATATAATTTTCAGAGTGTGCATTCCTAAGTCTGGTTTCTCCCGCTTCCAGTCTCCCCACTACCACCACCATTATCACCCCCTACTCTTCACATATCAGCTTTTCTCATCAGCATCACTTTTCTTTATTGGACAGTAGTAGGGAAAACAATACCTGGGACCTTCAGTTTCTTGCCTAAGAAACTTGCAATGCTTTCTAGGTTCCTTCTGGCATTATCATTTATATCCACATTAGTCACTAAAAGGGTAAATAGTCATATGTTTTAAAAAGTGGGAGGTTCTTTTGTATGTCTGGTTATGTCTTCTCTCCAAGAAGACACAGATTTCTTATAATTATCACATAAACAAATAGCTGGGGGCGGCTAGGTGGCGCAGTGAATAGAGCGCCGGCCCTGGAGTCAGAAGGACCTGAGTTCGGAGCGGGCCTCAGACACTTAATCCACACAAACAAAAACCTAGCCGTGTAACCTTGGGCAAGTTACTTAACCCCAATTGCCCTAAAGGGGCGGCTAGGTGGCGCAGTGAGTAAGAGCGCTGACCTCGGAGTTGGGATGACCCGAGATCAGATCAGGCCTCAGAAAATGAGCACCCACGCATAAATAATGACTAGCCGTGTAACCTTGAGCAAGTTACTTAACCCCAATTGCTTTAAGAAAAAAAAAAAACAAAAACAAATAGCTGCCCCAGTATGGCTGACCTGGGTGTCACTAGTAGTTTTCTTCCTCTGATCCTTAGGGGCTCCTCTCTCACCTGACAGCACCTGTGAATCTGCTTTATCATCCCTTGGAACATATTCCTTCTCTGTACATCCTGCTCTTTCTTCTTTAGGACAAGTTCCAAATTGGTTTTTAATTCCAAGTATACAGTGGTCCTTCTTTTCTTCTTCCTTCTCAGTGTTATCCTCTCTTTTAACCTACAGAAATGAGCCAACTTTTTCCTTTGCCATTTAGACTCTTTTCCAGAAGGCTTGCTTCTGTTTTTTGGCTACGTTACCATCCCTTTTAACCTGGAATGAAAGAATATTCCTCAAGACCCTTTACCTTCCCTTGCAGGAGGGAAATCAACTTACACTTAGAACATAGGTAACAGTCACTTGGCTATGGTGGTAAAAATAGAAATCTTACATATTTAATGTTAAGTCTCGGCTAAATTATTGGTGCCCTCCATCCTGATAGACATACTCAGCCTTGTTTTTCAGATTTCTGGTGAATGCTTACTCCTAGCCTCCTAAGCACTTCTTTAAGTGCAGTTTTTCATCACCTTTTAACAGTTTGTTATTCACATCCAACTTCCTTTCCTTTCCCTCAGCCATTTACCTGGCAGTCATAGCAACTTCCTTTCCCTTTTCTCCCTAATCTTTTATTTGTTTAACCAGTTTGTTTTACTTATCACTTTATTTTACTTACCTTAATGTACCAACGACCTTGTCCTATCCCTTCTCCTTGAGGCCTTCTTTTCTGTTCCTTTCTCCTCCATTCTTGATCATGATCAGTGTTTTCAAATCATTCACCTATTTCCTAATCCATTCTAGAATTTTTGCTGAAAATGGATATCAGACTCACTGATTGTCGTGAATATACTTTCTTTTTCTTTTCAAAAAGTGTGAAAATACTTGCCTATCACCAGTCCTATAACACTTCTCTTAAATCCTCAAAGGCTATCAACAATTCAGCTATTATATCTTGTACTTTTTCATTGCCTCGGGATGTTTGAGGTGGCAGAGTGGCATATAAGTGGAAATATCCTTCAGGCAATTAGAAATTTGGAATTAAATCTTGGAAATGAACTCATATACCACAGTTTCTTCAGCCATTCTCCAACTGATAGTCACCTACTTTATTTCTGTTGGTCTGCTACCACAGAAAATGCTGTTAGAAATGTTTTTGTACACTTGGGTCCTTTGCCCTATGTCTTTGACCTCTTTGGTCGATATGCTGACTAATTGGGATCTTTGAATCAGAGTACATATAGATAAGTGACATTTTGGGTTTAGTTCCAAATTGTTTCCCAGAACAATTGTGTCGATTACTTCCCAGCTCTACCAACAGAGCATTCATGCGTTTGACTTTCATGTGTCAGCCCCTCCAACAATTGCCATTTCTTTCTTTTGTCTTCTTTGCCAGTCATATCAGTGTGAAGTACAACCTCAAACTTTTTCAATTGCATTTCTCTTATCATTAGTGATTTGGATCATTTGCAGGGTATGATTGCTGTTACTTTAGATTTCTTCGTTTGAATACAGCCTATTCATATCCTTTGACTATTTATCTTTTGGGGGAATGGCTCTTATTCTTATGTATTTGTATCAATTCTCTACATTCTTGGATATCAGACATATATCAGAGAAATTGCAATTTTTTTCCTCTAGTTAGCTATGTCTAGGTGGGAGTTTCCATGTCAGGGATTCCTTACACCAATAAAATGACATGGCTAGACTCCTAAAAATATTAACTGACTACCAAATGGAAGGTAAGAGTAAAGGAAGGATCTTATGCTTCTCTGAGGTAATTATTTTTAAAAAGAAGAGCTTCTAAGACAAACTGTTGAGTGGGGTAAAAATCTTTGCATCAGAATTTTCTGATAAAAGTGTGATGTCCATAATATATAATAACAAATTTATAAGGCCAGGAGCCATTCTTCAGTAACTAAATGGTCAAAGAATTTGAACAGTTTTCAAAAGATGAATTGCAAGCTATCAGAAATCACAAAACATGGCTCCAATCCCTTAACAAGAAAAATGAAGGGGTGGTTAGGTGGCACAGTGAGTACAGCATTGGCCCTGGAGTCAGAAGGAACCGAGTTTGGATCTGACCTCAGACACTTAACGCACACACAAACAAAACCTAGCTGTGTGATCTTGGGCAAGTTACTTTGCCCCAATTGCCCTCCAAAAAAAAGTTTAGATCATTGGGGCGGCTAGGTGGCGCAGTGAGTAGAGCGCCGGCCCTGGAGTCAGAAGGACCTGAGTTCGGATCCGGCCTCAGACACTTAACGCACACACACACAAACAAACAAACAAACAAACAAAAACCTAGCCATGTGACCTTGGGCAAGTTACTTAACCCCAATTGCCCTCCAAAAAAAAAAAAGCATAAAAGAACCTAAAAAAAAAAAAAGAAAAATGAAATTAAAATAACTCTGAGATTTTGCCCTTGCACCAGTCCAGTTGGCAAATAGAATTAAAAGCAGAAATAGTGGGGCGGCTAGGTGGCGCAGTGAGTAAGAGTGCCGGCTCGGAGTTGGGATGACCCGGGATCGAAACCGGCCTCAGAAAATGAGCACCCACGCATAAATAAAGACTAGCCATGTAACCTTGAGCAAGTTACTTAACCCTAATTGCTTTAAAAAAATAAAAAAAAAAAAAGCAGAAATAGTAAGTGTTGCAGGGGCTGTGGGGAGACATGTACAATAATGCATTGCTGGTCTGTTTTGGAAAATAACTTGTAATTATGTGAGAAAAGTCACTTCACTGTTCATACTTTTCAACCCAGCTTTTAATAGATGCCTTTTGAAATGTTTGTTAATTTTATTACTGAGGATATATGGTAAGAAATTCAAAGACACAAAGACCCCATATAGTACCCACAGTCATAGTCATAGAGACTTAGCAGCACTTTTTAGTGCAGCTCAAAACTAGAAATAACATGATTTTGATTTTAGGTGATTGAATAAATGAATGTGTTTTACATACCACATATACTATGAGAAACAACTAAGGTAGAGAATTTAGAAACATGGGAAGACTTTTATAGACTGACGCAGAGTGAAGTTAGCAGAACCCACATAAAGGCTAAATGACATACACGGAAAGGCATCTGAACTCTCTAGAACCGCGTTGCTCATTATCCTTAGAGGACAAATGAGGAGCTCTGTCCCTCTACAGAGAAACGAAGTGTAGGGCAAGGGAATGGAATGCTAGATAGTGTCAGACACGGCTGATGCGCTGTTTGGTTTTACTTTTTTTTCTCCTGACAAGGAAAGATTCAGTAGAGATGGGGAAAATGCATCATGAAATGACTGATATAGAGAAAGAGACACTGAGAAGACTTTTTTTTTTTTTTGCTTTTTGGAGGGCAGTTGGGATTAAGTAACTTGCCCAAGGTCACACGGTTAGGTTTTTGTTTGTGTGCATTGTGTCTGAGGCCGGATCCGAACTCAGGTCCTTCTGACTCCAGGGCCGATGCTCTACTCACTGCGCCACCTAGCCACCCCCTCGAGAAGACTTTCTAAGTGGGAAGACTTGCCACCTCCTAGGACCCTGTTACCTTTGTGCTTTGTGACTTGTCATCGCCTTTTCTTTCTTCTACCCACCCGCTGCCTGTTGGTTCCAGACACATCCCTTTTGTCTAAGACTGACACTGTTTGTTGTTTTTGAGAAAACGAATGTTTTGTTAAATCTGTTTTATCTCTACAAAGTAAGAGGAGTCTTTTTCTGGGCTTAGCTGTCTTAACTTTAAGGTTCTGTTCACAGAATTCTTTCCTTGTTAAAAGTAGAGCGTTTGTTTGTTCATTGTTTGTCTTTTGTTCTTGAAGAGGACCATGACATCAAGAAGGTGATGTCATGACTTGCAAGTGAATTGGATTTAAGTAAGGCAGGGCTGTGCAAAGTCATCAGCCTCACTCTGTCCTCCAGAGCCATCTGGGTCCAGTGGCAAGATATAGATCAGGACAATTGGAATGGCCCCAAGATGCAGTAGGAGACCTTGACCTTTTTAAGAAGCTAAGGTCATTCCCAGGTATCAGTTTGACTGATACAATGCCCATTGAGTGATTAAGGCTAGGTAAGAAACAAGGTAAAGAATTGGCTCTTTTACCTACTCAAAAAAATAAGGAACAAAAACCCAGAATCAGTCTGGGAAGGGAAGACCCTCAGGGTTTCTGGCCAATTGAACAGAAACATTTGCTATTTATACTTACTCTGAGCCATTAAAAATAACCTTTAGCAAAAGTGGAGTAAATGATCTGTGGTTACGTAAACTTAGATTCATAGTACAATAAATTAAACTTTGTGTTCTCATCTTTCTTTTCCTTTTCCAGAGTTGCATTCTTTCCTCTACACATTGGTGACCATGTCTTTATTGAAGAGGATTGTGTGGTCAATGCAGCCCAAATTGGTTCCTATGTCCACATAGGCAAGAACTGTGTAATTGTAAGTGTTGTGGCATGAACTTGCCTAAGCAGTCTTCCTTGTCTGCCCCCCAACCTCCAAATCTCCCTTTTTCTTTTTTCTTTCTTTTTTAAAATAATCTCTGTGGCTCCAGTTACTTGACATTCAGGCTAACTGTAAGATCTATGGGAACATAAGTTTTCCATTGAATTAGATCACCCAAAGGCTTCATAGAGCAGGAGCTTCATTCAGATTGGGATTTATAATCTTCCTAGAGGCAGATTGGAGCTCCCTTAACATTTAGTGAAAAGGTTCTCCAAATTCTAAACTTGTCCCTTACTTTAAAACTAAGATTTGTGGGTGTTGAAGGGATCCATGGATACATTTCAATGAGCCATTAAATTGGATGAGAAAAAAATATTACATCTTTATTTTTGCTGACCTCTAACTGAAATTTAGCATTTCCTTCAATTATTTAAAAATATCATTTTGAGAAAGGGTGTCTGGGTTTCATCAGACTGCCAAGGAATTTTGTGACAAAAAGAAGTTAAAGCATCCTTGCTCTGGAGTGATGAAAACCCAAAACCCTGTAAGTACCCCCTCTAGGGCTACCATGTAAATTCAAAAGCACAGTTCAGTCTGTTGACTTTATTTGTGTGACTTTTTGTGCCACCATTTGAATAAATAAATCCATGAGACATTAATTGCTAATCATTGCTAGTAATCATTTGCTTAGCATTTCAAAATTCTGAGGTGCCCTCAGCAGTAAGATTTTCCTGATTTCCTTTAAATATTACATCTGTTTCAGTTTGTTCTTTTTTTTTGGAGGGCAGTTGGGGTTAAGTGACTTGCCCAAGGTCACACACCTAGTGTTAAGTGTCTGAGGCTGGATTTGAACTCAGGTCCTCCTGACTACTCTATTCACTGCGCCACCTAGCTGTCCCTCCAGTTTGCTCTTTATTCTCTTTTCTGTAGGTTTCCTTGCATTAAGACATTGTTAGATATAGGGAATTCCTTTAGATACTTATTAATCTCCAAGCTATGTTCAGCTTATTATATTGAGAGAAATAGGCTGTCACTATATTGGAAATCCAGAGGAGAGAGCTCTCAGATGGAGAAAAACAGTAATTTGAATAGCTCAGTTCATTGAAATCAGCAGTTATTAAGAACCTTCTGTCTACCGTGCTCCATGCTGAGAATACAAAGGTGAAGTAAATCATAGTTTCTGCCCTTAAGAACCTAGAGATAATTCACTTTGGTCAAGGCCAGTGCTTATTAAATTGGAGGCAGGTGGATATATTTGGTTAATTATAGAATTAAAGCCTTAGAGGTATGAGTGTTTTAGAAAATTCATTTGGCAACTTGCCTTTTTCTTTTCTTTCTTTCTTTTTTTTTTTTTTAAAGCAATTGGGGTTAAGTAACTTGCTCAAGGTTACACGGCTAGTCATTATTTGTGTGTGGGTGCTCATTTTCTGAGGCCGGATCTGATCTCGGGTCATCCCAACTCAGGCCGGCGCTCTTACTCACTGTGCCACCTAGCTGCTCCTGCAACTTGCCTTTTTCATGCTACATGTAGGATTCTTCCATGTAAAGGAAACAAAACCAGCAGGCACAACCTGGAGCAGAGTGTTTGGAATGTTATTTGGGTGGAATATCAGGTCCAAGTAACTCAGCATTATGCTGAGTGAATTAATATTCACACATTTTCAGCTGGAGACATTTTATTTTACCAGGAAGTATAACCATAGCAGAGGTGAAATGATAGCAGTGTGGGAAGGTAACTGATAAATTGTAAGACTTGTACTTCTTCTGTAAATACAAAATGGTACAGCTTCAGAGAGTAAATAGGAACCTTTTTCTTCCATAATCCGTGAAACAAATAAGTCTCATCAATCTCATCTGCCCCACCAAATTATACAAGTCAGGACATGACTAAGAAAGTAATCACAGATAAAACAGCTTAAGTGAAAGATGCTATGGTTTATCAAGAAAGTAGTTAATCTTTTTAAAAACTTTCAAACTCATGATAAAAAATGCTACCTGCCTCCAGAGAAAGAGCTGATGGTGTCTGAATGCACACTGAAGAATGTTATTTTTCACTTTCTTTCCTTCTTTTTTTTGTTTGAGTTTTCTTCCATAAAATGACTAATATGGAAATATATTTTACATGATTGCACATGTATAACCTATATCATTTTGCTTACCATCTCAAAAGGGTGAGCAACAAGGGAGAGAAGCATAGAATTTGGAACTCAAAACTAAGAAAACCCAAATGTTAAAAATTGTTCTTACATGTAATTGGAGGAAAAAATAAAATATTGCTTAAGAGAGAGAAATAAAAATAAAAACTACCCTCAAGTCTAAGAACCTTCAGCTATTTGTACACCTATAGTAGACTCTTGTATAAAAATTATAAAATCACTTGCTGTTAATGTAGTACCCACATTAAATTAAATGGAATTAAAACAGTTACTGAGTTGGGGACTTGAGCTTAGGCAGCCTATGACTTTTCTTGGGAATTGTTCCTTATAATTACTGGGAAAGAAATGGAGAAAACCATCCAAGAAGCAGATGAGAAAACATTCCCTGCCTCCTTCATTTCCTGAGCTATTTTTTGTTAATAAGATTTTTGCTTTTAGGGCCGACGCTGTGTGTTGAAAGACTGTTGCAAAATTCTAGACAATACAGTATTACCTCCTGAAACTGTAGTCCCGCCATTCACCGTCTTCTCAGGCTGTCCAGGTAACATGGGTTTTAATTGTTTTTGGCTTAATCTTTTTAATATTACTGTGGACCCCTTCACTTCAGTTCTTGAATAGCAGGCCAGGAAAACAAACACTTCTTGGTCTTTTACTCAAGATAAGCACCCATGTAGAGAAAAGCATTATATAATCATTGATTTTTTTTTTAAACTGGAAAGGACCCCCCACATCATTTTAGGATTATAGCATTCATAGATGTGAAAGACTTCTTAGAGATCATCTAGTCCCTGCCCTGAATTTATGGATCAGGAAACTGCGACTTACCCAAGTTCACACAGCAGTTTGATGACAGAATGGAACTGGAACTCAAATAGCCTGACTCCCATCCCTTTATACAATCCTGCCCTACTCTGAGCTTACTCCAGCCTATGTCACAAATAGTGGTATATGGACATGGTGTTTTTGGTAGGGCAGGCACATTCAGCATCTGCTGACACCAGGAGTGAGAATTTCTGACACAGAGCATGAACTAAAATGAGATGGACCTGACAGAGAAAGAATGTAGCGCTTTATACAGATTTTCAGTAGGACTGTTTTGTTAAGAAATCACATTTCTCTTTTCTCAGTTCTAAGGATACGTGTTCTTGTTTTACGAGAGTGAATGTAACTTAGATGACCACCAAGTGATTTTCAGAAGAGGAAGTGTAGGGGAGTGGCTAGAAGTTTAAAGTGATGAGTTACTATTTGAATCTATTTCTGTATACCTCTACTTGTTCTTTGAATGTGTGTGTAGCATATTCAGGAATAAGATACATTTGTTTAAAAAAAAAAAGGTTTTATTGTTGTATTTTTTTATGTTACCATATTTTCTCCAGTGGCCCTTTCCCTCTGCTTCTAGAAAGCCTTTGCATATAGCAAAGAACATTTTTTTCAAGACAATAAAAAATAGGGAAAATCAGCATAACTGCTCAGTCCATCAAAAAAGGCTGAATACATAGGTAATATGTACAATTCTGAGGCTCCCACACTTACAAAGGATGAGGTGGGAGTGTCTTCTTGCATCTCGTTTCAGGACGTGCTTGTTCTCCATATTTTGCCAGTGTTCACTTTTGAATTTTTTTTGTGGTTCTTTCCATTTACATTGCATATGTTGTTTTCTTTTCTTTTTTGCTTTTTGGAGGGGGGAAGGCAGGGCAGTTGGGGTTAAGTGACTTGCCCAAGGTCACACAGCTAGTAAGTGTTCAGTGTCTGAGGTCGGTTTGAACTCATGTGCTCCTGACTCCTGGGCCAATACTCTATTCACTGAGCCACCTAGCCACCCCCATATGTTGTTTTCTTAAATCTCCTTAATTCACTCTTCATGAATTAATTTAAATTTTTCCATGCTTTTCTGTATTCATTACATTTATCATTTCGTATAGCACTGTAATATTCCGTTAAATTCATGCCCCGCAATTTGTTTGGCCATTCCCAGTGGTGATTATTTACTTTGTTTCTAATTCTTTGCCATCACAAAAAGTACTGCTATGAATATATTGGTATATATAGGAACTTTCTTTTTCTCAGTGGATTCTTGGGGGAATTGAGCCTAGTAATAGACTCCTTGAATCAAAGTATATGGACATTTTATTTTGTTTTATTTTTGTTTTTGGCAAGGCAATCTAGGTTACGTGACTTGCGCAGGGTCATACATCTAGTGTCAAGTGTCTGAGGCTAGACTCCAGGACCAATGCTCTATCTACTGCACCACCTAGCTGCTGCCTCCCCCCACCTTTTTTTGTAAATTTAAAAAAAAATTTTAAACTTAAATACAAAATAAGGGGGAAAAAGGCAACAAACTTAAAATACTAAAACTAAAATAATACAAAATAGGAAAAGAAAAAAAAGCATGTGCACAGCAGAACATGAGAGAGAATTCAAAAGATACAGCAATAAATTTCCATTGCAGGAGTGCATTGTGTTGAGAGCTGAGCTGTCCATCTTTTCTTTGCTTCCTTGTAAGTTTTCTTGTTCTCTGCTGTGTACTTTTTTACTTTGTTCTTTTTTGCCCCTTCCTCACTCCCCCCCCCCAAGGCTACAATTAATCATGGATATACTTATATAGACATGTATAGATATGCACATACACACATACCCTATATATATATGCATACATATATATATACATAGACACACATACACATACATATACTCAGATAATCGATAATCCTAGTTATATATAGACATATACATTCATGTGCATCTGTGTAAGACCACATTATACTTATTTATCCTGTTTCTCTGAGGGTGGATAACCTCTCCCTTCCCAAGTCTAAGTCCAAGTCCCTTACTTTTTGAAGACTACCACCTTATCATTTCCTATACCACAGGAATATTCCCACCCTATCTAATTATTTTAAATAGTCCAGAACAATGTTGATAAATGTGGCGGACACAGAGTGTAATTTCCCTAGTTTTCTCTTTTGATTAAATCTATTTTAGCCTTAACTTTGTCCAGGATCATGATTATCACCCCTGCTTCTCTTTCCCTAACAAATTCTACCCCTGATCTTTATTTTATATTTGTGCATAATTCTTATTTCCCATCCCTCCTGACTCCTCTTTCTGTCTGCTACCTTGCCCTCCTAGTACTTAACCTACACCCTTTATCCTCACATTCACATTAACACCCTTCTGTACCCCCCTGTTTCCTTACCCTCCCCTCTAAAGACCCTGCTTTATCCACTCTCCCCTCCCTATTCCCTTAGCATTTTCTAACAATATATTAGCGTACCTATTTTCCCACAACCTCCCCAACATTGACTGTTCCCATCTTTTGTCATCTTTGTCAGTTTTGCAGGGTGTGAGGTGAAGCCTCGGAGTTGTTTTGATTTGTATTTATTATCATTCATGATTTGGACCATTTTTTCATGTGGCTGTTAATAGTTTGCAGTTCTTTTGAAAACTGTTTGCATTCTTGATCACTTATTTACATTTCTAATAATTTTGTCTCTATAGTTGAGTAGCAAACCTTTTTTAAAGACTGTGGTCTGGCATGCTTATTTCTACCTCGCTTGGTATAGTGTTACAACAAAACCCTAGGACTGAGCATGCTATGCTCACTCTTGAGAAAATTCTGAGTCATATAGATGCTTTAAAACCTCTTAGGTGATTTAATACAATTGCCGTACTTCATATTAAAATGCTTAAATGTACTCCTACATTTTAGAAAGTGTCTTAATTTATCAAAGCCCAAGTGGCATTATCTTCAGATAAAAATATGAACAACGAATGCAAAACTACAGGGTTTTTCTTTATTTTGCAAATGAAAAGTGAAACATTTAGATCCTAATAATGAAATAAAATTGCCTAAAATAATCTTTAAAAATCATAGGCTCTGGGCCCTTCCTTTACTTTCTCTGTTCTCTTTCCTTAGGACTCTTCTCTGGGGAACTCCCAGAGTGCACCCAGGAGCTGATGATCGATGTCACCAAAAGCTATTACCAGAAGTTCTTGCCACTGACACAGGTCTAGTACCCATGTCCCATGCCTCCAATGACTAGAACTCTAGGAAGGACTTTGGAACCAGGGAGCTTTAGGGGCCCCCAAGACCAGGATCTTGTGCAGTCTACTCCTCCCACTTCTGGCTTTTTTAAAAATTTCTCAATCTTTCCAACTTTTATTTTCTCCAGATGGTAAAAGTAAAACCACTGGGGATTGTCTAGAGTGTTATATTTAATTGAGATCTATTTATAGTCACTTTATTCCAAGCTGCTTTTGAACTACAGAATTATTTTTGTTTGATTCCGTAACTCCTCCATCCCATGGATGAATGGGTCCTGCTGAATCACACCAGTAAAAAATTCTCTTTGAAAGACTTTCCAAGGAAAAAAGTTACTTTGCTGTTGCATTATATACAACCACAAAGGAAGCCTACCACCTACACGGACACATGTACATTGAATGGCTTTCTTGTTACTAAATAAATGCAGTCAGCTGCTGTTTGCCATAATCAATAGGTGTTTATGAATTTTCAAAGTTCAGACATTTAATTGTTTGTGATCATTGTGAAGCTAAAATTAGGAAACAATGGCTCCTTTTCTCCCAAACTACATGGAGCTATATTCAAAATTTGAGGCAAATACATGGATAGTTAGATGGTGATTGGAGAGCTCCCTGACTGCTTGATTTAAGGCCCTTTCACTTGATGTGAGTAGGATAAAAGCTTAGGCCTAAAAGGTGTTTTCTAGTCATGGTGTGGGTGGCTTCAACATCCTGGATTCTGAGCCCTTAACACAACTGACTCTGAATCCTGTGCCCTACCCAAAGCTCTTTTAAGTGGAGATGAACTAGGTCAGTGGTAATTCTTTGTTCCACAAAATAGCCCTATTGTATTTGGGCAGGAGTCCGTGTCTTGTTTCATTAATGTTTAACATTTGTAAATTATGTTATTCAACTTGAGAGGGATAACATGTAATTGATACTCCCTACCCTAGAAGGTTTAGAGAGCATGGCTAGCAGCCTTAATTTGATCAAAACTGTACAATACAGATAAGTATTTCTGCATTTGGGCTTTCTCCCTGACATTTGCACCAAGTTGGATATAAGCACTTGCAAAAGACTAAATGTTATTATTGATGGAGTTTATTCATAGCACCTAATATCATTCGCACCCCCTCAATTCTACCCTTACCTCTGCGTCTAGCAAGACATCACTAGAACTGAGGCTAGAGAAGATGGTTTGGTCTTTTGCCCTAAAAAAACAATGCTAAGATGGCATGTCCCTTGGGAGTTAGTAACTTTGAAATTAGTAGCAAAAGGAGCCTGTGTAACATATCACTTAGGACCCCAATACTTATTAACTAGTTGTGAATTATACAAATACTGTATTGTGTACCAATAACCATTCAATGTAAAGCTTCTAGCTGGTTTGTTTGTACTTTTATGTACTTAAATTAAAAGCCTTTTAAATGGGTCAGGCATTTTGAAGATGTTGACTTTCTAGATATAGCTTTGTAGGTGCTTGGAAAAACATCTTGCTCCTAATTAGTAATTAGGCCAGTAATTCAGGATTCTCCATCTTTTTGGTCTTTTCTGGGGATCAGTAGGGGATTTCCATTTAGAAAGATTGAAACCTGCAACTGCTACCACTTCCTCCAACTGCCACTTAGTGAAATGAAATCATAGAAACAAAATCTTAAGAGTTCGGAGGGGACTTTAGCAGTCATTTAGTCAAGCCTCCTAACATGGTATACAGTATTGCTTCCTGCATCAAGTTAGTGACTCAGCCTTTGCTTGAACACTTCCCATAACGGGAAGCCTATTCCATTTTTTAGCTCTGATTTGTGGACAGATCAAAATAGGTCTGTTTTCAGATGACAGACCTTCAAATATTCCTCTATATTTTGCACCCTAAGTAATGTCCTACCCTGTCCATTCTTTAGTTCCTGCTCTGTTTGATTATCTTCCTCTCTAAGATTTCTCAAGGCTGAACATCCCTGATTTTCTCAAAGAAAGTGGTTTCCTGTTCTCTCACTATCTTGGTTATCCTCTGGAAGTGTTCCAGTTTGTCAAGAGAACTGCCTATTACTGTCTTGGATATAATATAGCCAAGATATTCCTTGAAAAAAAAAAACAACAGCTATTTGACACTGTTAACTTTTATAGAGCTTGTAGTCAACTGACACCACTGGCATATGGACTGTTTACCAACCAGATTTCCCCCAGCCTAGCCTTCCTTGCATAATTGATTTTTTAAAAAACTCAAATGAGGAGTTTTCCATGTATCTCTATTAAATTTTACCTCGTTTTCAGCCCAAAGTTTATTTTCCCAAACTGATCCTGAGCTTGAACAATTTTGATAGAATTCAGAAATGCTGACCTGGGGTGGGAGGGACAAGAGGATCATGGATTATAAACTGGGAATGGACCTTAGAGGCCCTTTCAGACATTGTACAGATGGGGAAACAGGTCAGAGATCTTAAGTGACTTGTCCAAGGTCGCACCAGTAGTAATAGAAGTAGGATTTAAACCCAGGTTCTCTGGCTCCATAGCCATTGTTTTTTCCACCATACCACGTTGTCATATCTTTACCTTTGGGACTTATCCCTAGCTTGTGAAATCTCAGTACTGCTCTAAAAGGGTCAGGGAATTTGGGGAGAATCTGAAACAACATAGAGGACAATATAGCCTTTTTCATAGAGAAAAATCCCTTATCAGAATATTTTTGATAAATATATAATTTCATTTTTATACCTTTAAAGGGAAGTATATCACTAGCATTTGCATCTTCACATGGGACAAAGTCATTCATGAAACAGGGTTCTGTAGAACACAGTTTGGGAAACACCAGGGCAGACCTTTTCCAGTTTTGGTTTCATTTTTGTATCAATTATTCCTCAGGTACCTTTGGAACTTCTTGTTTTGTTTTTCTGAAGGGAATGAGCAAAAATGTATCTCTGTAAATTCACGCCAAAATGGTAGCATAGCAAACTAATTAAATTTAAGGCCCTGGTCCGAAGAGCTGGGAGAGAAAGTTGACTTCAAAACAGAAGTGAGAGATGCCTGTAGTATTAAATACCAAGATAATACATTTCTCTGAAGGTGAAAATTTTTAGTCCTTTTACCTTAAGACAAAGTGCTTAGAAACTTTGAATTTTCAACACTTCTGACAGCTTATATTTCACTGAGCTATTGCAGTGAGTAGAAGCTAGAAAAGGGCAACAAAGCCTGCTTAAAATTGTTTCTGTCCTCTTGGAGAAGATAGAAATAAAGAGGAAAAAGCAAACTTTGTATAATAATGGAGGTTAAACAGTCATTTGTTTTCCAAGACATTGAAATTCCAACAGGTAAAATATGTGGTGACCTGAAGATGCATTTGTAATGTTTATTCATCAAGCATTTATTGAGCTGAAACTATGCCCAGCACTCTGCCAGATTGCTCTAGTGGATACAGAAGAAATAGAAGATACACTTTCTTCCCAGAGGGAGGGTGTAATATAGTTGGGGAAAGAAGACCTACTGTCATAAATATAAACAGGAATATGAGGTGGTGAATGATACATACTAAAATGAGTATGCATAGGCAGTAAGTCTTAGAAGTATTCGGATGAGGGAGAGATCAGTGGTTGGGGTAGTACTTGAGGTGGGCATTGAGGGACAGGGATTTAAATAGGAAAGAATGAGCAAAGAAACAGATGAGAATAAGTAGAACCTATTCATCATCTCAAGGAGGAGACTAGTCTGACTGGAGCAGATAATTCAACTGGGAAAGTAGTAGAAGTTAAGTTTGGGACCAGATTATAGCAGGTTTTGACTGTTGGACTAGAGTCAAGACTTTGTCCTTTGGGCATTAGGGTCACCAAAGGCTTTTTGGATATGACACGTTTTTTTAAAGCAGGACATCTGATTGGAAATGTCCAGTAAAAGGTGTTCCCTCCTTTTTCCAGTTCTGTTTTTCTAATGAAGAAGTACAAAATGAAATTTCTGGGTAGTTCTGTAACTATTTCAGGGTCACCTAGTAAAAAATAAAATCAAAGCTAAAAATTTAGCCCTAGAGTTCCAGGATTAGATAGGTTTCCAGCATTCTGACCTTTTGTGAGTTTTTCCACATCGATACCACTAACCTTTCTTCCATGCCTTCAAGTTGCAAAGTGGTTTGACTCAACAAATGACTTCAGGCCAGGGTCTTAACTAGTTTTCAGAGCAGGATGGTGGTGAGGAGGGGGTGGATACCCTGGTTAGGGCCCAAGCAACTGGGTTCTGGGTTGTTACATGTAAAACATGCCATCATCCCTGGCCCTTAACTGTGCCTCCATCAGGTCCAACCTCGTCATTTTATAGATGAAGCCCAATGAAGTTACAAGACTTGCTTAAAGTCACACAAGTCATCCAGAGCTAGAATTTAAACCGAAGCCCCCTGACTTCATACCTGATGCTCTTTCCATTATACCATTGCTACCTTCAGTTTTCTTAGGAACTTGTTTATTTCTATAATAGTTTCTACTTTATCTAGTGACTGACCAATGGAATAGAAATACTTTCCCAGGAAATCCAATTTTCCTATATTTGAAATGCACTTGCTCTTCACTATTTGAATTCCTGGGATGTGACAAATCAGTCCTACTGTTAATGCAGTCTCTGTTAGATCACACCTCAGGTGCTATTACTATTACCTAAGCAAGACATTTCCTAATTGCGCGCACGCAAACGCAAACACACACACACACACACATTCACACACATTCACACACCAGTTTTGAAGTTACTTTATTTTTGCGTACGTTTTGTATCTGCCCATTACGGTGTGTAAGTTCCTTGAAGACAGGAACTGTTTTGGTTTTTTAGCCCCAGTACCTAGCACAGACCTTTGCACAAAGTAAGCGATTAATAAATATTTGTTGGATTGAATTGAAAGTACACAAACCTGAAGCAAAGCCCAGGGTTCTCTCCATTGCTCTGAAACAAACCCAAGTAATAATAGTCTCTATCCCTTCTGATGTCCAGTCTGACTTTGATCATAGCAGAAAACAGACACATTTCCCCAGAGTATTGCCATGTATTAATATCTATAACTTCACTCCTAAAATATGAGCTCTCAAGCTTTTCCTAGTGTTAAAAATTAGATGGATCTAGATGTTGGTTTAGAAACATTAAATTTGCAAATTATTACCTTTTATTTATGTAGCTATCCTATTGAAAAGGTTTGCCACACTGACTTTGTAAGTGTTAAGTCCCAGGGCTTACATTTTCCTTTTCTTTTTCATATTCCTCTTACCCATGATTGGATTTCTATTAGACCTCTGTCTTCTGGACCCACGCTGATTGACCTCACTGCACTAATTCCTTCAGTGTACACTTGGCTAGGTGGAGTTCTCTGATAAAACCTAGAGTAATTCCTTGTAGAAATATTTTATTTGATTGCTGCTGCCCCCAGGGAAATTTAGTTATGCCCATGATGCCTTTTTGGACCTGATTAGTGACTGGAAGATCCTGGAGGGACTCTAATGAGGAGAGAATGAAATTAGCTTGATCTGTGTAGGAGACCTAGCTCTCACTTTAGAAATACTGGATCGCTCCTGCATTGTGTCCTCTGTGTATATTGCTCTGCAGAGAGTGAGATGGTGGAAAAGCTTCAGTAGATGACCAGGTTAAGAATTCACTTTCAAGCTGTCCGTTACTTCAGCACATACGTAAGTGCCCTGTTCACATGCTTCATTTCAAGCAGCCAATCACAATCAAGAATAATCTCTGATCATAAAACAGGAATGCTGGGGGATTTTGATTACATCAGGTACCAAGGGAGATGACTTGGATGAAAGAGAATGTTTGAAATTTGGGGGTGGGGATAGGAGATGGTAACTAATTTAAGAATCAAAAAAAAAAGCCAGATTGTATCTACATGTTCCAAGAGATCAAGAACATTCCCAAGGCTCGATGAAGAACCTGATGTTCTCTCCTTCCTCTTCACATTTCACCCTTCCTCTGGATAATTCAACCCTCCAAGACCTAAATTAAACCTTTTTTTTTTTTCTGTCTTTTATCAAGGTGTCCCCAGCCAGGGTATAAAAACAAATCAACATTGAAGACATCAAAAAAGCAACCCGCTTAAAACCCTTTAAATTAGCCATTCTAACCTCCAAGTACCAGCCTACCTGGTTCTCTCAGAGGTTTCTGACGCCACTGTTCTCATCATTTGCCCAGGTTGAGAGGATAAGGAATAAGGGGGCCAGAGAGGAGGCATTTTGTCTGGTTTCTACTGCCTCAGGAATACTGGGCTTCACAGATCTTAATCCCTAAAGCCATCTTGGAACTGATTAGGTCCTTGGGGAGACACTAAGGGGGGAAAATGCACTTCAGTTGGTCTGTGTAAGAAATTAATTTTCCACTTTCAAAAAAATAAATCATCCCTCTATTGTACCCTCTGTGTGTGTTTGTGTGTTATTGATTCCTGAATTGCCTGCCAGAGGTAATATGGAAATTAGTCCCTTAGAAAGAATTGTAGTCACAACTCTGTAACTAGCTTCCCTCTTCTTCTCCACTCTTCCCTCCCCATAGGGAAAAGAAAAAGAAACTCTTGTAACAAATATGGCTAGCAAGCAAAATAGACTCCCACATTGGCCATGTCTCAAAATACTTCACTGAGTATCACTAAATCTCCAAGGTTGTTTTTCTTTACAGCATTATTAATGTATAAATTGTTCTGTTCATTTCCCTCTGCATCACTTCATTTATCTTCCCAGATTTCTTTGAAAACTGTCCCTTTTATCACTTCTTTCAGTCATTAATATTCCATTACCATTCTCCAACTGATGAGCAGGCACCCCCTTAAGTTTCCAATTCTTTGATATTAAAAAAAAACTTATATACATTCTTATTTGATTTTTTTTAAATTTTAAACAAATGCTTTATTAACTTCTGTTTTACACCATTCATTTCCGCCAGATTTTGAGTTACAATCATTTTCCCCCTGTTATTCCCCTACCCAACCTCCCAGAATAGCAGTCCCACAAGATATCGCTTCCTCCAATCTGCTCTCTCCCATACCTTCTCCCATACCCCTTCGACTTTTCCATTAGAGGGGAGAATACTTCGTGTCCCAATGCCTGCACACTTATCTCCCAAAAAGGCAATGAGGAGAAGAATGCCTTAAAAAGCCAAATTTGCCAGATGGAAAAAGAATCTCACAAGCTCACTGAGGAGATTCATTCCTTCAGAGTTAGACTGGAGCAAATGGAAGCTAATGACTTTATGAGAAATCAAGATGCTGTTAAGCAGATCCAAACAAATGAAAGAATAGAAAGCAATGTGAAATACTCATGGGAAAAACCACTGACCTGGAAAATAGATCCAGGAGAGACAATTTAAAAATTATTGGACTACCTGAAAGCCATGATCAAAGAAAGAACCTAGAAATCTCCCTTCAAGAAATTCTCAAGGAAAATTGCCCTGATGTTTTAGACCCAGAGGGCAAAATAGAGGTTGAAAGAATCCACCGATCACCTCCTGAAAAAGATCCCCCCCAAAAACTCCCAGGAATATTATAGCCAGGTTCCAGAATCCCCAGATCAAGGAGAAAATACTACAAGCAGCCAGGAAGAAACAATTTCAATATTGTAGAAACACTATCAGAATAGCACAGGACCTGGCAGCTTCTACACTGAGGGATCAAAGGGCATGGAATATGATATTCCAGAGGGCAAAAGAACTGGGACTGAACCCAAGGGTCACCTACCCAGCAAAACTGAGTATTTTGTTTCAGGGGAAAATATGGTCATTCAGTGGAATAGAGGACTTTGAAGCACTCTTGAGGAAAAAACCAGAGTTGAGTAGAAAATTTGACATTCAGACACAAGAAGCAAGAGATTCCTGAGAAGGTAATCAGGGAAAAGAAATCAAAAGGAACTTATCAAAGTTGACCTATTTACATTCCTACATGGAAAAACAGTAACTGTGACTGATGAAACCTCTCTCAGTATGAAAATAATGGAAGAAGGGTGTATGGTCATTTGAATACATATGTGAATGTGTGTATATATGTTTACAGTTATACATGGATAGAGGGCATAGGTTGAATTTGTTCGGAAGGGATGATACTTAAGGGGTGAAATTATGAGGTGAGAGAGGAAAGTGGCAAGAGGAGATGGGGAGAGACAGGGTAGGGTAAACTATCTCATGTAGAAGAAGTGAGGGGAAGTGGCTGCAGGGGAGGGGAAGAATAAGAAGGCAAAAAGGCAAAACCACATTCTCATTGAATTTGGTTCTGGGAGAGAATGACATCCATACTAAATGGGATATCTCAACCTGCAGCAGAATTGGGGGAAGGGGGATGAGAGGAGGGATGATGGATGGGAGGGCATTCTTGGGGGGAGGGGAGGTTGGAAGTACCCACTATAGAAGAGGGACAGGATCAAGTAGGGAATGGACCAGGTGGGGGATGGGATGGGTGGGAGGGAATTATAAGCAGCCTTGTACAATATATCTACTATGGTAATGTTTTGCATAGCTAGACATGTACAACATATACTGAATTACTTATCTTCCCAGAGGGAATGGGTGACAAGGGAGGAAGGGAATGGATCTGAAATTTGAGGTCTTAACATTAAATGTTTCAAATATATATAAATACTATTATTAACACTCTTTTGCATGCAATTGGGAGATAAGATGTGCAGGCATTGAGGCACAGAGATTCACCTTGCTCTAATGGAAAAGTCGAAGGGGGAATGGGAGAAGATATGGGAGAGAGCAGATTGGAGGAAGCAATATCTTGTGGGACTGCTATTCTGAGATGGTGGGTAGGGGAAAAACGGGGGAAAAATTGTAACTCAAAATCTGGCAGAAATGAATGATGTAAAACAGAAGTTAATAAAGCATTTGTTTAAAGATACAGACAGAGTTGTGAACTGATCCAACCATTCTGAAGAACAATTTGGAACTATGCCCAAAGGGTTATAAAACTGTGCATACCTTTTGATCCAGCAATACCACTTCTAGGTCTATATCCCAAAGAGAGCATAAAAAAGGGGAAAGGACCCACAAGTACAAAAATATTTGTAGCAGCTCTTTTTGTGGTGGCAAAGAATTGGAAATTGAAGGGATGCCCATTAATGAGGGAATGGCTGAACAAGTTATGATATATGAATCTAATGGAATACTATTACTTCACAAGAAATGATGAGCAGCAGTGAATAGAGCGCCAGCCCTGGAGTCAGAAGGACCTGAGTTCGGAGCCGGCCTCAGACACTTAATCCACACAAACAAAAACCTAGCTGTGTGACCTTGGGCAAGTTACTTAACCCCAATTGCCCTAAAGGGGCGGCTAGGTGGCTGAGTAAGAGCGCCGGCCTCGGAGTTGGGATGACCCGAGATCGAAACCGGCCTCAGAAAATGAGCACCCACACATAAATAATGACTAGCCGTGTAACCTTGAGCAAGTTACTTAACCCCAGTTGCTTTAAAAAAAAAAAAAAAAGAAATGATGAGCAGGTGGATTTCAGAAAAACCTGGAAAGACTTACATGAACTGATGGTAAGTGAAGTGAGCAGAACAGGAGAACGTTGCATACAGTAACAGCATCATTATTCAATGACCAACTTTAATAGACTCAGCTCTTCTCAGAAATGATATAAGACAATTCCAAAAGACTCGTGATGGAAAATGCTATCCACAACCAAAGAAAGAACTATAGAGTCTGATGTAGATGATGCAGATCAAAGCATACTATTTTCTCTTTTTGTTTGTTTGTCTTTTTCTTTCTTGTGGTTTTTCCCTTTTTGTTTTGATTTTTCTTTCATAACATGATTAATGTAAAAATGTTTAATAAAATTATACATGTATAGCCTATATCAGATTGCAAGCTGTTTGGTGGAAGGAGGGGGGAAAATTTAAAACTCAAAATCTTGTAAGAGTGAATTTTGAACACTAAAAATCAACAATTTTTTTAAAAAAGAAATAAACCAAGTCCTTTAGCAATTAAAAAAAAAGATGCAGACAGCCAATCAAAGGAGGCTACCCCACTCATGGAAGGGGACCCAGGTTCTATGTTAGGCAAAGTAGGAATGATCAATAGCCCAGTTACACAGACTACTAGGGGAATTCAGTGTTAAAACCTTATGGTATATAGTATACCAAGGGACCTCAATGTTCTGTGAGATTAACAGGAATGGCAAACTTCAGCCCTTCATCAGCACCAAGGTATCCGCAGGCAAAAGTGCCTCAACCAAGTGGGCTTTTCAGCTCATTTTCCTTATGAGTCTTTCTGTCTCCTCAAGTTTAAAATGATTACAGTCCAGGTGTAGTGTACATTTAGGCATATGAACCCTGGAAGGGTTTGTTTTGTATTTTGTTTTGTTTTTTAACACTCACTGGTACTGCCTCCCACCCAGTCTAAACTGAGAAAAACTGAAAAATCTCCCCTCTTTGGATTTTGGTTCTTCTTCAACCCCATTCCAAGCATTCATATGTAAATAAACTCTTGGGAAATTGCCTTCTGTTTTGTTTTGTTTTTTCCCAATAACTTCAAACAAGACAGGAATGAAAGTAAGGAGTTAAAGAAATAAAACTTCCAGAATACTAGCTACTTTGGCTCTCAGTCAAGAAGAGGACAAAAGGCTTTTTCTTTTATTATATCCCTCCTTTTACCAGATTGGAGAAAAAAATGGGAAGTGAAGGTAAATAAAAGTGGCCTGATGCTTTGGAAAGATTGGACCTAAGATGTGTCAACTACCATTATCTCCTGCTTAGACCAATGTGCTTTCTTGCTCCCCTGACTAGTACCAGTGCATCCACCTCTCACTTGCATGTGGCTAACAATTTCTCTATTCTCAATCTAATATGCTGCAATCCAAGCCATGAGGCAAGCAATGGCCAAAGTCATCCAGTTCCTAGCACAAAATTTTTCATCTTGCCACTCTGGGCATTTTCACTGGTGGTCCTTCATACTTGGAAGTCTTCTTCCTCAGTCTTGCCTGCTGGCTTCCTGGCTTCCTTCACATCTCAGCTAAAGTCCTACTTTCAATAACAAGCCTTTCCCAGTCTTCCTTAATCTTAGGGCTTTCCCTCTGAGATTATCTCCAATTTAGCCTGTATATATCTTACTTGTACATAATGATTTCTGTATTGTCTTCCCATTAGACTGTAAGCCCTTTGAGAGGGGAGATTGTCTGCTTTCTACTTTTTTTTGTATTCAAAGTGCTTAAAGGCACGGTGCCTGATATATAGAAGATATTTAATAAATGCTTGTCACTGGATTGCAGAGAAAGTGAAAGGGAATCAATTGTGAGAAAACTAAAAGGAGACCTAGTCAAACACACACACCCATGGTCACAAGGGCCCACAGCAATCTCAACTGGGGTTTGAATCAGACTGAAATATAACTGGGAAATATTTAACAAAATAAATTGAAATACAATAAAACATGGATAATGTTAATGTGTGGTTTTCTAAGTCACTAAGCATCCTGCTAGCGTCCTTATCTAAGGTTTGGTAGACTGTTAGAGATCATCTACTCCCACCCTCTCATTTTACAGAGGAAATAGACCCAGAGAGGTGAACTCACCTAAGGTCACCCAGTGGTAAAGAACAAAGACAGTGTTCTGACCCTAAATCCAGCTTTCCATGACACCAGCCACATCCCCTGTAGCACACTGTGCTTCAGTAGCCAAAAAGGCTAATAAAACTTGGATTCATTAAGAAATGGGTTGAGGGGCGGCTAGGTGGCGCAGTGAGTAGAGCGTCGGCCCTGGAGTCAGAAGGACCTGAGTTTGGATCCGGCCTCAGACACTTAATGCACACACAAACAAAAAACCTAGCCGTGTGACCTTGGGCAAGTTACTTAGCCACAATTGCCCTCCAAAAAAAAAAAAGAAATGGGTTGAAAAATTTAAAAATAAAAAAAAAAAAAGAATTGGTTGGCAGGGGTGGCTGGGTGGCACAGTGAATAGAGCACCAGCCCTGGAGTCACAAGGACCTGAGTTCAAATCCAGTCTCAGACATTTAACACAAAACTGGTCTGTGATCTTGGGCAAGTCACTTGACCCCAATTGCCCGTCCAAAACAATTAAAAAAAAAAAAAGAAATGGGTTGGGGGATGGGGTGGGCAGCACCAGCCCTGGAGTCAGGAGGACCTGAATTCGAATTAGGCCTTAGACACTTACTAGCTGTTGATAATCATATAAGATCATCTGAGCCACAATAAGAGCCAAAACCTGAACTAATCGACCAGAAGAAGCACCCTGGCCTAACAGACATGCTTTTCTTTACTCTCTGAGTGAAAACAAAATGCCCCTTCCTGTGTCAGCAACTATAAGACCAGATAAAGCTGATCAGGAGCATTCTTCTGTCTGGGATGTCTTAAATTAGACATTATACTGAATAATAAGATTTTTCTTATCTTGGTATTTTTTTTCCTTTTTGGAGGGGGAAGGACAGAGCAGTTGAGTTAAGTGACTTACCCAAGGTCACAGGGCTAGTAAGTGTTAAGTGTCTGAGGCTGGATTTGAACTCAGGTCTCCCTGACTCCAGGGTGCCCTATTCCCTGCTCCACCTACCCGCCCCCTCTGTATATATAAAATTAGGTTCAAAAGAATCATCCTGAAGGGGAAAAGAATAAATTTATGTGAAAGGGGAGGGGGAAATTGCACTCTTTGCCACCAACATCAAAGTCATCTTCGTCTCCCAGTGTTACTGACTACTTAGGCTAGTCATTAGGTCATTAGCAGTGACTTGGGAGTAGCCACCACAACTCACCCCAGTTTGGATTCTAGCTGTACATCAGTCATATGTTACATTAATAAAATTATTGTCTGGTAGGAGGGAGGTAATACTCCTACTCCTATACTCTATGCTATACTAATACTCCTGCTATATTCTACCCTGGTTAGATTTCATTTACAGTCTTGTGATTAAATCTAGGCTCTTCATTTTAGGAGGTACATTGATAAACTTAAGTATCTCTAAGGATGTTTAGCCTGGAGAACAAAAAATTAATGGGGCCATGATAGCTGTCTTCAAATATTTGAAGAACCATCAGGCGGAAGAGAGATTAAATACTCTGTGAGGCTCTAGAAGGGAGAGCAGCTACCAGTGGTTGGGAGTTAAAGGAAAGCAAATTTTGGCTTAATATAAAAAGGAAGCTTCCGAATTGTCAATAAAAACGATAGACTTTATTTTTTGTTGTTGTTCAGTCATGTCCAACTCTTCTTGACCCTTTCTGGGTTTTACTTGGCAAAGATACTGGAGTGGTTTCCCATTTCTTTCTCTAGCTCATTTGACAGATAAGGAAACTGAGGTAAACAGGATTAAAGTGACCTGCCCAGGGTCACACAGCTAGAAAGTATCTGAGGCCAGATTTGAACTCTGGATGATGAGTCTAACTGACTCCAGGCCTAGCACTCTATCCACTTCAACACCTAGGTGAAGTCACTATTATTGAAGATGTCATAAGGGTGGGGCAGCTGGCCTCAGATGCTTATTAGCTGAGTGACCCTGGGCAAGTCACTTAACCCTGTTTGCCTCAGTTTCCTCATCAGTCAAATGACCTGGAGAAGGAAGTGGCAAATCACTCCAGTATATTTGCCAAGAAAGCCCCAAGAGGGGTTGTGAAGAGTTGGATGTGACTGAACAACAATTAACAACAATAACAACAAAAAACAGGAGTGATATAAGGAATCTCTTGCCATGGAGCTACAGAGCAAATGCCCAATCCCATAAGATATGCCCCAGTCCAACAGCTTAGGGGCTTGATTACTCTGGATACAGAGATATCCTAAATGGGTCTGAAATGTCCCTCTTCTAGACATACTATAAAAGGGATTTCTGACTGAGTGAGATATTGGGCTAGATTTGCAAGGTTCCTTTCAACTTCTAAGATCCTATGACAGTGCAATATCATGCTAGACTTGGAGTCAAGAAGATCCAAGTTCAAACCCTGCCTCCGGTACTCACTAGCTGTGTGACCCTGGGCAATCTGCTTAATGTCTGTGTGTCTCAGTTTCCTCATCTGCAAATAGGGCTAAAAATAACACCTTTTTCAAAGGGCTGTTGAGAAAATCAAATAAGATAATCTATAAAAGGACCTTGCAAACTTTATAGATAAATGCCAGCTATTATTATTATTATCTGTGATATTATAGTAAGTTTACATCTTATGCCCAATTTATTTATTTATCTAAGAGAAAAATATACTGTTTTTTGGGGCCAGATAAGGCTTACTGGTCTCAGGACTCAGGAATCTGAAAGTTCAGGCTATCTTCTGAGTAGTTAGGGTCACACTACTGTGGAACACCAGCAGAGTCAAGGGGCAGCCTGATATAGTGAAAGGACAGCTGGTTCTCTCGCCAGGAAGACTTGGTCGCAAGCAGGTCTCTTAACCTTTCTTTATTCCGAGCCACTCTCTAAGACTATTAGGAAGGTGCCTATCAGATTTCCTTCCCTCCAAGAGCAATTTGCACTGTTGAAATGCCAAATATGGTTAAATTAATTAATTAATTAATAGACTAATGAATGAATGAATGAATTGCTAAATAAATGAATGATGTCAAGTTTGCCCCTAAAGAAAAGGCTCCCTCATACCAGTCACTATTCTACTTCTATTAAATAATTTTAACCAAGTATCAAGAGTGAAGGGATTTTATCTTCTGAAGACCATGACTTTGGGATGAATAGTATTCCTCTGCTTTCTCTCTCTTTTTTTTCTTTTTGGAGTGAGGAAGGTAGGGCCTGCTTTCTCTTTTCTAACAGTATTCTTCCTAATTGTGTTTACTCCAACATATGCTTACTCAGGTACATAGTTATTTTTACTACAGAGTAAAAGAATCTAGTGTACAAACCTATATGCAGTTCAAATATGTGATAAGTACACAGTTTCACATTACTCAGAGTAGCTTGGCACAGGTTTAAAGCCCTCAACAATTCTCCTTATCTCATCCTTTTCTACTAAGTCCTTTCTGATGAATTCTACCTAGCTTCTCTGGATGCAGGTCACCCTTGACTAACTCTACTCTGAACTCAGGCCACCCTCTTCTCCATACTGAAATTCATGCAGTGACCCAAATGATCTTCAGAAATCTACCAAGTCAGAGGAGTCCCAACTGCATATGGCTAGGACTATTTTGCCTTTAGGTAACTAAGAAGCTGTGTCAGAAAAGTTGGGGCTAACCAGGTCTGGTGGACATCTTTGTCTCTTTTTAGGGAAAGTTAATCCCTCTCTTAGGGAAATGGAAGGAGGAGGATCCTGGGCCTACCCCATGTTGTTGTTGTTTGTCCTTCATTCTCAAAGAAGACCATGACATCGGGGAGGTGATGCCATGCCATTCAAGTGGATTTAAATGAGGGAGGGGCTGTGCAAAGTCATCACCATCACTTTTTCCTCCAGAGCCATCTGAGTCCAGTGGCAAGATACAGATCAGGATGACTGGAGATGGTCCTGGATGCAGTGGGAGACTTGGCCTTTTTTTCCTATTCCATGTTATGAGTGGGAAGAAAGAAGCTTAGTCAGGGAAACACTAGTAAACATTAGTCCTATCATAAATACGAAGAATGAAACCACACCTACTGGAAAGGAATCGTCATCCTAATGGAAGAGACAAGTTCATATATAAAGTGAATAAATGCAAATATGTACAAAGTGGTTAATATACGTTAGTTTGGGAAGGACGCTAGCATTTGGAAGAAAAAGGGAGTTTCATGTAGAAGATGGTGCTTGCGTTGCATTTTAAAGGAAGAGAAGAAATGAATCCTAGCATGTTGGGTGGCCAATATCTATAAAGACATGAAGATAAGAGAAGGCCAATTTGGAAATTTTAACCCAAAGACCCTTATCTATCATGTTGTTTTAAGTAAATTTGTATTAATATCTTTTTAATTTTTTATTGTTTTTGCTTTTTGGAGGGGAGAAGGCAGGGCAATTGGGGTTAAGTGACTTGCCCAAGGTCACACGGCTAGTCAGTGTTAAGTGTCTGAAGCTAGATTTGAATTCAGGTCCTCCTGACTCTGGGGCCAGTGCTTTATTCACTGCACCACCTAGCTACCCCTAATATCTTTTTTAAACATCATCAGTTTCTTCCAGCATTCCTCCTTTCCCCTCCCAAAGAGCCATTCCATATAATCAATAGTATCTTAGGACAAAAAAATAGAGGAAAAAAATCATCATGGCAATCAGTACACTGACAACAAAAATTTTTTTAAATCTATGTGTGCATTATACAATGCTTGTAGCCCTCCTACCTCTGCAAAGGGATGGGGTGAGAGTGTCTTCTTATATCTCTTCTTTCAAGACATTCTTGTTCTTTATAATTTTGTAACATTCACTTTTGATTTTTTTTTGGCAGTAATTTCCATTTACATTGTTGTAGTCTTTGTGTACATTGTTTTCTTGGCTCTGCTTACTTCACTCTGTATAAGTTCATGTAGATATTTCTAAGCTTCTCTGTAGTTATCACATTTATCATTCTTATAGCACAGTAATATTCCATTATATTCTTGTACCATAATTGGTTTAGCCATTCCCCAACCATGGATATCAACTTTGTGTTCCATTCTCTGCCATTTCAAAAAGTTCTGCTATAAGTATTTTGGTGTATATGGGGACTTTCTTCTCATCAATGGCCTCTTCGGGGTATAAGATAAATAAAGAAACCTAATTACAAATTGTTTTCCAAAATGGTTCTACTGAGTCAAAGCAACATCAACAATACACTAGTATACCTATATCTCCCTAAGTCTTCTAACATTAACTATTCCCATCTTTTGTCATCTTTACCAATTTGCAGAATGTGAGGTGAAATCTCAGTGATTTTGATTTGTGCTTCTCTTAGCATTAGTTATTTAGAGCATTCTTGATTTGGTTGTTAATAATTAGCAATTCTTTTTTAAATAATTGTTCATGTCCTTTAATCTCTTATCTATTGGGGAATGGCTTTTAATCTTATATACTTTTCTTCATTGTTTATATATTTTGGATAACAAGCCCTTATCAGAGAAAGTTGACTCAAAGATTTTTTTCCCCTTTTGATTACTTCCCTTCTTATCCCAGGTGCATTAATTTCATCTGGGCAGCAGCTTTTCAATTTCGTGTAATCAAAATTGCCATTTTAAAACTTTTCTCAGTATTGTCTATTATAATATTTGCATGGAACAATAGCACATCTATGTTTAAGCTAATTATAATTCATCCCCTGGCTTCAAGCAAGCTGAGCAAACCCTGAAATATATCCACCATTCCTTTGGAGAACCTGGGGTTTCTGTACCTATGAATCCCAGAGTTGGGGAATCAATAGGACAATTAAAGGTCCAGAAATAGTAAAAAGCATAAAATAGTTAACAACTGTGAATCTACTGGCCTACATAGAGTATAGTAATAAATAGGATCATAGATTTCATGTTGGAAGGGAAACCATAAAAGGCAATCCAGTCTCCTAATTTTACAGATGAGGAACAAAGAAGCTAAATGATGTATCCAGGGTCACATAAGTAGTAAGTATCTGAGGTAAGATTTGCTTGGATAGGTAAGACAGAGCCATGCAGAGAACTTCGAAACTCAGTATAGGGAAGTTAGGCTTTGTTGGGGCAGCTAGGTGGCACAGTGTATAGAGTGTTGGGCTTGGAGACAAAAAGAGCTATTTAAAGTTTTCAAGTAGGGGTGTAACCCAAAAGATCAGGGATGATTGATGCTCCAGGTAACAAACAGGTCCAAAGGTTGAATTCATTTGTCACCTGCATTTTCCTTTTAGGAAAAGGGTCACTTAACATTTTCCTGGGACAGAGAAAATAAGTCCCACCTTGTATCGGATGACTCTTCTGATCATATACCTCCCTGTCTTCTTTTGCGAACTCCTCTGACATGAGTCTGAGATTCATGATATGACTTCCTCTCCCACTAGTCATTTTAATTCGAGGCTAGGTCTCAGGAGCCATGCAGCAGCAACAATAACTCACCTTTGTATAGCACTTCAAGGTCTATAACATACAGAACATGCATCATCTCATTTGATCTACACTACCACCTTGTGATTATCCCCATTTTCAGATGAGGGAACTGAGACTGAGAGGGACTGAATGACTTGCCCAAGGTCACACAACTAAGGAAATGTCTGAGGAGGGATTTGAACTCAGATATTCCTCTCTATCTACTACATGATCCAGCTGTCTCATCAGAGCAGAAGGTCCCCAAAGGCCTAGTTTAATTCCAATTAGCTCCATCCATCCCATCATCCTCTGAGGAAAAGTTCTCTGGTATTTTCTATTTACATGGGTTTTGTTTGTTTGTTTGTTTATTCTTTTTGGAGGGGGGAAATCAGGACAATTGTGGTTAAGTGACTTGCCCGAGGTCACATGGCTAGTAAGCATTAAGTGTCTGAGGCTGAATTTGAACTCAGGTCCTCCTGACTCCAGTGCTCTATTCACTGTGCCACCTAGCCACCCCATGACTGATTGGTTCTCTATGATGACCTGGAAAATAAAGTGTTATGGATATAGGAAACATGAGACATTAATGCATTGTTGGTGGAGTTGTGAACTGATTCAACCATTTTTTTGGAGCAACCAAAAAGTTATAAAACTATGCATATACCCTTTGATCTAACAATACCACTACTAGGTCTGTGTCCAAAAAGAGATAAAAAATAAGGTAAAGGACTTACATGTCCAAAAATATTTATAGCAGCTCTTTTCTGGAGGCAAAGAATTGGAAATTGAGAATATGCCCATCAACTGAGGAATGGCTGAACAAACTGTGCTATGTAATTGTGATGGAATACTATTGTGCTATAAGAAATGAAGAACAGGATACTCTCAGAAAAACCTGGAAAGACTTATGTGAGCTGATGCAAAGTGAAATGCATTGTGTACAAAGTAACAGCAATATTGTAAGATGATTAGCTATGAATGACTTAGCTATTCTTAGCAATATAGTGATCCAAGAGAACTCTGAAGGACTTATGATGAAAAATACTATCAATGCCCAGAGAAAGAACTGATGGTGTCTGAATACAGATTGAATCATACTTTTTTTACTTTATTTTTCTTCAGGATTTTTTGTCTGTATTTTCTTTCACAACATGACTAATATGGAAATATGTTTTACATGACTACACATGTATAACCTATATCAAATTGCTTGCCTTCTCAACAAGGGGGGAGAGAGGGAGGAAAGGAGAGAATTTGGAATTCAAAGTTTTAAAAAATGAATGTTAAAAATTATTTTTACATGAAAAAACAAAATACTAAATAATTTTTTAACCATGCCAAGGAGTTTTGCCCCCCCTCCCCCAATAACTGTATTTCAATATAAAAAAAAGAAAAGAAAGTCTTATTTGTTACTGTTCAGTCATGCCTGACTCTTCTTGATCCTATTTGAGGGTTTTCTTGGCAAAGATACTAAAGTAGTTTGCCATTTCCTTCTCCAGTTCATTTGACAGAGGAGGAAACTGAGGCAAACAGGGTTAAAGTGACTTGCCCGGGGTCATACCACTAGTAAGTGTCTGAGGCCAGATTTGAACTCAGGAAGATGAGTCTTGCTGACTGTAGGCCCTGGGTATGCTACCCACTGCACCACCTAGTTACCCATCTCTCCCAAGTGGGAAACTAGACTGCAGTTTAAGCATAGTCCCTTGGCTGTTACAAAGTACAAGAACTAAGTAAGTCACTTTACATAAATCCCACTATAGACCCTGAAATTTAACCAGTAGAGTCATACCTTTAAGGGAAATCTTGCCTCCCCCAGTTTCCATTTTTAAATTTCAAATTCCCATGGGAGTAAGAACACACGGAGCTCTTTAGTTTGCCCCAAAACCTTCTATCTCAAGGCCAGGTGAACCCAGAACAATAGCACAGACCATGGGCTGATGGATAGGCCAGCCTACACGTGTCCAGCTCTCACATGGCTGGAGAGTCCACGTGTCTGGAGTTATCCTACCTTAACCAAGTTTTCTTTGTATACAGTAGAGGTCCCATTCACTTTCCAGTAGGACTAATGATTGGCCTAAGCCCAGCTGGGAAATGGGGTTTGGGAGGAGGGGCTCTGTTTTCTTTTAGCCCTTGTTGATATAGAGAATGACTGGCTGACTGATCAGACTGGGTATTTTTAGAATGCCTATCCATAGATCTTTCAGAGAAAGCCAGAAATAAATGTTTGTCTTTTCCAAAGAACAGTCAACATGACTTTTTACTTCATCAACAAACCCCCTCTCCATGCTGATACTTACATACACGTACACATAAACCCTGACTACACACAAAGTGGGTATGTATCTCACCTCTTCTTCCACACTGAGTACACATTACACACAAAATCACACACAATTGTTGGGTCACACAGACATCTACACACTGTCTTTTCTTGGGGCACAGCCTTAACATATTGGCACAGAGAGAGTTGATCTATTGGTTGCAGAGAGCAGAGCTCTGAGATAAGGCTAAGTTTTTAATTCAAAGAAGATTTTGAAAGACACACTGGGATCCTAGAAGCCTTGCTCCTAATGCATAAGCTGTGTGACCCAGGGCAAGTCACTTAACCTCTCAGTTGCCCCTAGGCAACTTTCTAAGACTTAATAGCAAAGATGCATCCATAGAATTTCCTCTCAAAGGAGCCATTTACACCAGTGTAATTGCAGGTCCATTCTCTCTCTGCACAGGTCCATAGTTGGACACTATGATAAAAAGCAAAGCAGCCTCCACCCTCAGGGGCAATCTGTAGGGGGTGGGTCAGGATGGGCAGAAATACAGCTGCATATGATTGGATATAAGGTAGAATGTGGGAAAGGCTGAGGAGATATGTAAAGTTCTAGAAAACTTTTAGGACTAAGAGATCATTTTCAACTGCAAAGCATCATGGGAGAGGTGGAATCTAAGCTGGGCTTTGAAAAAAGAGAAAGATTTCAACAGGTAAAGATGAGGAAGGAGTGCTTTTGGGTTTCAGAGAAGGGGATAACCTATGTGAATTCAATTCATGGAAGTGGGGAAAGGACAGGACAGAATGGGGAACAACTAATGGTCCAGACTGACAGAAACATAAGAGATAATAATATGAAGTAAGGATGGAAACCAGATTGTGGAGGGCTTTCAATGCCAGGCTAAAGAGTTTGTATTTTATCCAATAAAGCAGTATGAAGTTACTGAAGGTTTTAAAGAGGAAAGGGAGTTATAGGTGATTGTATGTTGGGAGGAGAGAGGCAAAGGTTGAAATAATAGAGGAGACCCTAGGCTGCTGCAATTAGAATGAGCAAAGTCTAAGGTCACAGGGTATCTATGATTCAGAAGTAAGTGGGGTGAGAGGAAGACAGCAAAGACATACTCCAGTTACAACCCATATTAAATTGCTTATCCCCTTAGGGAAGGAAAAGGTAAGAGAGGAAGGGGAAAATTTTGGTACTAAAATTTTTTTAAAATTAATGTTAAAATGTGTCTTTACATGAAATTGGAAAAAATACTATTTTAAAACATATACTCCATCCAAGTCCCCCTTTTGCTTTATTGTATGCCTCACTTAAATAATTTTTTTTAAGTCCAATGGTACTGCCAAGATAATTTCATCCATTTTCCCTCCTGTGAAATCCCTGAAAAACAGGCCTTTTGGGGTGTGTTTACTGAGGATCGAAGAATAATCTTATTGGTAATAACACACCTAGAGTCTAAACACGGATATAAAGAGAGATATATTGGCATCCTTGGGGTAAAGGAGGCCAGAAGAGATAGGAACTTCACTTTTTGCCTTCTGACTCTCATCAAGACAAATCATCATTGGCCGATAGATGCCTGAAATAGACTTCTCTTAGATATGGGGGAAACAGCTCCAGAAGAAGAAGGTATGCTTTCCCATACCACTGGCACCAAGTTAGGATTTCTATGGCACCTTAAGATAATTCCCCATCAGCTTGCTTTCTCATTAAAATACTGTGTTCCTGTAGCTGTGTTCAGTTTGTTAGAGAGGGTTTTAGGCCAGATGTACTTCTGCCTTTTTCAGTGGCCCTAGATGTCAAATTAAATTAAAAAACAAACAAATATTTAATTATTGCCTGCAATATATAAGTCGCTGTGTTAGGCATGAAGGGGTATACAAAGCAATGAAATCAAGGTATTTTATATTTATAAACCACCTTAGAGGCAAGCAGTACAAAGATTATTATCCCCATTTTACAAATGGAGAAACTGAGATATAGCAAGGTCAGTTAACTTGCCCAGGGTCACACCAGTTGTAAAGTGACAGAAGTGAAACTGGAATGTAGGTCTTCAAATCTAAGCTCAAGGCTGTCCCTGACTTCATGAAACTCACAACCTGATTGGGGAGCTGGGACAGAAAACTAGTTTAAAGTGAAATGATACTAAAAGATTGAAATGGTAGCTCAAGACAGGGAAGAGGTGTCACAAGACTGCACTAATTAGCTGCCAAATGAATAATTAATATATATTATTGCTACAATGGTTTACAGAAGGAGGGATCAATTTAGGTGAGAGTTGTCAGAAAAGGCTTCATTCACATTTTACAAGAAAACATATGCAAAATACCACCAAAACCTGTGGATTTTTTTCTCATTTTTAATGTCCCCATAGAACAGTACCACAGTTTACACCAATCAGGGTCAATCTGGGTCCACTTTCAATAACCATAATGCTTTGCTCATGCCCCCGCTCAAGTTTTCCTGGGAACATCAGAATTTTACTCATTTTGTACCCACCCAGGATCTCTCCTGGCAATATCAGAAATTGACTTTCATCAAGGTCTCCAAAGCAAAAGTGGAAAAAATAAAGTCTTTTAGCCCCCCTGAAAGAACTTAGGCTGACAAAGCATTGACTAGAGGACAGGTTTTATTCTTGTCCAACAAAAACATAGAAGGCTCACTGAAAAAGGCTCAGTCAAAACAAATCTTCCCTTTCCTCCTCAGTAGATATCTCCCAGATTTTTAGTTTATCCTGAGGTAGGGCTCCTTACAAGACTGAAAACTCAAGGTTGTTATTAAATCAAGCAGTCACACCCCTGTAGTGAGCCCTACATCTCAGGAACCCATATAGTCTTCCTCACATTTATTTATTTATTTGTTTGTTTTGCTTTTTGGAGGGGAGAAGGTAGAGTAATTGGAGTTAAGTGACTTGCCCAAGGTCACACAGCTAGTTTTTGTGCTACGTGTCTGAGGCCAGATTTTGAACTTAGGTCCTCTTGACCCTAGGTCTGGGTCCCTATGCACTGCTTCCTCCCTTTTAGTATTACCATTGATGGGCTCCTCTTATGAGGAAAAAGCACTGGAGGTTGTTAGAAAGTTGATGCTTTCTCTTCCCTGAACTTTCACAGTTCATGTACCTCAAAGTATCAGTGAAAGGCAAGGTCCAGGGTCACTACTCCACATCATGGCTCTGACCCTTGCTGTTCCTTGCTTATGGTTCCTCTTTGTTGGGGAATTCTTTTGCTATGTCCAGGAACTTTTTATTTGAGCCTCTTCATCTGCTACCAGTGCCATGATGCACATGATTCCCTAGGACACATGGTTCCCTGGTGAGCCAAGATGCAGACCAAGATGTTGTCTCTCTCCAACCTTCAATTTCTGTTTGCTTAGTTCGTCTTAACTGCTCAAGAGTAGTAGTACTGAAAAAGGAGGGGGGGAGGGAGAGAGAGAGAGAATGAGAGAGAGGGAGAGAGAGAGAGGGATGAAGGGAGGGAGAGAGAGAGAGGGAGGGAGAGAGAGAGAAAGAAGAAGAAGAAGAAGAAGGAGGAGGAGGAGGAGGAGGAGGAGGAGTGGTGGTAGTAGTAGTAGTCTAGAGAACTGAATAGATTCTTTCAAGAAGCTACTCACTGAAGGTATCTGGAAATTTATAAAAGTCCCTGGAAAAGCAGAGGCCCATCAGAGAAGAAACACAGAGTATATTGATTGCTTATGAATATATGCCTTTCCATTATAATTTTTTTGGTGTGATTAAATAAAGCTAGGCCTGTATTCGATGCTTTGTTAGTCTAAGGGCTTACAAGGAAGCAGAGGACCTTTTTTTTATAGAAACCCAGACACAAGCCAAATATTCTGATATTTCAGGGGAGACTTTGGGTGAGGGAATGAACAAAAGAAAAGACTTGAGAAGCCACAAGGACTAAACACGGTCCATGTAATGAACTGTAGGATGCAGGATACAGTATAAAAAATGACAGATGTAGGGACAGCTAGGTGGCACAGTGGATAGAGCACTGGGGTTAGAGTCAAGAGGACCTGAGTTCAAATTTGGCCTCAAATATTTACTAGCTTTGTGATCCTGGGCAGGTCACTTAACCCTCACTGCCTCAAAAGAAAAAGAAAAACGAATGCTGGGTTTGGAACCACAGGACTCAGGTTCACACTCCTGCTCTGCCATTTGCTACCTTTGTGACCTTGGGTAAATCACTGTACTTTTCTGGGCATCATTTTCCTCCTCTGTAAAAGAGGGAGTTGGACTAAATGACTTCCAAGGTCCCTAACATCTGGGTCATGGGTTAGACTAAGCATTGATTCTCAGCCTGTTTCCCCTTTCCTTCCCTCCTCTGCCTGGTTTCTCCCTCCTCCCTCAGCTTTCTAAATCATTCTCTGACCTTCTGACTAAAGCATTACTGTTTTGCCTTCTCTGCCAAGAGCTATTTACTGCCAGTTTTCTTGGTTCCTGAAAATGTTTTTGTTTGTCACTTGTGTTTGTCTTCCCAAGGATTTTTGCTGCCCACTGAGTAGGATAAACAGAGAATTGCCTTCTCAAGGACTATGGGAAATGTTTGAATTCAATTTCCTGACCCCAGAGCTTTTGGGGGAAACTAACTTTCCAGTTCCTTCTCCTCTCCTCTCCCCTCCCCTCCCCTCCTCTCCTCTCCTCTCCCCTTCCCTCCCCACCCCTCCCCTCCTCTCCTCTCCTCTCCTCTTCTCTCCTCTCCTCTCCTCTCCCCTCCCCTCCCCTCCCCTCCCCTCCTCTCCTCTCCTCCCCTCTCCTCTCCTCTCCTCTCCTCTCCTCTCCTCTCCTCTCCTCTCCTCTCCTCTCCTCTCCTCTCCTCTCCTCTCCTCTCCTCTCCTCTCCTCTCCTCTCCTCTCCTCTCCTCTCCTCTCCTCTCCTCTCCTCTCCCTCTCCTCTCTCCTCTCCCCCCTTCTCCTCTCCTCTCCTCTCCCCCCCTCCTCTCCTCTCCCCCCCTCCTCTCCTCTCCTCCCCTCCTCTCCTCTCCTCTCCTCTCCTCCTCTCCTCCTCTCCTCTCCTCTCCTCTCCTCTCCTCTCCTCTCCTCTCCTCTCCTCTCCTCTCCTCTCCTCTCCTCTCCTCTCCCCTCCTCTCCTCTCCTCTCTCCTCCCCTCCCCTCCTCTCCTCTCCTCTCCTTCCCTTCTCCCCTCCTCCCTCTCCCCTCTTCTCCCCTCCCCTCCCTTCTGCTCTCCTCCCTTCCCCACCCTCCAAGGACAGGTTTCAGTTGTGGTGGTTAGAAGATCACAGGAAGCTAAATGGTACAGTGGATAGAGTGCTGGGCCTGAAGTCAGGAAGACCCAAGTTTAAATCCAGCCTCAGACCCAAGTCCCATAACCCTGTTTGCCTTAGTTTCCTCATCTGTAAAATGAGTTGGAGAAGGAAAGAGCAAACCACTCTAGTATTTTTGCCTGGAAGGGTCTTAATCCCTCATTTACAGGTAAGGACACTGCAGCACAGAAAGTCAAAGTAAGTTGCCCAGGGTCATATAGCTGGTTTATGATCATAGAATAATTTGTGATAATGTTCCCCTGGCTGCCTCACTGCACCTGGCCAATAAAGAATTTATTTTAGATATTTATTCAGCCTAGTATCTCCTGGAAAAGAAATAGTTGGTGTCTGTACTGCCATCATAACCCCAGTCTATAGGGGAAAGCACAGTGTTGGTTTCTAGACACACAGTGAGGAGCTACCGGGCTTTATAGGAGCCCTAACAGGGAGTGGGAAGATGTTCTGTGATTGCCCTCCAAAGGAGCACGTAGATTGGTCTCTGCTCTGTCCCACCTCCATGCAATCCCCTGAAGGTGACACTTCATGTTTGGAACCCCAATTCTCCTGACCTCTGTCTTCCTTCACAGCTGCCAACTTCTCCATGAATAACTGCACAAACTTGCCACCTGCCAGCTGCCAGCTGAAAGTGATCTCTCACTCTCTGAATTTTCTTAAAACACTTTGTCTAGATCCCTTCTTTATTCTTATCATGTTCTATGTTGTACCATACTTATTTATGTCTCATCCTTCCTATTAGACTAAGTTTCTTGACGACTGTCTTTACATGAGAGTAATTTCTCGGGGAAAAAGCCTCATACTTACCCTCCAAATTGAACTCTCCCTTTTGACAAAGGAAAAAAAAAACCTCACAAACATCCCATATGATGACCTCACTGATAATGTATACAACATTCTGCATAAGTAGATCCCTACCTCTATGCAGTGAGAAAAGAGCATTTCTTCATTATGTGTTCTTTCTGGACCTACACTGGGTTTTTTTAATCACTTAGAGATGAGAAGTGGTTATGAATTTTTTAATGTGTAGTTATGGCTAAATGAGGCTAATTTTAAGTTATGTTAAGTTTAAGTTTAGTTAAGCTTAAGCCTAACCATTTATCTCTGTAATAAAACTGGAGTTGACAATAGCTACTTCTTGTGATCTGTTGTAGGAAACTCTTGGGACTCAGACTTGGGCTTTAAGGACTGTATCTTTATATCTCCAGGCCTTTCAGAAAGTAAGACAGTAAATGTTTGTGGAATTGAATTAAATTTTGGAAATGGATTCTAGCTCCAACCCTCTGGGCTGAAGAATAATTCAGAACCGAAAGCTAAAATTCAGAAGCCTGAAGGGTCATTAGCCAGTTGTCTCACCATTATAGTCTGTGAACTCCTTGAGAGAAGGGACTACTTTTAGTCTTTTCTTTCTATACTCATCACTTAGCAAAATGCCTGGAAAAATAGTAGTTAATATTATAATATTATAATAGTAGGTAATAAATATTTATTGACTGGATCAGAAAATCTTTAAGGTTAATAATAATTGATGATAATGAAGGATTAGATGAATCTAGGAAATGATGGGTCCAGTGCTCCCTCAAGCGTCCTTGATGAGCTTTGACCCCAGCAGAGGGCAATCTATACCCACTCCAGTATTCCTCCCTACCTATGTCACCTCCTAGGGTAGAGAAATTCAGTAACAAGCAACTCATTAGGAAGCTCCCCTGGTGTAATACCTACAACCCACTGATATAGATCAGCTAACAAATAAGTCACGTAGGAAATTAGTAAGTAAACAAGGCAATGAACATCTTGCTCAGACCTTGGAAACACAATGGCTCCAAGGCAGGCAATTCTCAGTAAAGGCTAAGCAATCATTGGAGGCAGAGGAAAGGATGAATCATACTGATGAACAACAGTCCCCATGCCCTTTCAACCAAGAGAATCCTTGGTGTCCATCCCTCCAGTAAACTCCTCTCTGACATCACAAAAGGGCTTATCTTCCAAAGATGTGGTACCTTGAGAATATGACTGCTACCCTTCTCTCTGACTCTATACCCTTTGGTTATCATTGTTCAGTCCTGTCTGATTCTTGGTGTCCCCATTTGGATTTTTCTGGTAAAGATACAGGAGTGGTTTGCCATTTCCTTCTCCAGCTTGTTTGACAGATGAGGAAACTGAGGCAAACAGGGCTAAGTGACTTGCCCAGGGTCACACAGCTAGTAAATGTCTGAGGCCAAATTTGAACTTGTGGTGAAAAGTCTTCCTGACTCCAAACCCAGCAACCTATCTATCCACTGTGCCACTTAGCTGTTCCTTTTGGACATCAGCTTTAGTTCAATACCTCGTATCTCAATCCATCGGCACACAACTATTGAGGACACTAGCTATACAAAAAGAGAGGAAAGCTATACGTATGATCTTAGTTATTCAGTTCCTCTTGCCACAGATTAATCACTGTGGTAGCTAGTCGGTGTGGTGATCAGAGAGAGTACAAGCCTTAGAGTTAAGGAGACCTGTGTTTGAATCAGGCACTTGCTAGCTGGGGGACTCTGCAGCATCACTTATCTTTCTCAGCCTCAGTTTCCTCGTCTGTTAACATGGAGTTAATACCTCACAGGGCTGTTTCAAGAATCAAATGAGGTCATGTGTAAAGGGCTTTGCACATCTGAAAATGCCATATAAATGCTAGTTATTATTTTTTCCACAGCGAGGTTTTTATAGTGTAAAAGAGTAGCCCATCAGTGGTGCTTCTGAGAAGACCAGTGGCCTGCCACTTTTTGACACCAATCTGCCAACAGCTGACATCAGTGTCTCTGTGGGAGAACAGCCAGCCACAGTACAGGAGGAAGAGGGGGCTCTGGCCACACACATTCTCCGTGCATTTCTCACACATGTTCCTGGGCCACTCCTGTTTCTTACACATCTACCTTGGTTGTGGGGTGTGTGTGTATGTGTGTGTGTGTGTGTGTGAGTGTTCCCACTCCCATCAATGACATGGAATCTGTAGATTTCCCACAAAGCTATTATCTTATATCCCTCCTTTCTTTCATAGCCAAACTCCTGGAAAATGTTGTGGGTGCCTGGTGATCCTGCTTCATCTCTTCTCACTCCCCAAGCCCTTTCAGTCTGGCCTTTGACCTCCTCCTCCTCACTCAAATGAAGCTTCTTTCTTTAAAGCAACTAAAGACCTCATAACTGCCACATCCAATGATCTTTTCTCAATCCCCGTCCTTCCTGACCTCTCTGTGGCTCTGCCACTGCTGACCCGCCCTCTCCTCCTTAATGCTCCCCCTTTCCAGGTCACTGTTCTGTTTCTCTTCCTACCTCTCAGATTGTTCCTTCACAATCCCCTTAGCCAGACCACCTCCATGTCCTGCCCCTAAATGTGGGTGTAGCCAGGGCTCTGTCCTGAACCCTCTTCCTTCCCGTTCTCTTTCCTGATGGTGCAGTGGGTAGAGCACTGGCCCTGGAATCAGTCAGGAAGAGTTCAAATCTGACCTCAGATACTTACTAGCTGTGTGACCCTGGGCAAGTCCCTTAACCTCAGTTTCCTCATCTATAAAATGAGGCTGATAATAGCATCCATCTCCCAGGGTTGTTGTGAGAATCAAATGAGATAGCATTTGTAAAGTGCTTAGCACAATGCCTGGCACATAGGAAGCACCACTAATATTAGTTCTCATTATTCATATTATTATAATGTTAATATTATTCTCCCTCTTGGTGACCTAACCAGTTCACATGGGTTCAATTAGCATTCTAAGCAGATGATTCCCAGGTTTATATATGTCTAGTCTTCACCTCCAGGCCCCCATCACCAACTGTCCAGTGAACATTTCAGCTGGGGTTGTTTTCTAGACATCTCAAATTCAGCATGTCCAAAACAGAACTCATCCCCCCTTTCCTACTTTCCTTCTTTGTGTCAAGGGCACCACCCTCCTCCCATTCACCTCTGAGGGTCACAACCTCAGAGCCATTTACACTCTTACCCCACAAATCCATCCAGTTGCCAAATCTTACCAGTTCTGGGACAGCTAGGTGGTGCAGTAAATAGAATGCCAGGCCTAAAGTCAGGAAGACTCATCTTCATGAATTCAAATCTGGCCTCACACACTTAGTAGCTGTGTGACCCTGGGAAAGTCACTTAATCTTGTTTGCCTCTGAGCTGGAGAAGAAAATGGCAAACTGCTTCAGTGTCTCTGCCAAGAAAACCCCAAATGGGTCCATGAAGAGTCAGACACGACTGAAACAACTAAACAACAACTGACTCTACCTTTATAACAGTAACTCTCCATGTCTTCTCTATGCACCATTGTTACATTGTTACCCTAGTCCCGTCCCTTATCGCCTATCACCCAATTATTTAACCTAATTGGTCTCCCTCCTTCAAAGCTCTTTCTTCTCCAATCCATCTTTCACATAGCTGTCAGTGATATTCCTAAACCATAGCTCTCTGCTGCTCTTCTCAAGAAGCTCCAGACATTCCCTATTGCCTCTAGGATCAAACACAAGCTCCTCCATTTGGTATTCAAAGTCCTGCACGCATGACTACAAGCTGCCCTTACAGGAGCATTCTACATTACTGCTCTTCACATACTCCCTGGTCTAGCCAGACTGGCCTCTTTGCTATTCCTCACACATGACGCTTCATATACCATCTCTGGACCTTTGTACAGGACATCCCTCATGCCTGCAATGCCCTCCCTCTTCACTTTGACATCCTAGGACCTTTAGCTTCCTTTGAAGTCCAAGGGCCACTTCTTACGTGGGGTCTTTACGGATCTCCCATGCTACTACTGCCCCACCACAGAAATTTCCTTGTATTGATTTAAATATACTTAGTATCTGTATATCTACAAAAATATTTTTAGCATCTCTTTTTGTGGTGGCTAAGGACTGAAAATCAGAGGGGATGCCCATCAATTGGGGAATGGCTAAACAAGCTGTGGTATATGATGGAATATTATTGTGCAATGAGAAATGACAAGCAGGATGATTTCAGAAAAACCTGGAAAGACTTACATGGACTGTTGCAAAGTGAAGTGAACAGAACCAGGAGAATGCTTAACACTGGAAAAGTACTATTGTATTCTAAAGAATTGTGAATGGCTTAGCTATTCTCAGCAATACAATGATCCAAGACAATCCCAAAAGACTAATGATAAAGCATCCTATCCATCTCCAGAGAAAGAACTGATATTGTTTGAATACAGACTGAAAGTATGCTATTTTTCACTTTCTTTCTCTCATTCTTTTTCTTTTATTCAAGTCTTCCTGAATAAAATGATTGATATGGAAATATTTTATGGAATTGCCCTTGCATAACCTGTATCTGATTGCTTACCATCCCAGGGACAGGGGAGAAGAAAAAGGGAAGGGAGGGATTGAATTTAGAATTCAAAACTTAAAAAAAGTTAAAAATTGTTTTAACATGTAATAGGGGGAATTATATATTAAAACATATGTGTGTATATATGTGTACAAGTTTTCAACAATAGAATGTAAAATTCTTTCATTTTTGTCTTTGGACTTCCTCAGAAAAGAAACATCACTTAGGGGCTGCTAGAGAGATGGCCCTTTTCCATAGGACCTACACTTATCTAAATAACTAAGGAGGGGTGGGGGAGGAATGAAGGAGAGAGCTCACAGCAAGTGACTTATTACTGAATCTCTCCCCTTCCCCAGTCAAGGAAATGAAAAAGAGAGAAGGAAAGGCAGAGGAAGGAAAGGAAAAAAAGGATTCTCTATATGGACTGAGGGTTCTGACAGTGCTCCATGGGATGAGAATCTCTTTTGCTTTAGGCCAACATGCCGTACTGACCTTTATCTTATTATTGTTGGCTTCATTTTTCTGAGTTTTGGCCCTCAGATAGTCTGGCCCTGGTCCTTCCCCAGGAGACCAAGAGCCAGGTCCTTGAAGAAGCTGCCAAAAAGGCCATACCCCAGGCAGGATGTCCTAAGGAGGGCCTGAAATTGTACCTGTGCACTAGAAAGAGGGAAAAGGGAAATACAGAAGAAGGAAAGGGGAGAAGAGTTAGGCAAAGGACCATGGGAGGGCCTGAATTTGTACATCTGGACCCATAGATACCTCTGTTTATGCATGTTGTGGGTACACATTTACATGTATATTTGAGCATACATTATATACATGTGTACTTATGGATGCAAGTCATGTATATATGAATGAGGTGTGGTGACAAAGTAATACCACAGATTTCACAAGCCACAAGCATTGTATTCACACAGCATATGGTAATAGGAAAAAATATTTACTGTGAACAGTAAAATAGAATATGTACCTAATATATTCAAAAGCAATTTATATTGTCATATCTGTCCTTGTTCCTTGTCTCCCTAGGTGACCTACATAGAAAGTTATCAGCTCGTTTACATGTTTGTTAATCAGCCCCTAGGATATACAGTGAATCTATGCTAGACTCATCTATATATGGTTCATTTCAAGTCAGATGCTTTTCTGTGAGGTGGGAAGAGGCTAGATGATTCCATCTTTCTTTGTCTCTCATCACTCTCTCCCCGAAGTCCGAAGTCCGTGTATAAGCAGAGGCAGGGTGCAGAATAGTGAGGATGGGGGGGTGGAGTTTTAGGAGAGGTGTTCTGGGAAGGGGATGTAGCTGGGAGGGGTATGTGCATAAGGGAAAGTCAGGTGTGTTTCAGGAGTGAAACTGGAGCTATTGATCCTGATACTTTTTTTGTGTGTAAATTAAATCCTTCAGCTCCACTCTTCCCTTCCCCCACCTTCACTAAAAGTAAACAAGGATCTAGGAAAGGTAAGAGAGGGCAGCCCAGTGGAAAAACCAACCAAGCCTTTGCCCAAGCAGATGCAGCAGTCTGAGGGTGGGGAATTAGAGAAGGTAACACTTTTATGATTAGTAACTGCCTAATAAACACTCGAATGCAAATGAATGACCTCAAAGCAAAAGAGGGCTCAGAATCCCCTTTAGAACACTGAAGATAACTTCCAACAATCATCAGACTTATTGTCTATGATGTCTCCCAAGCATCATCCTCTTTTTCCCCTTTGTCCCCTGACTTGGGCCTATGGGAATAAAATTTACCTGGCTATTTCACCTAGAAAAACTTTGTGCTATCCAGCCCTAGCTGGACCTTAAGTCATTCATTAGCGAACTGAAATGACAAGATCACAAAGGTCCAGATCACGGACCACAGAATTCAGATACTCCACAGATTTTACACCTCTCTTCCTTTCATTATGACCCAATTGTGAATTCCCAAACCCGGTGCACCCTTTCATCACTTCAGCTTGTTCAAGGAGCTAGAGTCATAACCATAGAGGGATATGTGACACAGGGTATGGTAGTGCAGTGGAAAGAGTACTGATCCTGGAGTCAGGAAGGCTTGAGTTCAAATTCAGCTTCAGAAACGATAAGTGTGACCCATAGCAAGTCATTTGACCTCTGTTTGCCTTAGTTTCTCATCTGTATCTGGGGATAATTATAGCACCTACTCCCCAGAGTTGTGAGGTTCAAGTAAAGTCCTTAACACAGTGTTTGGCACATAGTGCACTATAAGTGTTAGCTACTATTATAACTGAGATAGGTGCTTGTGTCAAGGATTAGGCAAGGAAACCCAAAGACCCATTCTCTCTCTTTTTTTACATTTAATTTTTATTTTATTTTTTTCTCAATTACATGTAAACAAAAATTTTTAACATCCATTTAAAATTTTTTTTTTATTTCCAAATTCTCTTTCTCCCCTCAAGAAGGCAAGCAATTTGATGTAGATTATACATATGCAGTCATGCAAAACATTTCCATATTAGCTATGTTGCAAAAGAAAATGTAGACCAAAAAAACCAAGAATAATAAAGAAAAAATATACTTCCATCTGTATTCAGCCTCTTGTATGTTAATGGGATATAAGATCTTCCCTCCCATTAATAGGCCTCATGTGGAGCCCATTAAGGGCTTGACCTCGGGAGGCTTGTTTTTCAGGAAGGCCTTTTGTTACTTTGTAATTAGGCAGTGGGTCACAGGGTTGTGATGCCCTCTGACCCTGAAGAAAGGTATATATATACTCTGAGGTTAGCATTTAGCTATGGGGGCTCACTTGGAAGAGTATTCTTGTGATTTGACCAGATGAGACTCTAGGCTAACCCCACCCCCACCTTTGAAAAACCCAGATGTTGGTGCTTCTCTCTCTGGTAACTATGTATGTATTTCCTTGGTCAGAGAGTTGGATCTGCCTGTTGATCTGTGCTAATTTCTCAGACATTTAGAAGCCCTGTCTATTGGTCTTTATTTCTTTGCTTGTATTTTCTCTGAAGTTCAGAGTGCTGACTTTTCCCCTGAACTAATGAATATAATTAAAAAGATTGTTGACCTCTTAAATAGCTATCTTTCCTAGTAAAGCAGATCTAAGAACCTGTGCTAGCAGCCATCCTGGATATGCCACTGTGGTTGCCATTACATATCCATTAATTCTTTCTCTGGAGGTAGATGACATTTTTCATCATAAGTCCTTCAGAATTGTTTAGATCATTGTATTACTGAGAATAGATAAGCTAATCACACCAGATCATAATACAATATTGCTATTATTGTGTACAATGTAATGCAAGTTCTGCTCACTTCACTTTGTAACAGTTCATATAGTAAATCTTCCCAGGTGTTTCTGGGAACCTGCTTGTGACTTCTTATAGCACAATAGTGCTCCATCACAATCATAAACCACAACTTGTTTAGCTATTTCTCAGTTGATGGACATCCACTTTTTGCCAGCACAAAAAGAGCTGCTATAAATATTTTTGTACATATAGGTTCTTTTCCTTTTTCTTTAATCTCTTTGGGATATAGACCTACTGGTGGTATTGCTAGATCAAAGGGTACGGAGTTTTATAGCCCTCTGGGGACAGCACTAAATTGTTCTCCAGAATGGTTGAATCAGTTCACCCCACCACCTGTCCCTATTTTCCCACATCCCCTCCAATATCTGCCATTTTTCTTTTCTGTCATATTAGCCAATCTGATAGGTATGAGGTGGTACCTCATAATTGTTTTAATGTGCATTTATCTAATCAATAGTGATTTAGAGCATTTTTTCCTCCAAAGGCCCATTCTAATCCTTACTTAATGCTTAAAAACTGTAGGCACTGATCACTGTGGATTTTAGAACTGAGCTCCCCACATCTCAACAATAAAGAATCATCTTTGTGATTGGCCATGCTTCCCAAAAATGATCCACATGGGCTAAGAATTGGAAATCAACGGGATGCCCATCAGTTGGGGAATGGCTAAACAAGTTGTGGTATATGGTTATGATGGAATATTATTGTGCTATAAGAAATGACAAGCAGGATGATTTCAGAAAAACCTGGAGAAATTTGCATGAACTGATGCAAAGTGAAGTGAGCAGAACCAGGAGAATATTGTACACAGTAACAGTAATATTATATAATGAAGAACTGTGAATGACTTGACTATTCTCAGCAATACAATGATCCAAAACAATCCCAAAGGACTAATGATGAAGCATACTATCTGCCTCCAGAGAAAGAATGGATACTGTCTGAATACAGACTGAGGTATACTATTTTTTGCTTTCTTTCTTTCATTCTTTTTTCTTTTATCCTATTACTATTGGTAATATACCACGTACTGCAAAGATGATTGAACATCAGTCCTTTCCACTATCAAGTTAGCATATAACATGCTATCTATTTCCCTATGAGGCACACACTCCCCTTTCATGGGACAAAGTCCAGAGTCTTTAGTTTGATGCTTGAGGTCTCCCATAATCTGGGTCCAACCTTTCTGCTTTGTCTCTTACCCCACCCTGAGCCAGAGTAGTATAATTGCTTCAGGGTAGGGCAAACTATCTCATGTAGAAGAGGCAAGAGGAAGTAGTTGCAGGGGAGGGGAAGAACAGGAAGGCAAAAAGGCAAAAGCATATTCTCATTGAAGTTGGCTCAAGGAGAGAATCACATACATACTAAATGGAATATCTTACCCTCACTCACTCTCCTGAGTAGGGGAAAGGGGGATGAGAGGGGGGATGATGGAGGGGAGGGCATTCTGGGGAGAGGGGAGGTTAGAAGTACCCACTATCAAAGAGGGACAGGATCAAAGTAGGGAATGGACCAGGTGGGAGGTGAGACAGGTGGGAGGGAAATATAAGCAGTCTTTTACAATATATCTACTATGGTAATGTTTTGCATAGATATACATGTACAACACATACTGAATTGCTTATCTTCTCAGAGGGAGTGGGTGACAAGGGAGAAAGGGAATGGATCTGAAAATCGAAGTTTTAAAATTAAATGTTTCATAAGATGTCCAGGCAGTGGGGCTCAGAGATTCACCTTGCCCTAATGGCAAAGTCGAAGGGGGTATGGGAGAAGATATGGGAGAGAGCAGATTGGATGAGGGAATATCTAGTGGGACTACTATTATGGGGTGGTGGGTAGGGAAAAAATGGGGGGAAAATATAACTCATAATCCGGTGGAAATGAATTATGTAAACCAGAAGTTAATAAAGCATTTGTTTAATTAATTAAAAAGAAAAAAAACAAAAATGAAAGAAAAAACAAAATATCAAATTTCATTATCACTAAAAAAAAAAAGAAAATACTCCCTGCCATTATTTTTTCATCTGTATATTCCTATGTCTCCCACTAGACTCATAAGTCCCTGGGAAGGAACCATGATTTTTGCATAATTGTATTCTATCCCCACTCCTATCCCCAGACAAATAGGCCAAAACTATATACATAAGGCAATTGAGTAAGTTTCTGTTTACTGATTGAGAGAACTATTCTCCTGGGGGAAAAGGGAATGAGAACAAAGGAACCATAGAACCTGAAAGAGGGGTCAAGTAGGATGAGGGCTACTTAGGGACCAAGCTGAGGTGTTATTCCCCATGGGAAATCAACAAAATGTTCCTAGTCTATCCTCTATTCCTGACTTTGTATACTCCCTGAGCAAATATTCACCCAACCTCCTCTGCAAATATCTACTGGCCCAGGCCCCTTGAGCCCCTGGAAGCCTGCCCAATAGGTTATGTTTGCCAGATGTCAGTAGTCCAACATCTGAGTATAGATCTCACTGGGCTACTTGGTATGGAGGTGGGATGTGTTGGTCAGTAATTTGTAAGGATTTTTTTGAACCCTTAGCATGAATGACCATCGTGTTAGGCAGATACCAGATCTGCTGGCCATTTGTAAGAAGTTTACAGCTTGTTCAATTTCACCCCTGAGTGCTTGCAGGCCTCTTGAATGGGTGTCACATAGCTTTGGTGACTGCAGATTAGGTATATAGTTCTCTGTCCAGAATTCTTTCTACTCTACTTAAATGACTCTGACAATCAGAGCCCTATCTCCTAAGGAAATCAAGAGAACTAAGTGTAGTTCAGCTTGGCCTGGGGGAGAAAGACAAATGATAGTGTAGCACCCCTTTGTCCTTCCCCCAGTCTTGGGAAATGCTCAGCTAGCATTCCATCCACGAACACAGAAGCTTGGGGTAGGCCTGCTTCTGACACTGTTGATGGATGATCCCTTCCCCCACATCCTCCACCACCACCACCTCCAGAGCATGCTCAGATATCTTCTTGCTACTTCCTGTTAGCCATATGACCCAAGTTCTCACTAAATGGTGACCAAAAAAGTCTTTTAATTGGCTCCTGAGCCAGAATTCTGCTGATGTATTAAGGGGAGATCCCTTTCCTTAAGGCTTCTCTCTTTCCTGGTGGCTTTTGAGTAAGGAGGACTGCTATAAGCTGCCAGGTGAGGGAAAGGCAGCAGACCTATCACTTTGTGTTCAAAGAGCACTGATTCTTTAGTGTTTATTCTGTCCTTATTTTATATGAATGAGTGTGCTTAGATGAGAGCACTCAGGCTAACAGAGGTCCATCAGTGCCATCAGAGCTTCCGTCATCAGTCGGAGTTGAACGGTGATTGAGGAGTCCATAAGAGTAGCAGTGACCATGACAGTGTTTTCAGCAGGAGAGGTGGTATCTAAGGACAAATGGCCAAGACCAATAATCGTGGGAAGAGATCCACTGGAGACACCTTGCCCTGAGAGAAGCATGCCCATTCAAGCAAGGAATGGCCTTGTCCATTATCAGCACTACACCCAGAAGCAAACTTGGTGGGAATTTTGCAAAAAAGAGAAAAGAAATTCCAGAGCCAGGATCAGGAGGGACTCAATGACCACATGCATTCTCTATACATGTACCTCAGTTATATTGTACTTTAAGTCTAATTCAACCCATCAAGATTATACCTAGAACCCACTGGGGAGATTGAATATCCTCCCCTCTGGGAACCCAACCTGCGAGTCCAGTACAAATCAGGAGAGTGAGTCCAGGGTGTATTACAATAGTACAGTTGTTGTTCAGTCATTTGTTCAGTCATGTCCAACTCTGTTACCCCATTTGGGGTTTTCTTGGTAAAGATACTTGAGTAGTTTGCCATTTCCTTCTCCAGCTCATTTGACAGATGAGGAAACTCAGGCAAATAGGGTTAAGTGACTTGCCCAGGGTCACACAGCTATTAAGTGTCTGAGGCCAGATTTGAACTCAGAAAGATGAGTCTTCCTGACTCCAGGTCTAGCACTGTATCCACTGTGCCACCTAGCAGCTCCTAATTACAATGATATAATAAAATTTATGTTCACAATAGTTTCCAAATATATAAAATTGCTTTCACGTACATTTTCTGATTTGATCTTCATAAAAGTCCTGAGGGGGTATTTTTTTTATTATCCCCATTTTTACATGAGTCAAATGAGAAAGAAAGATTAAATAACTTGCCAAAGGTCACAAAGTAGTGAGTTGGGATTAGAATCTCCATATTCTGACTCCATTTCCAGTCATCTTTCCAGTACAATACCTATCCTTCTTCTAAGAAGAAAAGCAGAGCCATGGAGAGTAGAACCTGAGTTGGGAAAAGGGAGTCCCTCTTAGGGACCAAGGGGTTTTTGAGTAAGCTAGACATAGATGGACTCTGTGACTCCCTTTTCTTCTCTCACACTGCCTTGCATAGAGTCTTTGCACTTGCCTAAGGACTTTATTTTTTGTGCTCTGGAAATCTGGCCTGAGAGACTAGTGGATGTCTCAGTGTTAGGGAAGAAAAGCCACTGAGAGGGTCCCAAGTCCTCAAGTAGTGGCCAGTGGTTTTGCTAAAGACTTAACTGGTCCAGAGTTTGAGGGGAGGTGGGAAGGAGAAAAGAACAGTGTGTCTGTCTTTGGCTGAAATCTCTGACTCGAGTAGCAAAGAGCAAGGAAGGGGATACTAGATTTATTGTCCATTTATTTATTGAAATGATGGAAGGAGGCAGTTTATCTCATCTTTGGGATGATGACCAAAAAATCCTGTAGTTTGGCCTGGGTCTCTTACAAAGACTGGAAAAAGTATTCATTTTAATACCTCTGAATAGGAAGAAAGGAACCACACCTTATTATGATGAAACTAGGAAATTGGGATTCCAGAAACTCAGATTTATAAGAGAAGCAAACAGCAAATAATTCTAAGCTAAAAATTGCCTCCAGGTCTATCCAGAGTAAACAATACCAGGAAGGAGGTGAAGTTGCCTGGCATTTCCACCTCTCCCCTTCCAAGTTTCTTCCATCACCCTGTCAAAACAAGCCCTCAGAAAAAGTGCTGCCATCATTCACTCCCACTTTAATATGTATTTTAGTCAGTATGTTCTCTCTCCAGAGACGTTCACTTTTTAAGGCTTTGTCTCTCTTTGTCTCCCTCAACACCTTCCCTTCAACCCAGGTATTCCTTTGGGCTTTACTATTTCTGGTAATGGTACCTTCCCAGTCACCCAGTTTCAAAACAATTGTGACAGTTGCACGTACTGTGTATGACACTGTGTGTGGTGTCCCTTTGTGTGGGGGTCAGTATGTCAACTCTCCAGTTCAGATAGATTTGCATGATCCTTTCCTTAAATTGCTAGAAATGTGATGTGTCACTGTATTAGTGGCTCTCACTGTTCACATGGATGTTCATATGTCCCTCTTGATGGCAAAGGAAAAACAGAATCCTAAGATTTGTATGTCCATGCACTAAAAACTTCCCCATCCTGTTCAGTAGTTTCCTGCCCATTGCAAGCAGGCATTCTTCCAGGAGAAGATAAAAGCTTGATTCCCCATTTTAGAGGGTAAAGGGAGAGGAAGGGTATTAACTTTATTATCACTTATTATCTTTAGGTCATTATCATCACCAGAAGTCAGTGAAGGAGTGGAAACTATAGCCCCTGCACCAAAGCCCTTTGGTATGGAGCTCTCTCCTAGCACGGCAGGGCATTCATGTCCACCAATGGAGAGAGAGCCCCGTACTAATGGGCTTTGGGACAGGGGCTAAAATTTTTAATTAAAATATATAAGAGGGAATAAAGAACAAGCCTGCCGTCTAAGAAGAGATATAAGACACCTTCTTTGCAAAGGTCAGGGACCATGGCTATGGAAAATTGCATATAATGTCAGATTATTTTTAATGTATTGATCAATTTTACTAAATTTTTTTCTTCTTCCTGCCTTTTTTTGTTGTTAAAAAGAAATGACTCTCTGGGAGGGGAAGGGATATGGAGAAAAATCTAGATATGAGTCATATTTGACATACATTTCCCTTATCCAATCTGTCACCAAATTCTAGCAATTCTTCCTCTGAAATGACTTGCAGGATTCAGAAAAATAACAGAAGACTGATGGAATGAACTGATGCAAATCAAAGTAAATAGAACCAGGAAAACAAGTCACACATTGAAGATGCCACAGTCATCCAATGCATCTCAGGTGATTGCCAATTGTCTTGACTTTTGTCCTGCCACTGGACTTCAATAACTCTGGAAGAAAGAGTGAGGCTGATAACTTTATGCAACTCTATCTCACTTAAATCCAATTCACTCAAAAGTTAAGACATCACTTTTGTCATTGATCCTCATTGAAAATGAAGGACTAACTACAACAAAGGGTAGTGGGGACTACAGTGTGGAATGTACCAGACAAGGTCACTGAGTTTATTGGTTCTAGTTCAAGATTCTTCTGTGTTACAAGGGAGGGATCAGCTGGGGATGAGAGAGTATAAGGGGAAGTAAGGAATAGAAAAACAAAAAAATTTTTAATGAAATGCCTTTTGTAGTTTAAAGGGGGCCTTTGAACACTTTGAAACAGAACACTTCAGAAACAGAAACATCTAAACAGAGCACCTAGTTAAGAAAGGCTGAGTTAAAACAGGAAACCATCAGACAGTGGCTTCTTCCTCTCCAGTGGAGTCAGCCCATCTTCCTCCCCAACTCTCTCAAGGATCAGGCTCTTCAGCAGTTTCACCATAGTGTTCCAGTCTTTGTAACCCTGCCCAATCTAAGTGAGAGCGTCTTTCATTCTGTTTGATACAGATGTTTTGTGCCACTTGCCTAAGGGTAAAAAAATTGCTAGTTACTGTTCACCTGGGTACCTTACAAATCAACCAATCTGTTTTGAAGCTGTGCCTAGCTCTGTAACAGTTATAGTTATGAGACATATATGGGAAGAGGATTTACTCCCTGCACTAAAAGAGTTTAGTGTTTGTTTCACACAGACAAGACATGTACATAGAAATATCGGAAAGCAATGCAAGATTGATAACAAAGAGAGAGTTGAAGTGCTATAGAAGTTCCTAGCAGGGAGAGATCAGTGAGGGCTGGGATGGTGGGAGGGAGGGAACAAGCATTTACTAACCACTAACTGTATGTGCCAGATGCTGTGTTAAGTGTTCTACAAACACTATCTTATTTGATCCCCACAACAACCCTGTGAGACTAGTATTATTGTTGTCCCCATTCTGCAGTTGGGGAAAATGAGGCAGACAGAGGATAGTTCAAGGCTTCACAATTAGTAATTGTCTGAAAATAGATTTAAACTCTGGTCTTCTTGATTCCAGGCCCAGTGATTTATCCACTGCATCATCAGCTTCCCAGAGGTACTTGAAGGATAGGCAGGATCTTAATGGAAAAAGAAGAGAGAAGTGGGTAATGGAGATGAACAGGTGAGAAGCAACCCTAGACAATTCAGAAATTCTGTTTATGGGAGACCCCCTCTCAGTGTGATTTACTAAACTACAATGTAGTAACTAAACTCTCTAAAACTATATGTTGCAGAACAGTGACCAGTTGGATTTGAGCAAAAAGCTTCTGCAGGGGGAGTGGTGGGACATAAATAATGAAAAGTACATAGGGTCTAAGTTGTGTAGGACCTTGTATATCAGCCTGTGGAGTTTGGACTTTGTCCTATAAGCAATATCCAGGAAAGCTCCTGAGCAAGTTAAACAGACCTGATCCCCTATAGATTCCACCCTTTGAAAAGTCATCTACTGAAAGAGAGTAACAGCTGTCATGACAGTGATTAAGGAAGTCAGAGGTTGGGTTGAACAAGAAACAAAATGATGAGGTACTCAGAAAATGACCCCAGATGGTTAATGGTACCATAAAAGGGGCAATGGGGAAGAAGCGTCCTTTCAAAAATAGGAAAGCCAACCCAAAGGAGGAAAACAAGGAGGTCCACAGAGGATTTGGAAAACAGCAGAGAGATTGAATTTTGCTGAGACCTGGATCAGGTTCCAAAGCATCTGCTACCCCCCTTGGAAGAGGTGCTCCCAACTGCTTGGCCTAGCCTGGGTGAAGCCCAGCATGAATGAAGAACTAATCCTGCCCCAGAGGAGGTTGGTATTCTTCCCTTTCTTAAATCCACCCTCCTTTAAAATCTAGCAGGACTGGTTTCTCCCTTGTATGACCACCTACAGCACTTAGTCTGTGCCATATAATTGTTCCAATTTTTTATTGATGAGAGGCAGTGTGGTATAGTGGATAGACAGCTGGCTTCAGAATCACAGAATCCCGGGTTGAAGTCCTGCTCAGACACATACTGGCTGGTGATCCTGACCTCTCAAGTGTTCTAGGCAACTCTAAAGTCATAAACTGCAGAGAAGGGGCTGCCCTGCATTGGTTACGAGAGTTTTCTCATCTGGAAGTTTCCTATGCTGATGAAATCATAGGCCCAGCTCTCTATCCATGGACACATCACGAACATTAAGCTTCTGAAGGGGAAGGCATCTGAGAGGCTTGGTGGTACAATGGGAAAAAAGGGCTGGATTGGGAGTTAGAGGACCCTGGATCAAATCCTACCAATGCTACTAATTACCTGTGTCACCTTGAGCAAGATTAGGAATAAGCATTTATTATTAAGTGCTTACCGTATGTGCCAGGTGCTGTGCTTTACAAATACTGATTCTCACAACAACTCTGTGAGACAGGTACTATTGCTATCCCCACTTTACAGTTGGGGAAACTGAGGCAGAGGTTAAATGATTTGCCAGGAAACTGTCTGAGGGTGGATTTGAATTCCAGTCTTCCTGACTACGGCCCAGCGTTTTATCCACTGCATTACCTGGAGGTACTTGAAAGATGGGATAGCATCTGGATGGGGAAAAAAGAGTTATGGGTAATGGAGCAGCGGTGAACAAATCACTTAGCTTCTCTGGCCTCAGTTTCCTCATATCTTAAAATGAAAGTCTCTGAGGTCCCTTCCAGCTCACTGTGACTTTTCTCCTTCCGTATCATCTCCATAGCAAGTAGTACAGAGGTGGGCACCTATTGATCGTCGTCTTTGAGATCTTGTTCGGAGTAACCTTGGAGAGCCCCCTGGTGGATATGGGCACATCTGAGGTGCGCAAGCCAGTTTATTTATCTCGTTCCCAGAACATTTTGTTTTAGAGCCAAGTAAGAAAGTGGACAGACACACTGACCCATGTAACTGCTGAGCCCTGCCAGGTGTTTGATGGCAGCTAAAAGCTGTTCAGAACATTCTAACCCCTTGGGCATATAGAGCAGGAGCTTCCAGCTTCTATATTAGCCTGGGGGTGAACCAGTGTTAGGTTACAGTGAGATTACCAAAAAAAATGGATGGTGAGGGAATATAAGCAGTCATGGAGACAATGCATATTTGAAGGCAGAGGAGGAGGAGAAGAAACACAAGAATGAACCAATCAACAAGCATTTATTAAGTGCCTATTGTATACCAGGATCTCTAATAAGTGTTGGTGATACAAAGACAAAAATGAAATAGCTTCTGCCCTCAGAGAATTAGAGTATAATTATAGAACAAGAGCAGAGGATGAATAGGAATTCTCAGAGGTCTTCACGAAAACTTAAAATTACACTAGGTTTCAATCTCTTAAAAAACAAACAGGGAAACCACTGTTAGTGTTTGGGGTTAATTATTCCAGGAAAGGTCTGGTAGGTTTGAGTTGGCCCATTCAGCAAACCTTTCACTCTGAGAGAGCAGGAGAGTTCTGATTCTAAGTCCAGGGGATTGATTTGAAGATGAGGACCTATGACAAAATCTAGACAACATCCGGAACAAGAAATGCTTCCAACATTAAGTGAAGACTGCAGACATCTAAACTCATCTTTCTGAAACCTGGACTTATATGAACTTTCTCAGCAATGCAAGGACCTAAAACAATTCCAAAGAACACATGATGGAAAATGCCAGTCATATCCAGAAAAAGACCTATGGAGTTAGAATACAGAACGAAGCAGTATTTTCTTTTTTGTTTTGTTTTATTTTTTTCTTTCTCATGGTTTTTCCCATTTGTCATCATTCTTCTATGCAACATGACTAATGTGAAAATGTGTTTAATAGGAATGCATATGTAGAGCCCATATCAGATTGCAAGCCGTCTTGGGGAAGGGAGGGAGGCGGGAGGGGGAGAAAATTTAAATCTTATGGAAGTGATTGTTGAAAACTGAAAATAAATAATTTAATTTTTAAAAATAGACTTATATGAACTGATGCAGAGTGAAGTGAGCAGAACCAGGAGAACATTGTATGCAGTAACAGTAACATTGTGCAATGATCAACTTTGATAGACTTAGCTTCTCTCAGCATCACAATGATCTAAGACAATTCCAAAAAGAATTATGATGGAAAAGAGAGAACTATGGAGTCTGAATGCAAATCAAAGCATACTATTTTCTTTTTTTCCTTTCTGTTCTAATTCTTCTTTTACAACAGAAATGTTTAATATGATCGTACATGTATAGCTTATAACAGATTGCTTGCCCTCTTGGGGAGAGGGGAGAAGAGGAAGGGAGAAAAAAAATTTGGAACTCAAAATCTTATAAAAACGAAAGTTGAAAACTAAAAATAAATAAATAAATACAATTTTAAAATAAACTCTTCTTTCTGAAGCTCAGAAAACTCAGGGGTGTGATGGGGCCAGCTTTTACTGGACAACATTTTTGAATTTTCAGTGTGAGCATTTACTCCTTGGAAATCAGCAATCACTACAAATTAGAACTTGGTTTTTTGTTTTGATGTCTAGACATAAGAAAGTGATGGAGAAAATGTAAATAATGTATATTAAACTTAAAAGTGTGTCCTGCAAACATTTTTTTTCTGGAGAACTGGTTGTAAACATTTACCAGTCCACCCCATCACAGACTAATACAGAAACACTAACAGCTGTCAGTCTAGCCTCTTGTGGACAAGGCAATGAAGATTTGTCTTTCTACAACAACTAATTCAAGCTTTTGACAGTCAGAATTACGAATATTTGAAATATGACAAAGGCTGGGAATGCTGCTGAATCTTGAGGGGACTTTGGGAAGGTTTTCTTTAATGAAGAGAGGTAGTGGCCTAGCAACAGTGATGCTTGCATAGTTATCCTCTTCATCCCTTGTCTAAAGTGAAATGATTAAAAGTAAGTGTTGAAGTCAGGGAATTCTGTAAGTAAATACATATGGAATGGTACTGACCACTTCATCTCACTATCAGTGTATTTGTTACGTGGTATATATTTCTTTGAGCAGCCAGTGAGGGTTGTGATTTGTCCCATAGGCATATGTAGGAGTAATTAAGTGGCACCAGGGATAGAGTTCTGGGCCTGGAGTCAAAAAGACTCCTCTTTCTTAATTCAAATCCAGCCTCATACATTTACTAAGTGACCCTAGGCAAGTCACTTAATCATGTTTGCCTCAGTTTCCTCATCTGTAAAATGAACTGGAGAAGGAAATGGCAAACCCCTCCAGTATCTCTGCCAAGAAAACCCCAAAAGGGATCATGTAGAGTTGTACATGGCTGAAAATAAACAACAAAAAATATATTTCTTCTTTGAATTTCAGACTGTTTTGAAATATTTTTTACTCAGATTAGAATATGTAGAAAAGAAAATGAGTAAAAATAAAACTGAATCTCATCAGAATGATGGAAGGAAAAATTAAAGTGAACCTATCTATAGCTGAATATGCCATACATTTTCACTGGCTGTTCCCAGCGTTCTTCCTCCTTACCTCTGCCTCCTCACTTCCAAGTCTCAGACAAAATTTTATCTTTGTACAAGAAGGAAGCCTTTCCCAATCCCCCTTAATGCTAATGCCTTCCTTCTGTTGAGTAGCTCTAAATTGTCCTCCATATATCTTGTTTGTCTACAGTTTTTTGCCTGTTGTCTTCCCCATTAGACTCTGAGCTGTTTGAGAGCAGGGAGTGGTTTAGTTTTTTTTTTTTTTTTTTTTTTTAGTTTCTTTGTATCCCAGCCCTTAGTACAATGCCTGGCACATAGTTGGCATTTAATGTTTATTGCCTTGACTGAATATTTGGAATTCCCAAAGAATGGGAAGACCATAATCAGGCCATAATTCTGAAGCACCATGAGCTCAATCTGAGCAAGAAATGCACAGGGACAAAAAGAGAGAAAAGACTTGTAGGGCATCACTGTGTATCATCAGTTCACACAGGTCTTGAGGAGGAGGGAGTCTCTGGAGAGCCCTTGGCCTACCCTCAACTGTGGGTTTATGGAGGATGGAGGAACCTTGTGGGAGTTTATCCCACAGCTGCCTTGGGAAATGAACCTCTTTGAGTTGAAACTAGTCCTGAAAATCCAGAGAATCCTGGATCTGAGCACTTCAATATTCTTAAACAACATCCAGTTCAAAAAAGGCTGGCTGTATATCAAGTACAGGTTTTGCAGAGGAAGAAAGAGAAAGAGAGATTTGATATTGCTTGGGTCATGACAGTGAACTATTTGGGGCAACTCTTTCTAGTCATAAATTCTAGCATTGATTTCTGAAAAGACATCCATATATTTTTTGCTGCTGCTTTTCCCATCCCCCAAAATGTTACTGTAATCTGATCTAATAACAGAAAGGAAAGGGGAGTGGAGGAAAGGAAATAAGTGTTTATTAAATGTCAACTAGGTAACAAATATTATCTTCTTTGAGTCTCTGAATGGGTGGATTCTGCATTGGCCATCCAATTAATTGTGCAATTCACAAGGAACAAACTTTCTCTAGGAAATAAGATTATTGTTCTGTAAAAAAAAAAAAAGAAAGAAAGCTAAGTAATAATACAATGTAGCAAAGTCCGAGTCCCAAGTGAATATGAGGCAGCACATGGTTGTGACAAACTGACCCCATTGCTATTTCTAATGCAAGACATTTCCTCTCCTGTCTCCATGACTTTTCTTTCTTTCTCTCTTTCTTTTTGGTAGTTTTTTTTTTTATTTTAAATTTAAATACAAAATAAGAAAAGGAAAAAAATTGCCGTGTTCACAGCAGAACTAAGAGAGGATTCAAAATATAAAGCAATAAATTTCCATTTCAAGAAAGCCTATATACTAAATACTACACACTGTGTTTCAGAGTTGTCCATCTTTACTTCCTTCTATTTTGTTCTCTACTGTGTACTTTTTACTTTGTTCTTTTTTCTCCTCTTCCTCCCCTCCTGAACCCAAGAAAGCTACAATTAAATGCAGATACACATGCATATACACATTCATATGTATATATACACACATATACAAATATATATACATACACACATACATATACTTCAATATCTATAATCATACACATATATACTTGTTTGTCCTCTGTTTCTTTGAGGGTGGATGACATCTTCTTTCATAAGTCCAAGTCTTTCCATATTTTTCTAAATCCACCAGCTCATCATTTCCTATACCACAGCAATATTCCAACCTTATGTTGTCTAGTTATTTTAAATAGTCTAAAACAATATTGATTAATATGGCTGACATATAGTGTAGTTTCCCTATTTTTCTCTTTTGATTAAATTTATTTTAGCTTTAATTTTGTCTGAGATCATGATTAGTACTCTTGCTTTTTTTCCCCTAATAAATTCTTCTTTTATATTTGTGTGTATCTCCTATTCCCTATCCCTCCTAACTCCTCAACTTTCCTTCCACCTGCTACCTTGACTTCCTATTATTTAGCCTACCCCACCCCCTCCAAGGATCCCTCCCTTATCCTCCCCTCACCACCCTTTCCCCTTGCCCTCATGTTTCTATCTGAATTTAGAAGACTTTTATAGCCTTCCAAATATGTGTTGTTCCTTCTTTATCCCATTCTTATCCATCTAGACACCTTTCTATACCGCCCATCCTATTCCCTCATCCTCTTTATTTTTTTTTAAGCAATTGGGGTTAAGTAACTTGCTCAAGGTTACACAGCCAGTCATTATTTATGTGTGGGTGCTCATTTTCTGAGGCTGGAACTGATGCCGGGTCTTCCAGATTCCAGGCTGGCACTTAGTCACTGCACCACTTAGCCGCCTCTGCCCTCTTATTTCTTTATAAATTTAGGAGACTTTTATTCCCTTCTAAATGTATATATTGTTCTCTCTTTAACCCAGATGTGATGTGAACAGAGTTCCCCCTAAAATTCCCTCCCCATTCCCGATCAGAGTAGGATTCCAGAACTACAAGCCTTCCTTCTCCATCTAATTCTTATGTGTCTGTTCTTCCTCTCTCACCTCTGTGTATGAGATAATTACTCTTTTTACCTTTTCCTAAATGATATTACTTTCCAGAATCACATCATACTCAGCTCTACCCCAATCTTTCTTTCAAACTACCCAATTACTAATTATAACCTTACACATACAGTTTACATTTCCTCATATAAAAAGTAAACTGTCTGTCCTTATTGAGTCCCTTGTAATTAGCCTTTGATGTTTACCATATATATTTCTCTTGGGTCTTGTATGTCAAATTTTCTACTAAATTCAGATCTTTTTATGATAAAACCCTGAAAGTCTGACAATTCATTGAATGCCAAATGCCACAATGCCATGGGGGGGGGTGGTTCAGAATAATGCTTAACTTTGCTGGGTATGATATTTTTGGCCATAATCCCAGTTCTTTTGCTCTTTGTTATATAGTGTTCTAAGACCTGTAGTCTTTTAGTGTAGCCACTGCTAGATCTTGTGTGGTTCTAAATGAGGCTCTGTCATATTTGAATTATTTTTTTCTTGTTTCTCATAACATTTTCTCCTTGAGCTGGGGGTTTGAGAATTTAGCTATGATATTCCTGTAGATTCTCCTAGTAGGATCTCTTTCAGGTGGTGATCAGTATATTTTTCCCCTATTTCTCCTTTCCCCTCTTGTTCTAACACTTTAGGACAATTTTCTTTATTTCCTGTATTATGGTATCAAGATTCTTTTTTTTTATTGTAGCTTTTTTTATTGTAGTCCAATTACTGATGTTTTCTCTTCTTGACCTGTTCTCCAGATCAGTTGTTTTTCTCATGAAATATTTCATATTTTCTTCTATTTTTTCATTCTTTATATTTTGTTTTATTATTTCCATGACTTTTCACAAGTAGTCCCTTATCTTTGGAATGCATTCTTTCCTCATCTCTATGACACAGAGTCTCTAGCTTCTTTTAAAGTACAAACCAAGTACCAACTTCTATCCAAAAAAAAGTCTTATACTTATTTCTATGGGTATGTGTTGCATCTCACCAGTAGAATGTAAGTTCCTTGAGGGCAGGAAATTTTTTATGTATCCCCAGTGCCCAGCACAGTGCTTAATACATAGTAGACACTGAATAAATGTTTGCAGAATTGATTTGAATTGAGTGGTCAGATTATAAATGCAACTGGATTGAGAAAAAGAAATAGTGATGGGCTAGGATGGTCAGGGGGAGGCTATACGAGGGAAATAGGTTTTCAACTGGGCTTTAAAGGGAAATTAGGAACCTGACATTAAAAGCAGGAGAGGAAGGCATTTGAGCCAGATTGATTTCAATCAATCAATAAACATTTATTAAGTGCTTCCTATGTGTCAGGCACTGTGTTAAGTGCTGGGGATACAAAAGGAGGCAAAAGACAGTTCTTGCCCTCAAGGAGCTTATAACCTAACGGGGAAATAGCAGACAAGCAAATATATACAAAATTTACACAAGATAAATAGGAAATAATTAATGAAGGGAATAAACTAGAATTAAGAGGGGTTGGGGAAGGCTTCCAGTAAAATATGGAATTTTTGTTAGGACTTAAAGGAAACCAGGGAGGTCAATAGTTGAAGAGGAAGAGGGAAAGCTTTCCAGGCATAGAGTACAGCCAAAGAAAATTCAGAGAGTGTCTTGTTCCGGAATAGCCAGGAGGCCAGTGCTACTGGACCAAAGAGAAGGGAGTAAGATATAAAAATACTAGAAAGGTAGGAGGGGGTTAGGTTATGAAGGGCTTTGAATGTCAAATGGAGTGTTTGTATTTGATTCTGAAGGTGATAAAGAGCCACTTGAATTTATTGAGTAGGAGATAGTTGTTGTTGTTTGTCCTTCATTTTTTAAGAAGATCAATATCATAGGGTGATATCTTGACTTATAGGTGAACTGGATTTAAGTGAAGAAGAGTAGTGCTTTCTTCCAGAGTCATCAAAGTCCAGTGGCAAGACAAAAGTCAAGAAGACTAATGATACAGTGGATGACCTTGGCATCTTCCATTTCTAACCAAGCTTTAAGAGCTCCACAGTGCTTCCTTTGTTCTCATCTTCAAATTCCACCTGGAGAAGTCTTTACATGCTTGGGGTAGACATTTCCCCTAACTCACCAACAAACCCAATGCTACTCTCAACCTGGTTTAGCCTGTCTTCCAATGTGGTTTGGTTTGGTTTGGTTTTTGCCAAGGTGACTTTACTAGGGTATAGCCACTGCACATGCTACAGCTTCTTAGAGTCACAAATGAGGCAGGACAGAACTGAAGAAAAAAATAACAAGGTTGAACAGAAGAAAAATATGTAATAGATGCAGTCAGGGAAACTGCACAGTTCTTTTAATGACCCAAGATTCTATTAGAAAAAAGGTCCATTTTTAAACACTAATACTTTACTAGTTTTGTCATATGTCTGGAAATCACAGACTATTATAATATTTAAAAAAAAGAATTATAAGTTGCCAGAAAGGCAAATTATAAGTTGCCAGAGAGGCAAATGGTAGGGGTAAGCAGGCTACATCACATCATAAATAAGAGAAATATTATAAGAGGCACCATCCAAGAAATGAGCATCCCCCAAAATGTGTCAGTCACGTGGCAAGAAGGAAGGAGAACCCCAGGGCTCCACTGGCATATTTCTAACATAGAGAAAGTATAAGGGAGAAAGGCCACCAGAATCATGGGTGGAGCCCTATGATGACTTGGAGAAGAACAAGACTTGGACAAGAGTTACCCCGGACAGGCAGCCATGGAAGATCTGCAAACCACATTATGAGGACAGAATATCCACATCAGTGAGTTCACTTTTGTACCACTGTGTATTCCATTATGAAGATACTAGTAAGAAGAAAAAAAAAATTACAAAATATTTTCTCTGATTATTTCCTTAATGATCACTTATGCAAAAATTGAGTTCAATGTAAAATTATGGCAGATGATAAATGGAATTCAAGACTACGTTATTGGTCTAATTATATTAGGTAGGAAAGAAATAACAGCCACCCTAAAATAACACTTTTAAATCTTATGGACAGAAAGCTTTCTTGAAGTAAATGTGGCAAAGTTTAAGAACAATGAAATCCCTCTGCATTCAGTGTAGATATATCAATACCAAATGCATTAAAGAAGAAAAAAAAATGAAATTCAAATCATGATCAAAAGATAACAAAAATGCCAAAGCAAGATCATTTGCTTTGAAGTTTGGACTTAATGTTTCTAGAGAAGAACTATGAAATCAGTGGTCTAAATGCTTGGGTAACTGGGGCTACTATCTCAGAGAACAGAAATATTTATTACATCACTAGTATTTACTGAATGAGCATTAGCCAAACTTCTTATTTTTGAATCCTGTTATGTTGCTTAAATATGTTTGGCCTTACATTTAGATATAGTAGATAGAGTGAAATTATATTTAAACCAAGGGTAGGGGCAGCTAGATGGTAAAGTGGATAGAGCAATGACTGGAGTCAGATGAACCTGAGTTCAAATATGGCCTCAGAGACTTGAGATTTACCAGTTGTGTGTTCCTGAGCAAGTCACTTAACCCTGATTGCCTTGCAAAAAAAAAAAAAAAACCCAGCAACCAAGGATAGACTCAAAAGGTAGTGCAGAATATATAGCCAAAATTACCCTTGAAAAATTCTTAAATTGGCTAGAGTAGAAAGACATAATATGGAATAGGACCAGAAAGATAAGAGACCAGACTAATAAGAGCTTTAAATGACAACAGTTTATATTTAATCGTAGGGGTAATAAGGAATCATTGGAATAGCTATGTTACATAATCCAACCTACTACTCTATTAAGAAAATCAATTTCGGGGCAGCTAGGTGGTGCAGTGAATAGAGCACTGGCCCCAGATTCAGGAGGACCTGAATTCAAATTCTGCCTCAGACAGCTGTATGACTTTGGGAAAGTCACTTAACCCCAATTGCCCTCCAAAAAAAGAAAAAGAAAATCAACTGGGCAGCAGTATGGAAGATGCATTAAAGCAGGAACAGAACTGAGTCAGGGAGTCCAAATACAAACAAGGCTACATGACTTCTGGTCATATAACCAACACAATGGAGACCTAGTTTTCTCCAATCCTCACAACCCCTCTAACTTCTAAACCTAGAAATGTATAAGCAATCTGTCTCTGCCATATAGGATACCAAGAACCCTAACAAGATTCAATGAACTCACAAAAGAGAAGACAAATCCCTAACCCTCCATTGTTATCATCTGCCCCCTACCATGTTACAGCAGCAGAGCTTCCCAAGCCTACCCACAGGCTTGCAATAGAACTTAACTCTACCCTTCCACTTCTCCCAGTGTCATAGAAAACCAAAAGGCAGAAGTTCACTCTATAACAGCCCCTCATAGCATTCTGTGCTATAACAGAGTTCCGTCAAAGAAATGAGGAACAGAAAGAACTGGAATAGGACATATTTTTTTAATTTTTTTTTTTAAGCAATTGGGGTTAAGTAACTTGCTCAAGGTTCCACGGCTAGTCATGATTTATGTGTGGGTGCTCATTTTCTGAGGCCGGATTCGATCTCGGGTCATCCCAACTCCGAGGCCAGCGCTCTTACTCACTGCGACACCTAGCCGACACTTTTATTTTTTTTATTTTTTTGAATAGGACATATTTGTGTATGGCTGTGTGGCACTCCACTAAACCTAAGGGAAAGAGACTTGCATCCACATGGGGCCAGTTTTGTCTCTCCAGAAGTCACTTGGGAAAGAGACTAAGAACTAGGAGTAATCTGAGACAGTTTTGAGGACTAGCCCCTAGGGAAATCACACCAAAGAGTCAGAAAGTGAGTAATAAGGGAATGTGAGAGAAAAGAGAAAAATATTGAAATTACCAAAGATCCCAGGAAGAAGGAAATTCAACTAAAGACCTTGAACATAAGCAGATAAACAAGCAGAAAATATATTAGCAACAGAAGAGAGTAGGGTCTCCAGATTAGCTAAACAAGTGCAGACATCTATGAATAAATATTATATGACAAAGGAAAATTGATCAATACCTGATAAACAGAGGACCCTATGGGATGCCAAAGAGATCATGGAACCAAAACAGGATGTTCCTGAATGGGTTAAAAGAGACATAAGAACTGTGAAAGAAGAATTTATGCCCTGAAGAGAAAAACTGGAATCCACCATAGCAAGTCTCACCCAAGAAACAAAAGAGAGAATAAATAACGTAATGTAAGAAACAATACCAGGAAAGGGGGATCAGAGTTCTCAGGGGCAAATGACAGAGGGCATGGACCCAAGAAGGTGGGGGGAAAATCACTATGGGGAAAGCAAAAGTTACTAAGACACTACACAGAGACATAGAAAACTACATTCCACGGAGCAATATCCTTTCCCACCTCTAGGAACTGGTATTACTAAGAGTGAGAAAGAACAGAATAAAGTAGCCTACAAGCAAGATCTACAAACCAAAAAGTGTTAAGAATAAGGAACCCAAAATATTAACCTTTTATCTTTAATTCCATGACAAATAGAGAGACTCAAGAATGACTTGTACAGTTGTGTCTAATTGTCACCCCATTTGAGGTTTTCTTGGCAAAGATACTAGAAGGATTTGACATTTCCTTCTCTTTCTTCCTTCATTTTATAGATGAGGAAACTGAGGTAAACAGGGTTAAGGATTTTCCCTGTGTCACACAGCTAGTAAGTGTCTGAGGTCAGATTTGAACACAGGAAGATAAGTCTTCCTGACTCCAAGCCTACCACTCTATCCACTAAACCACCTAGGTGCCTCACCAAGAAGGCAGACTAGATTAAAAAAGAAAAATCCTGAGGATAATCCACAAATTAACATAGTTATTAGCCTTTGAGTAACCAATAATTTCTCTTACTTCTAATATTTAATCCTTAATGTCCATTGTATATATGAAAATTTAAATAAATGTATACTCCCTAACTAAAATAAATCATTAGTATGCAGAAAAGGATTTTAACTTTCTTTTCTTCTTCTTTCCTTCCTTCCTTCCTTCCTTCCTCTCCTCTCTATTTTCTTTCTATCCTCAAAATTGACTTTACTCACTCCCCAAAACTCAAATAACTTTATTTAGTGATTTATTAATACATTCTGTTTTGACTCAATGAACACTTCTTAGACACCACCCTTGCCACACATACATTCCTGGGAAATGAGTTTATCTTTGTTGCTGTTTGTCCTTTGTTCACAAAGAGGATCATAACATCAAGAAGGTGATGTCATGACTTGTAAGTGAATTGGATTTAAGTGAAGTAGGGCTTTGCAAAATCACCAGCCTCACTCTCTCCTCCAGAGCCATCCAGATCCAATGGTAAGATATAGACCAGGAGGACTGGAGATGGCCTGGGATGTAGTGGACACCTTGAACTTTTTAAGAAGCTAAGGTCTTTCCTCAATTTGACTGAGGCAATGCCATTGAGTGATTAAGGCTAGGTAAGAAATGAGGCAAAGAATGGGCTCTTTTACCTAGTTGAAAAACAAGAAACAAAAACCCAAAATCAGTCTGGGAAGGAAAGACCCTCAGGGTTTCTGGCCAAAACAGAACCAATTGTTATTTACACTCACTCTGAGCAATCAAAAATAATCTTTAGTTAAAGGTGGTAAAGTGGAGTAAATGACCTGTGGTTATATAAACTTAGATTCAAACTACAATAAATTAAACTTGTTCTCATCTTTCTTTTCCTTCTCCCGAGCTGCATTTCCTCTACACATTGGTGACCATGTCTTTATTGAAGAGGATTATGAGTTCAGTGCAGCCCAAATTGGTTCCTATGTCCACATAGGCAAGAACTGTAATTGTAAATGTTGTAACATCAGCTTGACTAAGCAGTTTTCCTTCGCTACCTCAGCCTCCAACTTCCCAATCTCCCTTTTTCTTCCTTCCTTCCTTCCTTCCTTCCTTCCTTCCTTCCTTTCTTTCTTTCTTTCTTTCTTTCTTTCTTTCTTTCTTTCTTTCTTTCTTTCTCCCTCCCTCCTTCCTTCCTTCCTTGCTTCCTTCCTTCCTTTCTTTTTCTCCCTCCTTCCTTCCTTCCTTTCTTTCTTCCTTCCTTTCTTTCTTTCTTTCTTTCTTTCTTTCTTTCTTTCTTTCTTTCTTTCTTTCTTTCTTTCTTTCTTTCTTTCTTTCTTCCTTTCTAAATCTCTGTGGCTCCAGTTACCTGACATTCAGGCTAGTTTTGGTACTAGGGATATTGGATCTACAGGAGCAGAAGTTCTCACTTGAATTAGACACCCAAAGGCTTCACAGAGCAGGAGCTTCATTCAGATTGAGATGTGTAATCTTCCTAGAGGCAGATTAGAACTCCCTTAACATTTAGTGAGAAAATTCTCCAAATTCTAAACTTGTCCCTTACTCTAAACCAAGGGTTTATGTGTGCTGAGGGAATCCATGATACATTTCAGTGAGTCATTTACTTGAATGGGAAATTATTATTTAAAAATATTATTTTGAGAAAGAGTGCATTTCACCAGACTGCCAAGAAAGTTTATGACAAAAAGAAGTTAAATAACCCCTGCTCTGGATTGATAAAAACTCAAGACCCTCTAGGGCCACCCATGTAAATTCAAAAGCACAGTTCGGTCTGTTGGCTTTATTTGTATGACTTTTTTGTGCCACCATTTGAGTAAATAAATCCAAGAGTCATTAATTGCTCATCATTGCCAGTGATCACTTGTTAAGCATTTCAAAACTCTTAGATGACCTCAGCAGTAAGATTTTCTTTCTCAAACACTACCCCTGCCACACACACACATTCCTGGAAAATGAGTTTATCAACTGTTAATAGAAAGGAAGGATACGCCTTTTAACTCTGACAATATAGTACTTACATAACAGTGACCTTGGAAATATTCCAATTTTTGTTGTCTTCCAGTGCTGATTTTATTTACATTGTTGGGACTGTATATATTGTTCTTTTGTATCCGCTTTTAGAAGAGGATTTTAAAAATAATCTTCCTATAGATCATCTTTATCATTCCCACAAAAATACTTCTTTTTACCCAGATTCTCAGCTGAATTTTTCAAGTAACTGAAGTTTTTTCCTTCAAGTGTTCAACACTTTCTCCAAACAAAACAAAACTAGGCATTTGGGATGTGAATCTTAAAGTATACTACAGACACCATAATCACAATGAACTAATCACAATCACAATTGGAGAAGAGCTGAGAAAATGCACCTCTCTCTTTCTTTGAAGAGGCAGAAAACATGGATATAGGATATTGCCAAGATGATTGGAGGAAATTAGGCAGTTTTGAACTGCCCTTCTCTTTTTAAATCTTTGTTACTAGGGAGTTGAATGGAGAGATATATTCAGAAATGAATATAATATAAAAACAAAAGAAATAAATTAAAACAAAGTAGAAAAACTCAAACCTGCCTTCATCGATATAAGAGGAAACCCAGGATAAAACCAAACACTAAGAAAAAAGGACACAGGTGATTCATAGTATTACCTGCAATGGAGAGGTCAGAGAGGATGAGGACTAAGAAGGGGCCATTAGATTTGTCAATCAGGAGATTTGTTGGGTTATTCTCCATCTTTAAAGGGAGAAATTTTAGTAGAAAATGGTGGGGAAGTAGAGGTAGTGAGTATTATCTACTCTTTCTAAAAGTTTCTCAGTGAAAGGGAGGAGAGATAATGAAAGCTTGAAGTGATAAGTATAGATAGATCTTCCTACATATTTGGTAATGAAAGAGAGGGGACAACTTTGTTGTGGGAAGGGTTGTTGTTGCTGGTGTGGTGTGTGTGTGTGTGTGTGTGTGTGTGTGTGTGTGTGTGTGTGTGTGTTTAAAGACCAGATAGTCCTAAGCATGCTTGTAGGCAAAGAAGGTACAAGTACAGTTACCCATTCTACAACGAGGGAATTAGGGACATGGTACCCCAGTGACCCAGAAAACCTTCGTAAAACTTTTGGCCCTCCCTTTGTACCAGAAAAGAAGTCTGAATTTTTTTCTCTTGTGGGTGTTTATAGTACCTTATTATAAAATTTAGGTTAAGTGTTTGGTCATAGGCTTTGTGTTACCTGCTGGTCTTTTCATGTTGTCTACAACTTCCACAAAACTCCCTAAGATTACCATTTAATTTCCTGTGCTGACCTGCAATATATCAAAACCATATTAGGGAAAGTTATGATAAGGAAGGGATAGAGAAGAAGAAAAGACTCTCAAGAAATAAAGAGTGTGGTCAATGGTATTATTTCTAACATTATGTCGTTCAGGTTTTTTGACTTGTGTTTTTCTTTTTTTTATTATTTTATTTTCCCCCAATTACATATAAAAACAATTTAAATTTTTTTCAAATTTTTAGTTCCAAATTCTCTCCATCCCTCCCCTGCACCCTCCTCATTGAGAAGGCAAGCACTTTGACCCAGATTATACTTGTAGTCATGCAAAACACAATTGCATGTATTAACTTGTATTTTTCTAGGAGGCCTATACATAATCCTTATGTTCTTGCTATACATACTGTCTTCAAAAATCAATGTGTTTAAATTATATGGATGATGAGGTACAGGCCCTTGAAACCCCCTTGATCTCTTCTTAAATCTTCCCACTTGATCATCTGAGGCATCCCAGTAATCCTCTTCAGTGGCCTTTCATTGTCTGCACCTGGCCCCACCCTAGACCTCCACTCCTTGATCCTATGTCTCTCTTGGCAACATGGTCCAAGTCCCTGGCATTCCAGCCGTTGTCTGTTACCTCACAGTCACCCAATCTATTGGCCATCCCCATCAAGATCCTCCCTGGACCCCTCCTCCAGTCACCTCAGACTACTTGGCCACTCCTAGATCTTTCCTACATTCTTCTGTATAAAAGATTCATCTTTCTTCCATGAATGTGCTCAGATTCCTTAAGAGTCTAGCCAATGCTTAGCTAGATTCCTTAAGAATCTGGCCAATATGGCAGATTTTTAGATCACGCCCAGCTTGGATGGTGTTTTAATAAATCTTATTTTTCTTTGCCTGAAAGAAGGCTTGGGTCGAATTCATTCAGGCAGGACCTGCCTGTCACTATTTTGGCGTCCCAGCACCCCTACACCTCAACACGGAGATCTTATTTTATTTTAACATTATTGTCCGAATGGGAATGAGAGAGAATAGAATCAAGGACTCACGAAGCCTTGATAAGATGAAGTGCTAAACCTTTAAGGCAGAGAGACAGGAGAATAATATGGATGAAGAGAGAAAGAAAAAAGAAAGGGTGAGAGAGAGAGAGACAGAGAGAGGGAGAGTGAGTGAGACAAACAAAGAGAGAGAGAGAAAGAGAGAGAGACAGAAACAGAAACAGAGAGACAGAGAGGGAGAGAAAGAGAGACAGAGACAGAGAGAATCAGAGAGGGAGAAACAGAGAGACAGAGAGAGAGACAGAGAGACAGAGACAGACAGAGACAGAGAGAGACAGAGACACAGAGAGAGAGACAGACAGAGACAGAGAGACAGAGACAGAGAGACAGAGACAGAGAGAGAGAGAAAGAGAGAGAGACAGAGAGACACAGAGACAGAGACAGAGAGACAGAGACAGAGAGAGAGAGAAGTCAAGCAGTCTCTGCCTTATGTGATCCTATGAGTAGTACATTTTAAAAAGGACCTATAATTCTGGTTCCTAAGTGTTTTGTATAGTAGGACAATCATCTTTTAACCTCAACAAATTTCACATAACACTTTCATAATAGTCATTTTACTACTATCATGTTGCTTGAGCTTTTGTGGGTCGAGAAAGTACATGTTGTTTAGATTTTAGTGAATGTTCTGTCCCTTTTGCCATAACATAATGACTCACTTAATCCAGTTAAAATACATATCACTTTAGGACAGATGCTGTGAAATCTGAAAGTAAATAAATCACACGGAACACTTCAGGAGGGGTATCCTGGCAGAAGGAAAGGTTGTATTTTATTTCAAAATGCCAGGAGAAAAATCCCCATTAGGCAAAAATGAAGTATTGGTAATATAAAACCCAGGGACCCAAAACCTATTATTCATATGGCAAATCTCGTAGGGGCTGAAGAAAGACCAAACTGACAATTCTTGCTGGCATTTACAGATACCTTGCAATAACTTCTGAGTCTCCCACTCCCGCCTATCAGGGGTTCATTGCTGACAAATGGAAACTTCTAGCCCATAAAGTGCTTTTAAGCATTGGAACTTTACTGACCCAGCTGCCAGAAATAAGGAATGCAGGCAGTACTCAGGACAGGCCAAGAAGCTTTAACTGACTTTTTATTTCCTCTAGGGTAAAATATACAAATTCCTTTGTTTAGCATTTAAAGTCTTTCACAAATTGGCCTCAGTCTACTTTTCTGGGCTTATTGCACATTAATGCCCTTCAGATAGTTTAGATTTGAATCCATCTGGCCTCCTTATCATTTTGCTGATGTATAGACTAACCACAGTGCCTGAAATGCATTCCTTCTTCACTTTTGTTTTTTATGATAATAATAACAATAATCAGCATTTATACATCACTTTGAGCTTTGCAAATTGCTTCACAAATATTTCATTTGATCCTCACAAAACCCTGGGAAGTAGGTTCTATTATCATCTTTATTTTACAGACATGGAAATGGAGGCAGGCAGAGGTTAAGTGATTTGCCCAGGGTCACACAACTCATTGGTTTCTGAGGCAGGACTCAAACTCAAGTCTTCCTGACAGGTGGCCTAGTGTTCTAGTCACTTTCCCACTTAGTTCTCCTCAAATTCTACCTGGGCAGAAATCTTCAGTTTCCGAATCTGTAAAATGAGAATTATACTACCTACTTCCCAGGGTTGTGATAAGGATCAAATGAAATATTTGTAAAGTGCTTTGCAAACCTTAAAGTGGGATAAACAATTAGCTTCTACTATCACTAGGGTATCTAGGATAAAGGCTGAGTTATCTGGAATAAAATCAACAATGACTGAAGCCATATGAAAACCTGCTTCCTAGCAGAAAGGGCTTTCTGGGGAAAAAATCATCTTACCTTCCTATAGAAGGAGATTAATGTTTCCTATGCCTAGGGCTGCCCTGACTCAGGAAACAAACAAACAAACAAAAAAGGCAAGAAACTCTGTGCCCCTTCCCTCTCTACCTCCAACATACAGTATCATTAACAGGATCCTAGGCCCAGAAACTTTTGTTTCCCAATAATGATCTTTTTCACTGTGGAGAATTCTCATTGTGAAAAGTCTATCCATAGGTGTAAATCAGCAGTTTAATCTATAATTTGTAATCTTAGAAATGTCTAGTTCACATAAGCAACAAATATGGTGAACTAGATGTTTTCTCTGATCCCCCCAATCTCTCAGACTTTTCCAAAACAGAAATTCGTTGCCAAAGATAAAGCAACATCAGCTGTCTCTCCATGGTCTGGGACATCTAGAATCCAAAAGAAGGATAAAACCCCAGCAACTGAGAACTAGTTCTTACTGATTCTGAGCTCATTCAGCACTCCACTCCCACCTCCCACTCTACCAGCATCTAGGCTTCACTAGAAGATACAAGAACATGACACAGGCTTATTTAAAAGTCCACCGATACATCCCAGTTTTCCCTTTCTCTTTCTAATATTGTGGAGACCCTGGTTCCAGGCTGTGGAAGTTTGCTTGGGCCTTGACAGGACCTTCAGGACCAAAAGACTTCCAGGGGCTACAACCCAGAAGCACCAACACTGCAAAGCTCTGAACTTTTGCTAGTGCTAGCCAGAGAACTGAAAAGCAGAGAGAGTGGGACAGGTCACCAGGACAGGATACCATTCATGTTGGGGGCTATGCAGCACTCCATCAAGCCTGAGGGAAATAGCACAGCACCCTGCTGGAACCAATTCTGACCAACTAGGGCAAAGACCTAGGCTAGTGAACTATGAATTCAATATGACAGAGGCTGAGATACTTTGAGATCCTGCCAAGGAAACCACAATCAGTCGGGAGGGAATCAAGAGGTAACTAGGAAAACATCGAGGGGAGGGGAAGGTGTGGTAGAGAAAGTACCAAAGATTTCATGAAGAACCAAACTCAAAGACTTTGAACATAATGAGATAAATCAACAGAAAAAAACAGAAGGAAATATGGCCTCCAGATCTAATAAACAAGTACAGGCGTCTATAAATACTGCAAACAAAGAAAAATGATGAGACTTGATGGGACAGAAGACTCTAGGGAATCTGAGAACATGGAACCACAACACATTGTTCTCGATTGCTTTAAAAGAGAAATGAAAATTATGAGAGCAGAAGTTATATCCTGTTCTGCAAAAATAATGAACAAGACAAAAACACTTCAAAGCTGGCCTCAAACACTTAACACTTATTAGCCATGTGACCTTGGGCAAGTCACTTAACCCCAATTGCCCTGCCTTCCCCCCTGCAAAAAAAAAAAAAAAGCAAAAATAAAATAAATTCTTTTTTAAAAAATGTGCTCACTATACAATCAAAACATATGGATCTCAAAGACAGGATGCATAGAGACAACCTAAAGATTATAGGTGTCCCGGGACAACATGACAGGGCAAAAATCTTTAATACTATAATGAAGGAAATAGTAGAAGAGAACCGTCCAAAATTTTTGAACATAGAAAATTAAATTCCAATTGAAAGAAGTCACAGATTGCCTCAAGGGAAAAACCCAAGGCTGCAAATGCCAAGAATTTAGTGATTAAATTTAATGATTTAACTTAGAAACAAGTTCTATAAGCCATCAGGAGGAAAACCTTCAGCTACCAAGGAAATATCATTTGAATAATACAAGACTATTCTATACCCACTAGAAAAAGGAGGAGGGAATGGAATAATGTGTTGCCGGGGGCCTTATCTACGGCACCGGCGGTGGGTTGATCTGTAACTATTATATCCCCGTCCTCTCTACTCACCTATCCCCATGGCGAGTCTTCGATCGTCATCGGCCTCCGAAGAGGAATTAACCCAGACAGAGCACCCGAGGTTTCAGGGGTTGTTTATTCACGGCTGGTCACATCCCGAGAGAGAGATGCTTCCGAGTACAGCATCTTATATACATTAAACCACGCCCTCATATGGAAATTAGCACAGTAAAAGCAAAGCCTATCCCCGCCCCCAACATCTCCCCCTTTTTGTTTTATCAGGGCTGTGGCGCCCGGTGCAGCCTTGCTAAACATTACGCATCATCTAAGCTTATGGCTTCGCCGGGAGCGGGGTGCCCTGGCTTGGGTCATCTCCTCAATCCCTGAAACCTTACCCGTCCTAGGGACCCAACACCTTCGGGCCCTGTCTTAGGTGGCTGGGTGGGAGAAGTTGCCCGTCATGGGGCTTGCCCCGTCTTACCCCAAGGTGTTACATGTCTTCCATGGCGGCGAGCCAAACTGAAGGATCTTGTCCTTCTCTTATAGCAAAGATGGCTTGTTGGGTAAGTAACATATAGCCCTTATTCCAGGTGGATGCATGGCATATGCACCAAAATAAAAGCCCAATAAGTAATAAGAGGAGACACAGAGAGGCACCCAACCCGCCCCAAGAGGCCCCCATCGAGGCGTCGCGAGTCCGGGGGTGGGGTGTTCTATCGCCGTTCCACACATCAGGATTCCCAGGATGGTGGGCCATGTCCCTGCAAAGGAAAAGAGAGGGAACTCCTCATCCCGATAATCGGGTTGGGTTCATTCAAGATCTCTAGTTCTATGTACAGGTATCCATTTTTCGGGGAGACTAGAATTCTCATTTGGATAAAAGGATAAATGGCCTGGTCTCCTTGCAACCACTGTGACCGGCCCATGCCACTTTCCTTCTTCATCCCTCCACATTATCTTAGTTCCTGGTAGGGCCCTTGTGGGGGGTGGCAACTCTATGTGTTTGGTCGCAGTTTTTCCAAAAAAATCTCTGTGCGGCCGAGGTGCCATCATCTCTAAATTGGAGAAAGTTCATGGTAAAAACGGCTTGTGCCAATTCCTTTTGGGTTATTCCCCTGCATACTCCCCCTTTTTGTTTATAGAGGGTTGTTTTCAGGTTGCGATTTGCTCGCTCCACCATGGCTTGGCCTGTGGGGTTATAGGGGATACCCGTAGTATGATTGATAGAAAATTCTAGGCAGTTTTGGATATAACCATTCTAAACATCCATGTCTTTGAAAGAGGCATCCCCAAAATCGCCCTGTATCTCTTAATATTTGAAAATATATAGGTTCATCTGGGGCTTGGCGACTCAAAACAGAGGCTTTTTGCAAAATCTGTTCCAATGCCTGTTCTGCCTTGGGGGTCCATGTCCTAGGGGAGGTCAACTGTGACGCACGCCCCTTTTAGAATCTCATATAATGGCTGCATAAGTGACTGTGGTATAGGGATTGCTGAGCGAATCCACTGAATTGCTCCCACCAACCTTTGAAAATCATTCAGCGTCCTATATTGGGACTTATCAATGCCAGGAATATCTTTAACAATCTGTTCGGGAAGAACCTTTTGACCTAAATATTCATAAGGATATGACTTTTGCACCTTCTCAGGGGCTAGCAGCAATCCTTTACCTTGCAACAACTCGGTTATTAGGGCCAAACAACTCTCTGCCAGCTGCAGCTGTGGTGCAGCGATCAATATGTCATCCATATAATGTATAATCATAAGACTGTTATATTTTTCCCTAGCTGGCCTTAACAACTCTGCCACATATAACTGACACAAGGTTGGGCTATTTGCCATTCCCTGGGGCAAAACCCTAAACTGATATCTCTCGGAAGGTGCCTGGAAGTTAACACTGGGAACAGAAAAGGCAAACTTCTCTTTATCATTTGGGTGAAGAGGGATACTGTAAAAACAATCCTTAATATCAATCACTATTATCTCCCAATTCCTTGGGATGGCTGCCGGCGTGGGTAGTCCAGGTTGGAGGGCTCCCATTGGTAACATGGCAGCGTTAACTGCTCTAAGATCAATCAACATTCTCCACTTTCCACTCTTCTTTTTTATAACAAACACTGGGGAATTAAAGGGACTAAGAGATTTCTCTATTTTCCCCTCTAATAATAAAGTATCTACAATCATCCTAAGCGCTGTGAGCTTCTCTTGGGACAGGGGCCACTGTTCTACCCATATTGGTTTCTTATCAATCCAAGTGATCTGCGGGGAGAAGCTCCCTTCGGCAGTGGCCCCCACTAATTTCCCAGCAGACTGTCTGGAGTGGCCAAAGAAAGATTCAATTGGGAGAGGAGATCACGCCCCCAGAGGGCGTATGGGAACCCTGGTAGGAAGAGAGGTTTAAACAGTCCTGTCTTGCCTTTCACGGCCCACTTCAGGGCCCTTGCTGCCTTAGGGGCAGTCTGTCTCCCTCCTACCCCCGTTACTGGCTGCCCTCCCGCCGACAGTGGCCATTCAGGCTTCCACTGGCCTCCATTTATCACGGAGCAATCCGCCCCAGTATCCATAAATGGCACTGGGGTGTACTGCCGCTGCCCCGTAAGGGGGTCGGCGATCAGCGGATATATCCCCCAGTCATCCCAGTCTACTGTCTCCCCCTGCTCAAAGGCTCGGATGGCACTGGCTGCGACCAGACCTGTTGCCCCTGGTCTGGGTCCTCTCCCCCCGTCCCTGAATGCTGCCAATCTGCATGGGGGAGGCTCAGCCATGGCCGTTGGGGCGGCTAGCCAAGCTTCTGGGCGACTCGGGGAAACTCCGCCCCAGGCCTCCGGGTGTCTAGAAGAGGCCCCGCCCCATCCTCCTGTCTTTTCCTGTCTAGGCCCGCTCGGCATCTGAGCTGCGTCACACCCACTATCCTTCCGGTCAGTGTCCCATGAAGAATGCGGAAGTGTCGTGTCTCCGCCATCTTTTTTGCGGCTTTCCCCTCTAGCCCTCCTTAACTCTTCCCAGGGGTACACGGGAGGGGGGCCCTCATCCTCCCCCCAATCCTCCCCTTCATCCTCCTCTTGTGGCCCCACACCGTGACTTTCCTCCTCTTCACCTGACCCTTCTATGAATGCTTGGCAGGTTTTTAGGGGGATTTTATACCCCCTCTTAGCGCACAGCTTATACAGCTGGGCGGCTACAACCCCCTTCTCCTCGGGTCGAAATTCAGGTATGCTATTCAATCCTCCCATCTCGTCCTTCTTATGAGATGAGGCTGTCTGGGGGGAGTCCGTCCAGCGGACTCAGACGGTCCCTACAGATCTCAATCCCTGTTCAGGCGCCACTTGCCGGGGGCCTTATCTACTGCACCGGCGGCGGGTTGATCTGTAACTATTATATCCCCGTCCTCTCTACTCACCTATCCCCATGGCGAGTCTTTGGTCGTCACCGGCCTCCGAAGAGGAATTAACCCAGACAGAGCACCCGAGGTTTCAGGGGTTGTTTATTCACGGCTGGTCACATCCCGAGAGAGAGATGCTTCCACGTACAGCATCTTATATACATTAAACCACGCCCTCATATGGAAATTAGCACAGTAAAAGCAAAGCCTATCCCCGCCCCCAACAATGTGTTACCAAGAGTAGTGGGGCTCAGAATGCATCCCAAGGTGACCTATCCTGCAAATCCACTTAACCATAGAGGACAGAAGAGTTTGAAACATTTTTGTAAAGAAAACTTGAACTAAAGAGATTTTTTTGCTTCTTGAGCACCCCAAACAACAGAAATATCAGAGGAATGAATAAATACAGACAACAACAGCAACAGAATGACAACAGAAAGATTAGTGAGAGACTCCTTTCTAAGTGTACAAGGAGACAGGGGTGAAGATAGAAATCTAGCAGAGGTAAGAATGAAGGGTGGGCAAGGGGCAGGAGAGAACCTGGCATCACCATGCCTACAGCTGAATGCTTCTTTTGTGGGACTGTCATAGTATTATAACAGCTATCTTGGGGGTAATGTTTTTTCTGACACCTAAAATAACACATTATTCTGGGAGTGAGGCACAACGGAAAAGGGGAATCCATAGGCTAATCCACAAGGCAGTGGGAGAAAGTGCCTAGAGGGCAGAGCCTAGAATGGATACCTTGGAAACTTTGATTATATGAAGACTGCAGAGAAAAGACAGATTAGATTATGAAGAATGAGGGTCTAGAGTAAACAGAGATGATGGATAATGAAGAGAGTGAAAGAAATCCCTTTTGGAAACAGATGCAAAAGATAAAAATAAAAAACTAAGAAACAGGATTACCTGAAGGGGGGGAGGAGAGGAAGGGGAAATCCACTTGACAGATGGGAAAAAAAGATGGGGAAGAAATATATAAACAGATAAAAGGGAGAGAACTTATAAACAAAGCTCTAAAGGGAAAAGAGTAAAAAAAAAAAAAAAGAGAGAGAGAGAGAGAGAGAAGAAAGGATCAGGGACCAGGGGAAGAGAGCCAGTGCGGAACAGGGCCACCTTAAAAAAAGATGAAAGTAGCTGAAGGAACATAATACTGTGTTTACAGCAAAAGACAGAGGAGAAAGTATAGCTTGGGGGAAAAAAAGACATAAAAGATTCTAGACAAAAAAGGATTCTAAAGACAGATGGTGAAAATATAAACCTAACTCATAACTTTAAAGGAGAATGGATTAAACAATCTAATAAAATGAAAAAGAGTGACAGATTGGACAAGAACATAAAACCCTACAACCTGTTGCTTATAAGAAACATATTAAAAAAGAAAAACATACACAAAATAAAACTGAGGGGATAGGAAAAAAATTACTGTGTGTCAAGTGAATCCAAAAAAGCAGTAGTTGCCTTCCTGCTGTCAAAATAAAAACAAACATTCAAAAAATAAAAAAGAGACAAAGAAGGAAACTATATTATGCTGAAAGGAACCATAGATAACAAATCAATACCAGTAACAAACTTATATGCTCCAAATGCCTTAGCATCCAAATTCATAAAGGAAACATTAGCTGAATGTCAAGAAGACATAGTAACACAATTGTGGGAGGAGACTTGAATATCTCTCTATCAGTTTTGTATGAGTCTAACAGAATGATAAACAAAAGGAAAATATGGAACTGAACAAATTTCTGGAGAAACTAGGGTAAAGAGACCTATGGCATCTTCTAAATGGGACAGCAAAATAATTTCTTTGCACCATATGGAACTTTTATAAAAACTAACCATGTGTTAGGACATAGAGATATTGCAAACAAATGTAAAAAGGTTATTATTATTATTATTATAAATAGTTATTACATCCTTTACAGACCATAATGCAATAAAAATAGAAATTGGTTCAGGGACCCCAAACAAAAGATAGACTCAAATGGAGATTTAAACGAAATCTTAAATAATGAGTGGGCCAAAGAACAAATTATAGAAATGACAACCATGTGAAAGAAAATTATAATGATGAAACAACATACCAAAATTTCTGGGATGTAATTTATACTCTTTTATATTCTTTGTAGGGAATATTATTAGAATAATGAAAAATTGGAAGCTTTAGAAATGTTCACAGTGGTTTCCAATATTCTTTGTTCCATAGAGTCCTTTGAACAAAAACAAAAAAAGTTTTGTGAATTCCTAAAGGTAATTTAATATACTACCCATAATATTCTTTTAGATTTATTCATTAAGTACTTAAAATAACTACAATGATAACTTTTGACCCCCAAAAAGTCCCTATTAAAATTTATATTATAGAATTATAGCTATAAAATATAAAATTTTATTCTGCCTATAATTATCAAAATTCAAATTTTATAAAATAAGACTAACTATAAAATATGAATATTTTATTAATATCTTATGTAAGATATACTACAAGAATAAAAAGAAATAATCCTCATATACTCTATTATCTTCAAGACTTTATATAAAATTTCTTTATACAAAAATTTCTTTATCTTACAAATTTTGTTAACTATATGTAACAATATAATGTAATATTTTAATGAAATAAGTTACAACTTTGAAGATATTTAGCATAATAAAATAACCATGTATACATTTAATTTTGATATTAGAATTTTTCATTTGAACAAAGGTTTACAATAATTGACTCAACAGTAAAAAGTCTTAAATATGGTTCCACGCTCTTTTTTTCCCTGTATTTTTATTTAAAACAATAACAAAGTAAAAATTCTCTCACACAAATATGTTGTGGAAAATGGCAGGAAAAATTTTACAAGCTCTCGTGTTGACAGAAATTCTTTTTTAATTTTAGCCATCTAACCAATAAAATTAGTAAGTATAACAGAAAATATTTACTTTTCTACTCTAGCAAATGCTAATTTTACTTAAAGTTCAATTACATATATTACTTCATTTAAAAACAATGTTTACATACAAACTAATCTTTGTAAGAAAAAAAAACAACAACTCTTCTGACATGATTTTCCTCCTTTCTACCACTGGCACAATAGTTGGACTCTCATAAAAACTCTTCTGAATGACTGACCAGTGCTGCCAAAACAGTTCACTTGAAAATCTACCAGACAGAAAAATAACATAAGTGAAGGATAAGTTTAAATTAGAAAACAATCTTAATGCATCAATGAGAAGTAATATAAAGTTTTTTTCTGCAGAACATTTGGTATGGTACATGATGATTTCGAGATGGCTTTTAATGCACATGCTCAGTAATAACGGTTTTCTAAACAGCCTGACATTTGAGCTGCAAAAATTTGTCACATTTTGATATTTGATTACATAGGTGATAAGGCACAATTACAGGCTAAAAAAAAAGGAATGAGAGAGCTTCTCTGGTGTGGTGTATAAAAACATAAATAATGATATGCACATGCATCTGACCATATACTAGAAATTATCAAACTCTTGAAAATAATTTGATAACAGGTTGAGAAACATCATCTTTGGTCAGAAGTAGAGCTTGATATAATCATTGGGCAAACACCAAAATTATGCACATGATCACGACAATTTCAAATAGCTGCAGAAAAAACCTATGAAGCTTCAATCACGCACATACTTATTGTCACAGAGGAAAAATATATTTGAAACATAATTGGACAGGTTTTTTTTTTTATTGCTTTAGGAACCAAAGCACAAGCCTCTTGAACTATTATCATAAACCCTCAAGGGATTCATGAACCACTAAATGGTAACCTCTGATAGCATTACTCAATGCAGCAATAATGCCTGGTTGCTAATTATATTGTTGACAATTCTGCTCAAGGGAAACAAAAAAAAAAAATTGGAAACTAAAGATATACTCCATAGAGACAGAGAAATTAGAATTGCAACTAAGAGTTGAGTGGGTTGACTAGGTGACTGGAGCTTAGACCCAGGGATCCTGGCTCAGGTATGGCATAGGATCCATTGGGATAAGCAGTATTGCCAGGACAAAGGTCTTTCACAGGGGGACTCAGATATTCTCAAGCAACAACTACAATGACCATAAATTTAGAGCCAGAAGGGATCATTGAATCACAGAACTATAGCTAGAAAGAACCTCAGAGGCCAGCTAGTCCAACCTCCACAGTTTACAGATGAAGAAACTGAGGTCTAGAGAAGGTAAATGACTAGTCCAATGTCCGAAGGTTACCACCTACCCCACCCCAAGTTGTTACCTCTCTCACTTATTGCCAGAGTTTAGAACAAAACTACTAATTAAAAGCAACTTTGATTTGGTAAGGAAACCTTGGTAATTCCCATGCCAGCTAAACAAATGCAAACTGTGATGGATGAACTTTGAACCCCACCCCAGAGGGGAATGTTTACACTTAAGATAGACAGTTACAGAGAAATCACCAGGAAAAGGATGAGGAAAACAAGGTAACTATCATGGCAAACACTACCCAAAGCCTGCCAGGTGAAATATAACCTCCTTATAACACTTTCTGGGCATTTGATATTATAAAATACTTGTTCAAAGGACTGTTCAATGTTTACTGCTCACTGAAGGATGGGAGAAGAGAAAATAGGCTGACTGTATACAAAGGTGACCATTATAGTTTGGTAAAACTGTTCTTCTAGCCAGCTGAAAACCAGAACAGAAGTGGGAACCACCACAGAATGGAGATAGCAGCTGTCAGAAGAATGCACCCTTGCCATTTAGTGAATGGCTAAGGACCCTGACAGCTTCTATAGATGATCAGAATAAAACGACTATCCTCGAGTTGGAGACATAATGAAAACAGTGACCAGTGAGCATTAACCAGGCTTTAGAAAAGGGAGCTGCTTTTGATTTTGTATTTTTGAACATAGGAAATGCCCAATAAGTGGTTTTTTTATTCATTCAAAAAAAATGAGGTTGGATTAGAATCGTCTCTGGGGTTCCTTTCATCTCTAGATCCATAGTCGTGTGAGGGATGTAGCAAATTGGTTATGTGTGAAGGAGCACAAAGTCACGAAGACTCCATATCTGCAAAGCGCTAGCTACAAATGTTAGGGGAGGGGGTGATTTTTAAGTGTGCATTATAAATACATTGGAAAGGAATGACTTGTTAGGTGGACAGGAAGGACATATTCGAAAATGAAGGTGATGTTTAAAAAAAATTATCCACAACCAAAGAAACCCCCAACTAATTGTAAACTATTGGCAGTTCCATTCAGCAAATACCGTTTCAAAGTATAAACTCTGGGCCTGGTTGCTTTATACATTCCGGGAGAAAATGCTTTCCAGATAATAAAGCTTTCCTAATCACAGTTAAGTTTACAACTGTGGAGAAGAAAAAGGAAGCCAAAACTGAAATTAGGCTTACGATCCATAGCCTTACAATCGGTAAGGAATAAACTTATTTTTTTTTCCAGCTAGGTTGTTCCGAGGACTACATGAGACATCTGTGTAGCTGCTCTGTAAACCTTGTGCTGTTTCTCTTAAATCGCCGTTAGCACCAAGCACAGCTCAGAACACAGTTTTTATTGCTCACTTGAGCTGCTATAAACTGAGTTTACGGGCGAGAAAATTATCAGACTTTTCCTACAGCAGGGGCAGTCTTTGAATTTCGTGATTTAATTAGGACTACGGCAGAGGGCTGCCTTTTTTGGATTTCTAAATGTTGGATATTTTTCTTTGTTTAAAAAAAAAATACATCGTTCTTGGCGTTCCTAGACTTAACCTGAGACAGTCCGCTATAAAAACTGAGCCTTGCCGCCCTCATCTCAGCCTGCCAAGGCGGCTAAGGCTTCAGAACTCTGTAGGTGGGGCAGAGCACTGGGGATCAGAGATCAATTAAGCTCGAAACCTTGGGTTTTGAGAGGTGAAGAAAGGAAGAAAAGGAGTAAAGAGGAAGGAGGTAAGTGGGAGGGGCGAGGAGGAGGTAAATAGGAGGAGGGGAGGCTTTTTAAGTAACGTATTTCCTTTTAACCAATAGTAGCCCTCGGTCTGGGTCCCCTCCCCGGGCCATTATTGGCCAATACATGCTATAAAAGCAGGCTAACCGGGGCCCGGACAATCTAAACAGAAGTGGGTCAAAAAAGAATTTGTTTTTATGTGATACCCCTAGCTTCGAGGTTCCCTCAGGTGTCTCCACAGTCCGTGCTGCTCTATCCTTTGTAGGTCCCCGCCAACACCATGGCCCTGAACCCAGACAAGCCCAAGTCCAGCGTGCGCCTGGTTTTCTTTGGCGCGGCTGGCGTGGGGAAAACGGCGCTGATTCAGCGCTTCCTGGCAGACACGTTTGAGTCTCAGCACAAGCGCACCGTGGAAGAGCTGCACTGCCTGGAATATGAGCTGGACGCGCAGCGAGTGCGCGTGGAGATCATGGACACGAGCGGCAGCTATTCGTTCCCGGCCATGAGGCAGCTGGGCATCCGCCGCGGGGACGCCTTTGCCCTCGTCTACTCGCTGCAGGAACCTGAATCCTTCCAGGAGGTGCGGCGGCTCCGCGCCGAGATCCTGGAGACCAAGGGCGAGGCGCCCAGCCCGCCGCCCATCGTGGTAGTGGGCAACAAAAGCGACCTGGCGCCCAGCGGGAGCTTCCCCGACTCTGTGATGGCTGCCGTGGAGCTCGAGTGGGGCAGCATCTACCTGGAGGCGTCCGCCAAGCGCGGAGAGAACGTGCTGAGCCTGTTCCAGGAGCTCCTGCAGCTCGTGCACCTGCCCAGCCGCCTCAGCCGCCTGAGCCCGGTGCTGCGCCGTCGCCGCCAGACTTTCCCTGGAGCGCCAGATGGGGCGGTGGGGACCGTGTCCACGTCCCGAGCAGCGATGCGCAAGCGCCACAGTTGCACCGTTTCTTAGCGTTCGCTGTTCCACTTGCTCTGATCGCCCCACACCTAGCCAAAGAAAGCGCAGCCCCGACTTAGTGCCCTTCCCTTTCTCAGTCCTCTCCAGCACTTTGGTTCAAACAGCCTCTCTAACCACTCGGTGGCTGAAGCTGCTGCGGGTCTCCCGTCACTTCTGACTCCCTCTTCCCGTAAGGGGCGCAGCTGAGCTGTTTCCTAGGGGGCCCTCTGGGACTGGGTCCCGGGATTGGCAGATCCCCGCGTGCTAGGGCGGTGTGGGATGTACGTCCAGCGTGCCAACGTTTCTGTTCTAGGATGGGCGGGGTGGAAACCTGTGCCAAGCGTGAATAACCCGAAAGTCCTGCGGCTGCTGATCTGTACTGAAGTGTGTACTAACTTCGGGAGCGGATGCTGCTGGACTGTTGTAGTGGCCGCTGGTCCCACAGAAGGCTTTGGGACTGTGCTCTGGGTAGGGAAACAGTAAAAACTCAAAGTCTTCCATGCAGTTAAATTGGGGGCACTTTGAGGGAGTCTGGACTAGAAGATTGCTTCCAGCTCCAAATCCTATCACACTATGAATATGAGAAGCCCTTTACTTGGCCATATGGTGGAAAGTGCCTGATGTGCCAGGCCTCTGAAAAATGGCGTCCATGGTAAGCTGTCAGGGCCAAACTCAGTCGTTCGGCTTGCAAAGTCTGCCCATTTCTGCAGCAAGGGGCATATTATCTTCAAGGGACTCCATTAACCGTTGTTTTCTTCTAGGCCACATCCCCTCAGTGCCAGTTTACCCTTGCAGCTATGGGGCCTCCTAAGCATTCTCATTGTTTTTAGTTTCCTGAGTAGGTTGTAAACCCTTCAGGGGCAAGGACTGGCACACTACATATATACATATGCCTACATATTTGTCATACAAATTTGGTTCGTCCGATTCAGGACTGTGTTGGTGAGGTTGGGTGTAAATATTTGTAAATAATTGTCTATTAACCGAAGTAAAGGAATTCCTCCTTCAGTTAAAGTCTGATTATATAGCTAAAGTTTACAGTGTGCTTCCTACACATTATCTTATTCAGATGCTCATAAAACCATGAGGTTATAATTGAGGAAATAGGCTTATGCAAAGGGGCACAAAACCTATTAGTTTCTGAGATGGAGTTTGAGCTCTGTTCCTGACCCCAAGAGCAATGAAGACAAATCATTGGAATACCTTAGCTAGTTCCTTATTTCACCACTCTATAAGGTAAGTAGTGTAAGTGTCATTATCCCTATTTTACAGATAAGGAAACTGAAGCTCAAATGTTAGATAACTTATAACAATAAATGATAAAACCACGACTTGAACTCAAGACTTCTGACATCAGTAACTCATTAATTTTTGCCTAGTTCAGTTCAGTAGGGTTTTTAGTCGTGTGGGATTCTTCCTGATCCCATTTGGGGTTTTCTTGGCAAAGATACTAGTGTAGTTTGCCGATTTCTTCTCCAAATTTTGCCTAAGGTTAAGTCTAACACTATGCAAATACATGAAATAAAAGTTCTTCATCACCTTGAGGTTTTTTTTGAAGGGGGGAGAATGAGGTAAAGGGGAACATAGAGAGATAGTCCACATGTTTATAGTCCTTTAAGAAAATGGAAGAAGAAATTCTTAATAAGGCACAGTGGCATGGTAGAGTAAATTAGGAAAATGTGAGTTCAAATCTTGCATCAGATATACACCAGTGGTATTTAGCCTTTCTGAACTGCCCTCATATGTAAAATGGGAATCATAGTGCCTACTTCACAGAATTGTTGTGAGATTCAAATGAGACAGTGTATGTAAAGTCCATTGTGAAACCTTAGCTATATGGCCATTATAAGTTTTCCAGTAAAGGAACCTAGGTGCTCTACAGAACCATGCAAAAGGAAAATCTGCAAAAGCAGGCCACTGTTAACACTGTTCCTGTCTTTCCTCTTTTCCTTCAAAGATTCGAAAATTTGGAGGCTTAAATTGTTTAAAAAGTGTTTTTTCAGGCCTATGAAGAGGAGGAGAGTTTTCATTGTTAGATTACTAGCTACTAAGTATAAGCAATCCCCCCAAATAAATTTGTTAGCTTTACAGGAAATCACTGGGACTCTTACATCCGGCCATACATTCAGTTCTAATTACTAAAGCCTATTTGCCCTTGTTTACAAAGCCAAAGGGAAGGGACCACCCATACTTCCACTACTTTCTTCCACTTTGGTCTCTTGTTCATTGATCTGAAATATGGTCATTTTAGGGTTAATCATTCTTAAAGCAGACACTACACAGGGGTATCACAATTATTAACACAAGGGATATGCCAAAGGATCACAAATTACAACTAGTTAATTTTTAAACATTTGTCAAACCAAGTGCTGTTCATAAGGATCTAAGTTGTATTTATGTGAGTCTTGGTAAGCACCAAAGCCCATTTCACTTTCAGAAATTTCTGCTTTTTTAGATCAGCCACAAATATCCACTACAAGGACCCTTGGTTTGAATCTGCTCTCAAAAGCCAATTCTGTTCTTTTAACCCCTTTGGGTCTTTATGAGACAAAAATAATAATAAGTGAGGGAAAATGCTGGGCTCTATCTAAATGCTTCTGGTGGGGGTGGGGTGATATCGTACCTAATCTCCATAAGTGCTCCCCGGTTTTAACTGTTCTGAAAATTTTACTTATCTGTTCCATCCTTCCCCAGTCCTAACTGTGTATCTTACCTCTGATTATTCAGTTACCACTCTTTTTTAAAATAAATTTTTATTGATATCTTTTGTTTTCTTTATATCACCAAAATTTCTCCCAAGATCCTTTCTCCCCCTTTCCCACCCCCACCCAAGCCACCTCTTATAAAAGTGATGTTTTTAAAGAAAAAAAAAGAGAAAAACTCAACAAAACTGATTCATATATTGGGAAAGTCTGAAAATATATGCAGTATACCATGCTCATGGACCTCTTACCTCTGCAAAGGAGTTGGATGGGTGTATATAAAAAAGTTATTCTTAAACATCACCTTTATTTGTTTATTCATTTATTATCTTTATTTATATTCCTCCCTATTCCGTGACAGAAAATTGTTAAAACCAAATGTAATATTAATGGCTACCATGTCTTAACCATCCTAGCAATGTCAGAATTCTAGTTATGTCCTAGTATTCCTACCTTGAGCCACAACTTAAGTCCCCACCCTAGAACTTTTCCTTGTAAACAAAACCAGCTTAAGCCAGATAGTAGACCCTGATGCCCTTACCCCTTCCATTGGGATTCATGGCAAGAAGGGCAAAACAGCCAGAATGAAGTAGTTCTCCTTCCTCAGAATGCAGAGGGTGGCTGGCATCTCATGACCAGGCTTTACTATCTCATACTACCTCTCTCCCTCTCTTCCTAAGAGGATAAGGACCTTTTTCATAGGTCTTTGGGTTGCTTTAAGTCTTTCATGGTCCAGGAGTGAGCTTCTGGCCACCCTGGTACCAGCATGGACTCCTTCTGCCCAGTTCCCAAGCCTCCTCCCTATTGGATCATTAAGTACCTAATTTTTAATTTTTGACTAGGTAAAGAAGCCTTTCTCTGCCTCAATTTGTATTAAGCCTTAATCACTGAATGGGTGTTTCCTCAGCTGAACTGAGACTTTACTGCATCCTGGGCCATCTCCAGTTGTCCTGATCTATATCTGGCCACTGGACCCAGATGGTGCCAAAGGAGAAAGTGAGGCTGTCAACTTTGCACAGCCCTCCCTCACTCAAATCCAGTTCACTTGCAAGTAATGGCATCCCCTCCCTGATGTCATCATCCTCTTCAAGAATGAAAGACAAACAGCAGCAAGCAGCAAGCTAATGGTGGTTGAATCCAGATTCCCATCTTTTTGAGTTGTCACCTCTTTAATTGAGAATTGGTAAAAGAAAAAAAATTGATGAACAATTAATTTGGGTCCCACTTTACCTGACTCGCCTAAATGGACTTCAGTCAGTCAAATAGCTTTGCAAGTATGACTTGAATACTTGCAAGTTTTTGAACATTGAACATTGGCAATTATTGACAATCTGATTCCTGAAACTGCTAACCCCAATGGGACTCATTTGACAGAGATAAAATTAGCTACTTAAAAATGGACTCGGGGAGGCTAGGTGGCACAGTGAGTAAGAGCACCAGCCTCGGAGTTGGGATGACCTGGGATCAAATCTGGCCTCAGAAAATGAGCACCCACACATAAATAATGACTAGCCGTGTAACCTTGAGCAAGTTACTTAACCCCAATTGCTTTAAAAAATGGACTCGTTTAACCAATGGTTGTTAGAAGTCATTAAGAGGGAAGCAGAATCTAGGCTTTCATCCTCCAAGAAATACATTGAAAAAAAAGTCTAAACTGAAAAAGAAGACCTGAATTCAAATCCAACCTCAGACACTTGAAATTTACTAGCTGTGTGACCTTGAGCAAGTCACTTAACCCCAATTGCCTTGCTTCCAAAAAAAAAATTTGAAAAAAATTCTAAACTGAAAATGAGGCTGAATCTAAAATATTTCTCCTCCAGGAAAGTCTCCCAAGGCTGCTGTCTGTTTTCTGATTGGATGGGTCCACCTACTATCTGCTAACTCCCTTTATCTTATTTTAGTAATGTCTAGCAATTCTATGGGAACTTAACTCCCTACTGTTTCTCACAATTTATTAATCAGTAGTTTTTACCTTAGTAATTTTTAATAGCTCTGTGGAAACTTAACTCTTGCTGTCTCTCATATATATATATATAAATATATATATATATATATATATATATATATATATATATGTTAGTGAATAGTGAAATTTGGTAACACCAACATGGTTAGAAAAATACCTTCTCTTTTAATTTGGATATTATTATATTATACTTTCAGTGTAAATAATATCTTATGTAGATTATAATAATGAAAAATTTTTTATTTTTGTCTGATAAGATGTTTGATGTGTTTATGTTTGGTTCAGCTCTGCTGGTGACATGTTACAAATTCTATAATGGTTAAACCTAAGAGCTACTGAGGTAAAAATACCTACCACCCCTAATTAAAACTAAAAAGTTTATAAATCAATTTTATGTTAGTTTTACTTAAATTTGTTCAGAATGACTTTTTAAAAAAGCAATTCAGAGATATATCCAACTGAACTAACAACTAGAAATAGGTTTTGTTTTATGTTTCAAATCCATAATACTGTTTATGATATTATACAGATATACTATTTAGGATCACAATTTCTTTCTAATCTGGATGTTGCTACATTATGAACAGAACTGTTAAAGGAAAAAAAATGTTTGAAAACTGTTAATATTCTGAAGTCCTTGCCTATAGTAAAGAGGAAGCTTCGTTTAAATTGTTTGACTATCACTTACAAAAAGTGTACAATTATTCCAGGGGTGGGGAACCTGTAGCCTGAAGGTCACATATGGCCCTCTATGGCCTCAAGTTCAGTCCTTTGACTGAATCCAAACTTCACAGAACAAATTCCTTTAATGGAATTTGTCATGTAAAACTTGCACTCAGTCAAAAGACTGTACCCAAGGACCTAGAAGAGCACATGTATTCTCAAGGCCACAGGTTCCTCACTCCTAGGGTAAGCTATTAGGAGTTACTTTAATAAGGTCAATCTAATTGGGTATATTTTGGGCATTATTTCACTTAGAAAATGGGGTCCCTTTCTACATTGCAAACACTTTTTTGATGAGAGGAAGAGTGGTAATTAGGAATTTATTTATGATAATTATGAATTTATAGTGTAAGACTTTTTATTGGGAATTATGAAGTTACAACTAGAATGGTCTATACTGAAATTACATTTTAACCAACTTAGTCTTTTTTTTTTTTTGCTTTTTTTTGGAGGGGGAAGGGCAGGGCAATTGGGGTTAGGTGATTTGCCCAAGGTCACTTAATAAGTGTTAAGTGTCTAAGGTAACATTTGAACTCAGGTCCTCCTGACTCCAGGGCTGGTACTCTATTCACTGTGCTACCTAGCCACTCCCCAACTTAGTCTTAATATTAAAGACTGAATAAGAGACAAATATCTGTCATTTTAGAGATTTCCAGTTATATTACTCATGAAAATCTAATAATTATCTTTTTGTATCAGGACAAATTTTAAGCTGTTTTTGAGAAAGTCAAATATTAGTAGAAAGTAATGTTAAGTAAAAATCTCTTGTGTCACTTCTTAGAAGGCCTGATAAATTTGTTAGCCAGTGTATTGTAATAACTTGAGAATATTGACAACAATTGTGTCCAGCCCTTACTGTGATTACTTTGCTTTTTGAAATGAAACCTTCCTGGCAGGTAGGTGGTGCAGTGAACTGAGCACTGGCCCTGGAGTCAGGAGGACCTGAATTCAAATTTGGCCTCAGACACTTAACACTTACTAGCTGTGTGACCTTGGCAAGCCACTTAACTCCAATTGCCCTGTACTCCCCCCTCTAAAAAGCAAAAACAAAAAACAAAGAAAGAAAAAAATTGAAGTGAAACCTTTTTGGGATCCTTAATATTCTTTTTGAGCTTCATTCTTAGGTTTGTTTTGTCCTTGGGCCAACTCTAAATGAGTGCTTCCAGACAAATGCCAGTTGCTCAATGTGAGTGACATCTGAGATCTAAGGCCAGTAGATATCTGTCCCTGGAAATAAAGTTGGGAGGGTAACCTTGGGAAGGCTAAGGTTGGACTCTCTTAACTCATTTTCCCATACAAGAAGTTTGCTTACCTGCTTCCATATTCTTGGCTGCCTATAGTCATGCTGAGCCTTGGGTGTAGGCCTTTAGGACCAATATTGATATGTTATAGTCAAGTCCCTGCTTCCTCCTCTAATAGCAGATATCTAACCAGGGCAAGATAAGTTTTGATTTTTTTTAATGATGACTCTCTTAGTGTTTTTATTTTTTGCTTTTTGTAGAGGAGAAGGCAGGGCAATTGGGGTTAAGTGACTTGCCCGAGGTCACATAGCTGGTAACTCAGGTCTTCCTGATTCCAGGGCCGGTGCTTTATTCACTGAGCCACCTAGCTGCCCCTCTTAGTGTTTTTAATCTGAGACTGTAGTCGATACTTGTTCTCAATGATATGTGATCCTTAATAAATGAATCCATCCAAACTTATGATTATTGGAACCTGCTTTTTAAAACATTATGGAATGGTAATTGATATTATTATGAGGCTGACTCTGGGTATGATCATCAAGAAATGCTGTTAGGCCAATGAGACCAGGAAGCCTTTGGAGTTGACATCCATGAAGTTCTGATGGGAAGGGATGGGAGAATGACTCTTGGCATGAACTGAGGTAGGGTTCTCCTGACTCGATTTACCAGTATAATACTTCCTTTTTGGCTAACTAAACCTGGCTATGCTACCTATATGCCTCTTGCTTGGGATTGACATGAAGCTAGGGAAGCATTTTTCCTTTACTATAGCTATGTTCCTCTCCTCCTTTTATGACAAATTTCTATAATTATGTTAGGTAGAAATCAAAATCAGTATAAATACATTATTAAATCTTTATCTTATAGGCAAATACTGGAGCACATCTGAGTTACTACAGTGAGGTGCATATAATAATATACATAACTAAAATAAGAGCTATTTAGCCTAGAATTTTAGTCCTTTCTATAGTCTAAACAACTTAGATGAGCATTTGATCTTATCTGCCTGTTATCTGCCTAGTACTTATACATAGTTGTGTATCAAATAAGGTCCTTAAATGTTTCAAAGCAATGTAAGAATAAGTGGATATTGATACAATAGTTTATGGGACCAAGCTGTTATTCTATTAATTATTAAGACTTAAAAAAAATAAACAATTAAAAAAACTAAATCAGAAACATCAATTTTGTTTCGAAGGAAAGACTTTTAGTACAATCAACTTCCTTAGAGAAGAGTAATTTATGGAATATCTTGTGCTGCATAAGTGGGAAAAGTCAATTTTATTTGAGTTTATTATTTAATTTGGAATTACTACCTGAGTATTGAGTGTGTCTTAAAGGGCAAATGTGTTTTATTATAAACAGCTTATTTGATATGTACTGTCTTGAAATTGATTACTCAATGTATTTATGCATCCCATCCCAGAACCTTTTGTTACAATTGAAATTAATTTGGCAACTTTTAAATGAATTTAGTTATGATTATCTTCTTATTAAAAAAAATTTTCTGTTATTAGTTCCTTAACAAATTCTCAAACTCCTGAGGGGGGAATGAGCAGGTAAAAGTAAATCTTAAAGTAAATAAAAATTAATAATAATAACAAGAGCAGATAATTACAAATTATATGTGTCAAATATAAAATCAGGTTAAAAAAATTTAGCTTGTATTTGAATTTCCCAAATATATCAAAATGCCAGTTAACTAACTTATATCACAAGGACATTATAGGCATTAAACTGAAGTCCCTTTCTTTTCTGGAACTTGAATAAATAGATAAACACTAAAAGTTATCAAAAGACTCATTCTACAAGTTAGATCCTCGTGGATTCTTTTAGATCCTCCCTTTAGCTTGGCAGTGCCAGAATATGTGGTTTAGATAAGGATAGAAGCAGCAAGGAGTATGGAAAAATGTAAATTCTCTGATTTAGAAGTTTCTAATTAGGTTTGAGCTAGCTCCCACTACCTGAACCTGTTAGTGATAAAGCAAACTTGAATTGTATTAAGATCTACTTTGTAAGAGATTTTAACGGAGAAAGGGATTCCTGAAAGTAATCTGAACTGGGAAGCAAAATCTGCTAAAAGCTGCTCTGAAGCCACGCCCATCCAGAATGCCTAAGAGGAAAGATTTCCAAGGGACCAGAGGACTGTATTAAGAGATGTTTTAAGAAACCAGACAGCTTTATGAGAAGTCTAAGACGTAAGATATGATGGACTAACGAAAAGGACAATGAGAATGAATTACTATTCTCCAACTGATGGGCATCCCTTCAGTTTACAATTTTTTACCACCACAGGAAGAGGAGCTATAAATATTTTTGTATGTGTAGGTCCTTTTTCCTTTTATATGATCTCTTTGGGATACAGATCTAGTAGTGGTATTGCTGGATCAAAGGGTATGCACAGTTTGATTACCTTTTTTGGGCATAGTTCCAAATTGTTCTCCAGAATGATTGGATCAGTTCACAACTCCAGTAATTGTGCATTAGTGTCCCAATTTTACCACATGAAGACAGTTATTCTATGGTGAGTAGGTAGCAGAAGATGGTAGAATGTTCCAAGATAAAAAAAAAAGTCTCAGGCACTGAAAGAAGTTCCAGGATGAGTAGAGGCATGATTTTGAAGTTCAGAAGATCACAGGTCTGGAAAGGGAAAAGTAGAAAAAAGCAGTCTGACTCTGGGCACATCACTTGACCCTTTTGCCTCAGTTTCCTCATTTGTAAACTGAGGTAAAGAGAAGAAAATGGCAAACCATTCTAGTATCTTTGCCAAGAAAAGCCCCAAAAGGGGCCACAAAAAGTCAGAAAAGACTGCCGATAACTAAACAACAACCTTGCTTTGGGAACTTCCTAACAGGCAGGAGTTTGCCACCTTCAGACCAAAACCCAATGCTTTTCTTTCAACACTTCTGGGATCAGTGTGGGCTTGGGTGCTCCTTGAACCATTTACATCTTATTGTCTGAGTGATTGTCGAAGATAAAGTACACATTTTGTAATCTTAAATTGCCAACGCTTCTCCCCGGACACACTCTTCTCAAATAAATTCAAACTTTCTTTGTAGGGAATGGTGTGCTTAGAGAAGGGAAGTTCAGCCTTCCAACTCCAAAGTACAGGAATACTAAACAGAATTATAGGGCAGAATATTGTCACAATCTTCACAGTACCAGCTAAGTAGTGCAGAGGGGATAGTTGTTGCCATAAATTACCTAACAAATAAAATTTGTCACACAAAAGACTTTTACTTAACGTTCTTTTTTTTTTATTAGTATTTGTCTTTCTCAAAAACAGCTTAAAATGTATCCTGATAGAAAAAAGATAATTATTAGATTTCCATGAAGTCTGGAAACCTCTAAACTGACAGATGTCTATTTCTTATTTAACCTTTAATTCTAAGACTAAGTTAGTTAAAATGTAATTTCAATATAGACCATTCCATATATAACAGATATTCACAGTAGTCTTATACTAAAAATTCCTAATTACCACAAATAAATTCCTCTCTCTCATCAAAAAGTGTTTGCAACTGGGGAGGAGATTCAGTTTTCTAAGTGAAGCAAAGCCCAAAATATAAACAGTTAGACTGGCCTTATTATAAAAACCTTGATTTTTTCCTGATAGCCAAGTTATTTTAGATGAAACTTCCTCTTTACTATAGGCAAGGACTTCAGAATATGAATAGTTTGCAAACTACTTTGTCCCTCCCAATTATATCAAAGAAAATGTGTTTTTCCTCAGTTAAGGGATTACTAAGAGTGGCCAAATCTTTCATGTTATTTCACATGTCATTATTGCCCCTTACCTTCTTTCTTTTTTTTATTTATTTTTTATTTTTTAAAGCAATTGGGGTTAAGTAACTTGCTCAAGGTTACGCGGCTCATTTGGGTGCTCATTTTCTGAGGCCAGATTTGATCTCGGGTCATCCCAACTCCGAGGCCAGCTCTCTTACTCACTGTGCCACCTAGCCGCCCCTACTTTCTTTTTTTTTTAATAGTACTTTATTTTTTCCAATTACACGTAAAGACAATTTTAAACATTAACTTTTTATAAAGTTTTGAGTTCCAAATTTTCTCCCTCCCTTCCATGCCCCTTCTTTATGGATATTAGCAATTTTATATAGGTTATATATGTGCAATCATGTAAAACATATTTCCATATTAGTCATATTGATGTGGGGCAAGTTGAGTTGTGGCAGGATGTCTCTAAAGAATTTCAACTCCAAGCTAGTTAGAAAGATTTATTATGGTTTTGAGGTTTTGTGCTCTGGTGAGTAGCTAAGTTTTTTAGAGGAATTAGCAAGTTCAGTAAGGCAAGACAGACAATTTTATAGTGTATATGATGCTGATCACACAATAAAAATTTACATAGAATATTTGAATATGATTAATATTTAAAAGGCAGGAGGGGTTTGTTAAGAGATCAGGTAATTGGGGAGAGGTCCCAGACTCCATGGAACTTTACATGTAGTTACCCACAGTGCATACAGAAAAACCAAAAGTGAGGGGGAGCATGTATGTATAATAATGAAATTATAATAAGCCTCTAAATGCCATAAGTTCACTCTAGGTGAGTTCTTTACTCTTACCATGCAGATGTTATCTTAGAGTGGGTCCCTTTTATGGTTTGGTACTTAAGCATCCTGCTCTATTTCCTAGTGGTGCTGCTTTCTGATTGGCCAGCTATTATGGTCCTGTCTGGTCAAGATGGATGATGTGGTTAAGGTTCAGTGCATGGACACATCTGTTTCTGTGGGAAATATGTGAATTGGATCTGGGGGTATGAGGCTAGTTATAGGATTGAGTCAGAGGACAATGGCTATCTAGAGGTAGTGGCTATATTGAGTCTGAGGCCAGTGACTAGCTAGGGGCAGTGAATCTTTCCATGATTGAGTTTGGGGGCCTATGATGTAGTTGAGGCCAGATTGTGTGGTCAAATTAAGTCATGCCTGCTGTTCAATGTAGTCCATAAGGAAGTTAGAATACTGGGGCTGGGGGTAGCTCTATTAAAATCAATATTGTGAAACAAGGAACAGAAGAAAAGGGAAGAAAAACCATGAAAAAAATGAAAATAGTATCCTTTGATCTGCATTCAGACTTCATCAGTTCTTTCTCTGAATGTGGATAGAATTTTCCATCATGAGTCTTTTGTAATTGTTTTGGATCATTGTATTGCTGAGAAAAGTTGTCATTCATAGTTGATCTCCACATAATGTTGCTATTAACTGTGTACAATGTTCTCCTGGTTCTGCTCACTTCACTTTCCATTAGTTCATGTATGTCTTTCCAGGTTTTTCTCAAATCCAGCTGCTCCTCATATCCTAGAGCACAATAGTATTCCATTGCATTCATATACTACAACTTGTTCAGCCATTCCCCGATTGATGGGCATCCCCTTGATTTCCTGTCTTTCTGCCACCACAAAAAGAGCTGCTATGAATATTTTTATATATGTTAGGTCCTTTCCCCTTTTCTTTGATCCCTTTGTGATACAGATCTAATGGTTGTATAGCTGAATCAAAGGACATACACAGTTTGGTTGCCTTTTCCACATAGTTCCAAATTGCTTTCCAGAACGGTTGGATCAGTTCACAACTCCACCAACAGTGCATGTGTCCCAATTTTCCCACACTCTCTCCAACATATATCAGTTTCCTTTTCTGTCATATTAGCCAATTTGATAGACATAAGGTGGTACCTCAGAGTTATTTTAATTTTCATTTCTCTAATCAGCAGTGATTTAGAATATTTTTTCGTATAACAGATAGCTTTGATATCTTCATCTGAAAACTGCCTGTTCATATCCTTTGACCTTTATCAATTGCGGAATGCCTTGAATTCTTAAAAACTTGACCAAGTTCTCCGTATGTTTGAGAAATGATGGTCCCTTACTTTGTGTGATTAGATCCTAGAGTTGTTCTCCAGCTCTCCTACAGTCAGTCAACAAAAATTTATTCAGTGCCTTACTATGTGCCAGCACTGTGCTAAATGGTAGATAGTATACTGAGAGGATACGAGATGTATGCAGGTAAGCAAGGCAAATACAAAGTATGTCTATAGAAAACAACATAAAGTAAGTGTTTGGGGGGAAGTCAAAAGAAAAAAACAGTAAACATACTCTGCTTTTAACAAGCTTATTTTCAACTATAAGTTCGGCTCAGAGGTGTGCTGGTAAAGGTTTTAACAACCAGCTCTTTGGGAAAATGTAAGCATGACACATTTTTCTTTTTAAAACAATTCAAATAATATTTTATTTTTCTGCCAATTACATATTTAGCATTCTATATTTTTTAAACTTTGAGTTCTGAATTGTATCTTTCCCTCCCTCCCCTTTCTCCTCCCTGAGACAGTAAGCAATCTGATATAAGTTATACATGTGCAATCATGTAAAACACATTTCCATATTAGTCATATTGTGGAAGAAAACTAAAAAAAAAAAAAGAAATGAAAGAAGGAAAGAAAGTAAAAAAAAATAGTATGCTTTGGTTTTTATCAGATTGCCATCAGTTCTTTTTCTCAAAGGGACAGCATTTTCATCATGAGTCTTTTGGGATTCCATGACATATTTTTCAGCACTTTTTTTTAAAGTCTAGAAATCAATGAAACAATAACTAAAACTTTGATTCGTTACTGTTGCTGATTCCCGAACTGTAAATGATCACACATAAAATTGTAAATGGCCCTTTCTCTAGCAAATATGAGCTTGTTCAAATACCTCACTGATTAAATTATAAATAATATACTTTAAAGTTTAAGGAGGGAAGGGCGGCTAGGTGGCGAAGTGAATAGAGCACCGGCCCTGGAGTCAGGAGGACCTGAGTTCAAATTCGACCTCACATACTTAACACAATACTACCTGTATGACCTTGGCCAAGTCACTTAACCCAGTTATCCTACCTTCCCCCTCCAAAAAGAAAAACAAAATTAAGGAGGGAGAAATCAATAACAATGGGGGGAATCCGAAAAGCTTCTAGTTAGAAGGAGCATCTGAACAGAGCCAAATTAAGGATCAGAGTTAAAGAAGCAGCGCAGTCCGGGTATGTGGGATGAATGTATTTGATTATTCACACAAAGGCACTAAGGACTGGAAATGGGACCCGAGTCCGGGGAACAGCAACTAGACCAATTTGTCGGGACACTTAAGTGCAATAAGTTTACAAGTTATGAAGGATTTTTTTTTTATATTCCACACCCAATCCTAGGGTTTATTAGGGAGCCCCTGAAAGTTCTTAAACAAAGGGGCGACATTTTATGAAGGATTTATTTCAAGCAGGAGAAGATTCAAAAGGTGTCAAGGGGTTAGTGAAAGGACTGGAGTCCCTGTTATACAAGGGGGAGTTCGGGGAACCGGGGAGGGGGGGGTATTTAGAATGGCAGAGAAAAGACTGGGACGGGATGGGGGAGAAAAGCGAGTGGAAGGGAGAGGACAGGAGAGACTGTTGCCTACAAGTATTTGCGGGACTATTTGTCTTGCAGGAAAGAGCTTGTTCTGCCCCAGAGGGCAGACCTAGACCAGCTGGTGAAAGCTATGGAGAGGCGGATTTACTCCCCGTCTGGGGAAAAACTTCCCAGCAAACAGAACTATGCAAAAGCAGGATTGTTTTGCTCCTGGAGGTGGATATGAACACTTTACACGGAGATGCGTGCATTTTGTGGTTCAGTCGTGCCTAACTCCATTCAGGTTTTTCTTGCTAAAGGTTGCCGTATCCTTTTCAGCTCATTTTTGAGATGAGGAAATTGGCAGAGTTAAGTCACTTGCTTAGGGTCACACAGCTACTAAGTGTCTGAGGCTAGATTACATACATATATACATATGCATGCACACATATACACACCCAAGTATACACAGATACGTAGTCTTCAAGCAAAGACTGGGAGACCACTTGGTAACACCAAAAAGGAAATTTTTGTTCAGCTACAGATTGGCCTAAACGAGACGCAGCTCCTAGATTTTTCACTTCCTTCCTGGGGCAGTCACTGCCATGGATCCCCTCCCATCTCGCTTCTCCATCCCTCCTTCCTCCTCCCTGGTGTAGCAGGCTCAGCTCCAGGCTCCCCAGGACGATGTCAGCGTCCGGCCGCTCGCTGTCAATAAAGTTTATTGAAAGCTTGGCTTGCCCTCGGAGGTGGGGGCGGCCGAGGCGAGGGCTTTCCCATAGTGCCCCGCGGTGGGCGGGTTTGGATTTTAAATCGCTGCAGCCAATCGGCGGCGCGGACCACTCGGTAACGTTCCCGGCGCTGGGTTTGAATTCTGGGCTATTTGCACGGACCCAGCAGCCGCGCCGCTTGGGCTGGGCAGAGCGTAGACAAGCGTAGCTTAGCCGGAGCCGAGCCGAGCCGGAGCCGAGCCGGAGCCGCCGCACCGCCCCTGGGCAGTCCAGCCGGGTGAAGGCAGCAGGAGGAGAACGGAGCGGCAGCCGGCAGAGTAGGGACAGGCGTCGGGTCCGGCTGGGGACGGCACCATGAGCGCGGCGCCCGCGAAGCTGCCCCTGCGGCAGCCCGGCGTGGGCTCCTCGGAGCCCCGGGGCAAGCCCGCCGTCGGCGGCGGGGCCGCGCCGGGCGGCGGGACCGCCGCGGCCCCTCCTGCGGCCGCCCCGGAGATCCCCGAGGTGCTGGTGGACCCGCGCAGCCGGCGGCGCTACCTGCGGGGCCGCTTCCTGGGCAAGGGTGGCTTCGCCAAGTGCTTCGAGCTCTCGGACCTGGAGAGCAAAGAGGTGTTCGCGGGCAAGATCGTGCCCAAGTCTCTGCTGCTGAAGCCGCACCAGAAGGAGAAGATGTCCATGGAGATCAATATCCACAAGAGCCTGGTACACCAGCACGTCGTGGGCTTCCACGGCTTCTTCGAGGACAGCGACTTCGTCTTCGTGGTGCTGGAGCTGTGCCGGAGGCGGGTGAGCACCCGGAGGGGGGCAGGGGAGACGTTGGTGCCCGGGGGTGCTATCGGCAGGGTGTTGGGACCCCGCTTCCGGGAGGGCCTGCGGGAAGGAGGGGGGGTATGGGTGGGGCGTGCTTTCTTTCCGATCTCCCCACCCAGCGGTCACTATAGAACCAGCGTGGGCACTTAGCGAGAGCCGGCCTTAGAGGGGCCGGCCGAGGTGGACCCGAAACTGACCCAAAGTTCCATCGTGGCCCCGAGTCGTCCAGTTCAGGGCCTCGATGGGCGCCTGAATCATCCTGCTGCCCCCGGGGCCTCGGGGCTCCCCCCAAGTGCAATACCCACAGGACCCCCTACTGCGGTAAGAGAGTCCAGACCCTTTAATCCAGCGCTTGTCTCTTCTCCCGCCTCCACAGTCCCTGCTGGAGCTGCATAAAAGAAGGAAAGCAGTGACTGAGCCTGAGGCCAGGTATTACCTTCGCCAGATTGTCCTGGGCTGTCAGTATCTCCACGAGAACAAAGTTATTCATAGAGACCTCAAGCTGGGTAACCTCTTCCTCAATGATGACATGGAGGTGAAGATAGGTAAGACTGGCAAACTGCTGACCAGGCCGGCATTTTGTGTAGGAAGAGCCGGAGCTTCCCAAGTGGACATAATTGTACCATGAATGTGCTGTGTGGCTGTCCAGGACCCTTAAGCAGAAGCACCTGGGATTAGTCTAAGGTCTTTGAGGCAGTGGCTTTTCCAGGAGCCAAAGGACCTAGGACGGTTTATAGGCTTCATTTTAGGTTTGCTGCTAAAGGACTCCTCCTGACTAAAGTAGCTATGCTTAAATGCACAGCCTCATGGAAGCGAGGAAGATTTAGTCCTAAAATGCTTGCAGAACAGTGTTTGCCTGGAGTCATGTTTCCTTTGCACAGCTCCATGTTTTTGAGAAAAGGAGGAAAGCGTGAGAGATGGGAAGTGAGGGCAGCCACAGGTTTGTAGCTAAAAGGATACTGTAGAAACAATCAACAAACCATGCATTTCTTTGTTTCTTCTGTACAGTAGAACAGGAGAACCAGGGAAAAAAGATGTGGTCCTGGGTTTACTGTTGGAAACCAAAAAGTAACTCTGGATCTTATTTAAAAAAAAAATCATTGCACCTATTATACAAGGGAGGGATATAATCCCCCCCCCCCCACACACACACACAGAGTGGGATGAGGCAGGGGTGGTAATGCTCTCTCACAAGCTTTAGATTGCTGTAGTCTGGGGAGATGGGATGGAAAAATTATATTTTATGTTGTAGGCCACAGTAGGGCCAACTTTGTTGAAAGGGCCCCAGGATGGGTGGCTAGGTGGCGCAGTGAATAAGAGCGCCAGCCTCGGAGTTGGGATGACTCAGGATTGAATCCAGCCTCAGAAAATGAGCACCCATACATAAATCATGACTAGCCGTGTAACCTTGAGCAAGTTGCTTAACCCCAATTGCTTTCAAAAAAAAGAAGAAGAAGAAAGAAAGAAGGAAAGGGCCCCAGACTGCTAGGGGCTAGAAGTGGACATCAGTAATAGCTTAATGGGACTATGGGTCAGACCAGTCTGGATTCCTGGGAAGAAGAATGATTTGCTTCTTAACTCTTATTACAGGTGATTTTGGATTAGCAACTAGAGTAGAATATGATGGTGAGCGGAAGAGGACCCTTTGCGGAACACCCAACTACATAGCCCCTGAGGTGCTAAGTAAGAAGGGCCACAGCTTTGAAGTGGATGTCTGGTCCATTGGGTGTATCATGTGAGTAGTGGCTTAACCCAAGAGACTAGAATGACCGAGGCAATCCTCCATTTATGGATAGGCAGGGCCTGGCCTTCCTTTTTCAGCTCTCTATTATCCTAAGAACTATTTTGTCTCTGGGAAGAGAAGAATAGAAGGAAAGGTGATCCAGGGAAGAGGGGATTTCGATAACAATGACAATTAAAGAGCTCTGGGCTTTGGGGACTGTGAGGAGGTGGGCAGGGCAGATGGAAGGCTTGACTGTTGCTTTTAGGTGATTGTGGTTAATCTGAAAAAAGGTCCTTAGAGAGCAGGAGGAGTGGGAGCTTGTTTCTCTTGATACTGCCATCCCACTCAGGGTCTCTCCCAACCCATATCTAGTTTTCTCCCCTTTGCTGTTGGCTTGGCCTCAGGATCTGAAGAATATTTTTCTGGGTCATTCAGCCTTCACACTTGCTTACAAAAGGTTGGTTTCACAAGTTCAAGATGATGAAGACATGGTTCCAAAGTTTGTTTGAAAAACTCTCTCAGTATCTTAGTAGGGTGCAAGTTAGTATTTTTTTAGTCCTGAGTATAATATGGCAACCAAAACTAATGTGATCTTGTGCTGCATTTAGAGATGACACTTGCAGTCAATCAGTAAGGAAGTAGGAGGTAATTAGCTTGCAATACTCAGGCTCCATCTGGAGTATTGCGTTTAGTTCTGGATAAGACTATTTAGAAATAACAACTTTAATAGGCTGAAGGATATCCAGGGGAAGGCACCCTGGATTGTGAAGTGAAGGACCTTGAGTCCAATGTAATATGAAGATCATTTGAAAGAATGAGATGTGTTTAGCCTGGAGAAGAGAAGGGGAACATCAGAGCTGACTTTTTATGTGTTTTAAGGGGTGTCATATGGAAGAGAAGAACTACTTCTCTCATTATGCTTCAGAGGGAAGAATCAGAAACAATGGGTAGAAGTTACAAAGAGGCAAATTTATGCTTGATGTTAGAAAAAGATTTCTTTGAGTTGGCCAAAAGTCAAATGGATAGCTTTGGCAGGAAGTTAGCTCCTCTTCACTAGAGATCATAGGTTTAGAGCCGGAAGAGAAGGTCAAATAATTTGCCCAGCTAATAAGTATTTGAGGTGGTGTTTTCACTCAGGTCCTCCTGACTTTGGGACCAGTGACCTCCCCAACAGACCATGTTGTCTCTTGGTCTTTAAGTAGTTTGGATGACCACTTAGAAATTGGTTGGGACTCTACAGCAATTGTGGTTCCTTCCAACTCTTAATTCTCTGTTTGTGTTTTATTATTAGTTGTTTGGGATTAATTTATACTTGAAGAGACCTGACTATTAAGTCAGACTCTCTCCCTTAGACTCCACTTCCCTTCTTTATATTTGCAGGTATACCTTATTGGTAGGCAAACCACCCTTTGAAACCTCTTGCTTAAAGGAGACCTACATCAGGATCAAGAAGAATGAATACAGCATTCCCAAGGTAGGCTGAGCTTCTGGAGTGGACATATATATCATTGATTGCAGGTTCTTCTGAGCGAGCCATGGGGCAAGAGCTCCTGTGTCTAATAATCTGTCTCATAGAAATGTGAAGGCTGCATCTTCCATGTATGAATGATCTTGCCACTCAAACAGCCTCCACCTTACTTCAGACCTTCATCACTCCTTGCCTGTGTTGTTATACTGGCTTCACAGGTTTCCCTGTGTCCAGTCCCTCCTCTGTCCAGTCCACTGTCTACACAGCCACCAAATTGATATTGCTAAAGCGTAGACCTAACCATTTCACTTCCATGTACAACAAGCTTCAGTAACTCGAAATTCCTTCTAGGCTAAAATAGTAAGTTCTTTTTTGGAATTTTAAAGCCCTTCATTGCACGTTACACTCCACACTGACCTACTTGCTGTTCCCATATACAACAGTGTTCCATTTCTTGTCGATATGTCTTTGCATAGGCTGTGTCTCCTATACATTCTCTCCTCACTTCCACCATCTAAAATCCCTAGTTCCCTTCAAGGCTCGGCTCAAATGCTACTTCTATATGAAATCAACCCTGATCTGCCAAGTGACTTGTGCTCTTCACTCTGGAAATATGTGTGTGTGTATATAAATTTACCTAGCCATGTTTGTGGTTTTTCCTCTCAGTAGATTATAAGCTCTTAGAGAGCAGGGACTGTTCTTGGTAGTCCTAGGATCTAACAATGCCTGGCACATAGCAGGTATTAAATAAAATGACTGTAAAATGAGTGAACTGATGCCTGGGGTGTGTCTGTGTGTGTCTGTGTGTGAGAGAGTGCATGTGTGCAGGCACAAAAACATTTTGGGATTGTAGGAGGGCAGTTGGATAAAGGTATAGCTTTCAGAGTTCAGGTGGGAGTCTGAACCAGTTGTATAGATTTGGTTTTTAGTTCATTTGTGGCTAAGAACTGAATACTGTATTAATGTTTTTGTTTCTTTTTAAGCAATTGGGGTTAAGTAATTTGCTCAAGGTTACAGGCTAGTTATTTATGTATGGGTGCTAAGTACTGAGGCCAGAACCTATCCCGGGTCCTCCCAACTCCATGGCCGGCACTCTTACTCACTGCGTCACCCAGTTGCCCCTGTAGTTTTCAGTTTATGATTTATGATTCAGTTTATGATCCCTTCCAGAACCTGTTGTAAAATACAGAATTGCACTAATAGGAAAAAACCATCTATGTATTCTTTAAGTGATGACTTGGGAATACTACTATTCAGGTACTGGGAGCTATAGGGAATACTCAGCTTAAGCCTGAACTGTAAGATTTCCTTTCTAAATCCTGAGGAAACTTGAATTTTGAGGTCTTTTTAAAGCTTTGGGGACACTAATTTGAAATGTTACATAGAAGTAGCTACAAATAACAAATCAACTAGGAATCCACACTCCTGAAAACATGTCTTTCTTTTTTGGGGGGCAGGTGACTTGTCCAAGGTCACACGGCTAGTCTTTGTGTTACATGTCTGAGGCCGGATTTGAACTCAGGTCATCCTGACTCCAGGGCCATTGCTCTATTCACTGTACCACCTAGCCGCCCCCTAAAAACATTTCTTAACAATGTAAAGCCAAAGTATGAAATCAAATTTACCCTAACCCTCCTGTAAGACTTCAAAAATGTATCCTTTCCCAGCCCTACTGCTCTCCCCCCAACCACAAGCATTTATTAAGATGAAAGTACCAACTCATGTCTATAGATGTGAAAATAAGACTTTTCCAGGGAGGTGGTATGTGTGTATGGTAGTGAAATGGATTTATGAACAAGCACTAGATAGACCTAACCAATATGTACCATTTCTCAGGACAAGTTATCACTGGTTTTTAAAAAAATTAATTAATTTGCTTATTTTTAGTTTGCAACATTCACTTTTATAAGATTTTGAGTTCTAAATTTCCCCCACTCCAAGATAGCATGAAATCTTATATAGGCTGTATATGTACAATCATATTAAACATATTTACACGTTAGTCATGTTCTGAAAGAAGAATCAGAACAAAAGGGAAAAGCCATGAGAAGAAAAAACAAAAAAAGAGAAAATCATATGCTTCCATCCGATCCGCATTCAGCCTCCATGGTTCTCTCTCTGGATGGGGATCGGCATTTTCCATTATGAGTCTTGGAGTTGGCGAGTCATTATGGGTAATGCTGCTTATGTTCATCCTGTATTTTCCACATCTCTGACATCCTGGCCGTCCATGATTTGTTAGCTATGTAGCGTTAGCTGGCTAGTACATTGGTGAGAGGGCTGAGCTTGGAGCCAGGTAGTGTAGACCTGGGCACAAATCCTGATGTAGTCACTGACCTTGGGCAAACACTTAACTATCCCAATCTCAGTATCTTTTTTTTTTTTTTTTGCATTTTGGAGGGGGGAGGGCAGGGCCATTGGGGTTAAGTGACTTGCCCAAGGTCACACGGCTAGTACATGTCTGAGGTCATATTTGAACTCGGGTCCTCCTGACTCCAGAGCCAATGCTCTATTCACTGCACTACCTAACCACCCTCCAACCTCAGTCACTTTACCTGTGAAATGAAGAGGTTGGCTTTCACAGCCTAAGATCCCTTCAGACTCTCAGTCTGTGATCTAAAGATGATTTACCCCAGTACCCCTTCCAGAGCAAGCAGCTTAGGATTATTGCAGGTAATCATGTGGAAAATGCTATCCACATCCAGAGAAAGAACTGGTAGAGGCTAAATGCAGATCAAAGCATACCATTTTCACTTTATTTTTTTGTTGTTTTTTCCTTTTGTTCTGTTTCTTCTTATACAATGTGACTAATATGGAAATGTTTTACATGATTTACATGAACATTTGAAACTCAAAATTTTATTAAAAAAGAATGTTAAAATTTGCCTTTACATGTAATTGGAAAAAAATAAAATACTAAAAGAAAAATTTTAAAGTAATCATGATTTCCCAAAGCCAATCTCTTCCTTTTGCTCAACTGTGGCCCTCTTTAGTCCTTCTTCAAGAGATGCATTTATATGTATGTGTGTTTATATAATATAAAATATTTTACAGGGTATCTCAAAAGTCTTAGTTTTGAACTTTAATAGTCTGAAATTTCACTAAGATTTTAGTAGTGCTGTGTGTGTGTGTGTGTGTGTGTGTGTGTGTGTGTGTGTGTGTGTGTGTCCGTCAGTCCAGTCCATCAATCTGTCTGTCTATCTATACATGTATGTATAAATATACATACACACAGAGATTAATTTGTTAGCCATCTAGTGGCAAAACCTAGTCTAGCCCATGTAGGTTTTCTTTTCACTTTGTTTTTCCATTGTTGATGACCAGGAAAATCTCTTTCATATTTATATCCTTGCTCTGTACAAGGAATTGCACCAAGTATTAAGGGACACAAGGCTGAAAGCACATTTGTGTATCTTGAAATTTTGAAAAGGAATTTGGTGACAAAAACCTAAAGTCAAGCAGAGCGTTCTTGTAACTACCCTAAGTAGAGCTAGTTTGGCAGACTTGAGGTGTTCTGTGCTTAGGTGCTTTTCCATCTTCCCAGGGGACACACTGAAGTATGACTCTAGTGTGGGAGGGAATCTTATTCACTGATTAGGGACCCGCAGCCTAGGCTCTGTGTCTTAGGGCAGTGTTGTCTACTTAGTAGATTTGTTGTTGTTCAGTTGTTTGAGTCATGTCTGACTCCTTGTGATCCCTTTAAGGGTTTTCTTGTCTAAGATATTGGAGTGGTTTGCCCTTACAGATGAGGAAACTGAGGCAAACAGTGTTAAGTGACTTGCCCAGGGTCAACCAGCTAGTAAATATCCAAGGCCAGGTTTGACCTTGAGTCAGGCCAAGCTCTCTATATACTCCACTACCTAGCTGCACCTACTTACGATGCCTATGGGACAAATCATTTGACCTTTCTGGGCTTTAGTTTTCTCATTTGTAAATGAGAGAATTGCTTTAGGTGACCCCCAAAAGTCCATTCTGACTCTAAATCTGTGGTGCTCAAATGGAGCTGGGGTGATCTCCAGTAGAACTGGGGCTTTGGTAAACACTTTATTGCCTCTAGATGGAACTGGCCAGAGGCCAGAAGGGGGACCAAGTATTTTCATGTGCCCAGGAAATAAAATGAAATTCCCTGTCTCTTGGCAGAGGAGGGTTTCCTCTATGAAGCACCGGCCTCCCAGCCTTTTGGTCTTTGTCTCAGTGAGGGATATGAGATTTCATTCTGTAGAACAGACCCGCACACCTTGTAAACTTCTGTTAGACTAGAGAGACTGACAGTGGTTGGTTGCCTCTGGTCATGTGACAAACAGGAGACAGTATGCAGTGGTGACCCTACATTTTTAGGGGGCCTCCTGAAATCCTTTGGTGGGCCACAAATGGCCTATGAGCCATTGTTGTGCAGGCCTGCTGTAGACCCTACAGTTGGGTTTCCTCAGTCTAGCTCAAAGATCTTTAAATATATTCTGTTCTATCTTCAGTTAGAAAGGAGGGTGCCAAGCCAGGTATTATGTTAGGTAAAATCCTATGCAGCTGAGGGAGTTTCCATCCTAGAAGAAATAGCAGGAGGAGAAGGAAAGGGAATCCATAGAGACATTGTGGAGAGGCCCAAGCCTAACCTGGGGAGAGGAGAGATCCTTTGTGATCACAGCTTTCTCTCGATTTCTCAGGGGCTGTCTTACATAGCTCATGGTCATAGCTAAAATGTGTAAAATGACTTCTAACTAAATTTGGTGATTGTATGTACAAGGCCATGATTCTTTTTAAAATGGGGGAGAGTTGTCCTGACAAAACATCCAAATTAGAGCGTCCAGGTTTCTATGTACTGGTGACCTAGACAGACTTGGTCCAGCTGTCAGTTTTATGCTATTGCTAACCCTTTAGGCATCGAGTGTACTTGGAGTCAGCAAGACCTGAGTTCAAATCCATGTGTAGACACTCGCTAGCTATGTTTTGGCAAGTCATCAACTTTTCTAGACTTCTGGTTTCTTCATCTGTAAAGTGAGAATTATGATAGCATTTACTCCACAGGATTGTTGTGAGAATCAAGGGTTAAGGACTAGACCTGTGATTTTCTGTAGGGATCCCTATATGAGGATACTGCCCTTATCAATGCAGATCAACAACTTCTCTGCAGCTTACATCCCCGAGAGAGTGACTTAGGACACTAGAGATTAAATGACTCATACACAGCCGGCATGTGTTAGGGGTGGGACTCATCCCAGGTCTTCTTGGCTCTGAGGCCAGCTCTGTCCACTATGCCGACACTGCCTCTGTGAGCTTCAAGTGAATAATATATGTAAGGTACTCTTGAAACTCTAAAGTACTATATAAGTGTTAGCTGTTAACTGTTTTCACAGTTGTGTTCTCCCTTGTTCTCCCCTTTCAGCACATCAACCCTGTGGCTGCCTCCCTTATCCAGAAGATGCTGCGCTCTGACCCCGCTTCCCGCCCCACCATTAATGAGCTTCTCAATGACGAGTTTTTTTCTTCGGGCTACATCCCTTCCCGGCTACCCACTACTTGTCTCACAATCCCACCAAGGTTCTCCATTGCACCCAGTGGTGTGGAATCTGGAGGCCGGAAGCCTCTCTCAGCCCTCAATAAAGGTACAGCTGAATGGACAGGCCAAGACCTTGGGCCCTGGTGCCTTCTGGTCACCCTGTCCCTAGGATGTTTGCTACCTCTCAAAGAAGGTACTAGATGAATGAAGCATTGAAAATGAATAGAATTTCTCAACCCACAGACCTTTTATGTTTTTATGAACATAGCCCCTAGACTGACCCTCAAGGGGAGTGGGCTCTCACTGGGGTATTTGAACAGGGCAGAGATGGGGAACAGCTAGTGCTGGCCAAGTAATCTCTACCCTTTCCAAGAAGAGAAGACTGGCCTGAGGTTGACCTTGAGGTGCAAGGTTGGTATTTAGGTGGGAGGTGGTACCTAGCTCAGCTGGCAGGGTTATTCTATACCTCAGCATCTAAATTGGCTCTTAACTCCAAGTCCTACATGGGGTGCTTGCCCTCAGAATCATCTAGCCTAGAAGAGTCACTTTCCACTGATTCTAACCTCTTGGTTCTGCTCACTTCACTTTGCATCAGTTCATACATTTTCCTAGGTTTTTCTGAAGCCATCCTGGTCCTCATAGCTACTAGTGGTGACATAAATGGTGATAATGAACATAGCTCCTCCTAGCACAATAGTATTCCATCACAATCATGTACCGCACCTTGTTCAGCTATTCCCCAACTGATGGGCATCCCCTCACTTTCTATTCTTTTCCATAAGAAGAGCTGTTATGAATAGTTGTGTATAAATAGGTCTTTTTCCCTTTTCTTTGATCTCTGGGATATAGACCTAGTAGTCGTATTGCTGGGTCAAAGGGTATGCACAATTTTATGGCCCTTTGGGCACAGTTCCAAATTGTTCTCCAGAATGGTTGGACTAGTTCACAATTCCACTAACAGTACATTAGTGTTCCAGTTTTTCCACATCCCCTTTTCTGTCATGTTAGTCAATCCTATAGGTGTGAGGTGGTATCTCAGAGTTGTTTTAATTTGCATTTCTCTAATCAGTAATGATTTAGAGCATTTTTTTTCATATATTGATAGCTCTGAAAATTTCCTTTGTCTATTTATCAACTAGGGAATGATCATATTTTTATAAATTTGGCTCTGTTCCCTATATATTTGAAAAAATGGGCTTTTATCAGAGAAACTTGCTATAAATTCTTTTCCCCAGTTTCTGTTTTCTTTCTAATTTTGGCTGATTCATTAGTTTTATTTATGTAAAACCTTTTTAATTTAATGTAACCAAAATATCCATTTTACATCCTCTGATGCTGTATCTCTTGTTTAATCACAAACTCTTCCCTTATTCATAAATCTGCTAGGTACATTTTTCCATGCTCCCCTAATTTACTTATGATATCACCCTTTATGTCTAAATAATTTATCCATTTTGACTTTATCTTGGTATATGCGTGAGATACTGGTCTATGCTTAGTTTTAGCCAAATTGCTTTCTCGTTTTTCTTTTGATTTTTGTCAAATGGTGAGTTCTTATTCCAAAAGCTTGGATCTTTATGTTTATCAAACATTAGATTACTACTATGTATTGTGTACCTTATTGATTCCACTGTTCCACCACACTATTTCTTAGCCAGCACCAGATTGTTTGGATGATTACTGCTTTGTGATATAGTTTGAATTCTGGAACTGCTAGGCTACCTTCCTTTACATTTTTTTTTTATTGATTCCCTTGATATTCTTGACCTTTTCTTCTTCCAGAAGAATTTTGTTACTATTTTTTCCTAACAGTATAAAATAATTTTTTGGTAGTTTGATTAGTTATGCCACTGAATAACTAAATTAATTTAGGTAGTATTGTTAGTTTTATTATATTGGCTCAGCCTGCCCATGAGCAATTAATATTTCTCCAATTGTTTCGCTCTGTCTTTATTTCTGTCAAAAGTACTTTGTATTGTGTTCGTATAATCCCTGGTTTTGTCTTTGCAGTCTAGACTCCCAACTATTTTATGTTGTCTGTCATTAATTTAAATGGAATTTCTCTTTCTATCTCTTGCTGTTAGGTTTTGTTGGTAGTGTATAGAAATGTTGATGATTTATGTGGGTTTTTTTTTTTTATATTCTGCAACTTTGCTGAAGTTGGTTATTTCAACAGTTGTTGATTAGTTGGTTCCCTAGGGTTATCTAATTATGTCATAATTTCATCTACAAAGAGTGATTTTTTTTGTTGTTGCCTATTTTTATTCCTTCAATTTATTTTTCTTGTCTCATTACTATAGTTAGCAATTGTAATATAATATTGAACGTTAGTGGTGATAATGGACATCCTTGCTACATGCCTGATCTCAGTGAGGAAGCTTCAGGTTTATCTCTGTGACAGAAAAAGCTTGTTCTTGCTTTTAAATAGGGACTACTTATCATTTTAAGGAAGGTTCCATTGATACCTATTCTTTCTAATGTTTTTAATAGGAATAGTGTTATATTTTATCAAATGTTTTTTCTGCATTTATTGAAATAATATTTTTGGTTTTGTTATGGATATGGCCAATTAATATTGGTAGTTTTCCTAATATTGAAGCAGCCCTGCATTCCTGGTATAAATCCCAAATGGTCATGGCACATGATTTTTGTTATATATTGATATAATCTCTTTACTTAAAATTTTCACATTTCATTAAGGAAATTGGCCTATAATTTTCTTTCTCTTTCCTATCCCTGGTTTAGGTATCAAAAACACACTTGTATCATAAAAGGAATTTAACAGAATATCTCCTTAACTTATTTTTTAAAATAGTTCATATAGTTTTGGGATTAATTATTCCTTAAATGTTTGGTAGAATTCCTTAATAATTCCATCTGGTTCTGGGAATTTTTTCATAGGCAGCTCATTTATAGTTTCTTTTTCTAAGATAGCATTATTTAAATATTCAATTTCTTCTTCTGTTAATTTGGGCAATTTATATTTTTGTAAGTTTTCCTCCATTTCACTTAGATTGCTAGTTTTACTGGCATATAATTGGGCAAAATAACTTATAACAATTGCTTTAATTTCATCTTTATTGTAATGCATTTACCCTTTTCAGTTTTTGATTCTGGTAATTTGATTTTTAAAAAGATCAAATTTTGTGCCTTTTTTTTTTTTTTTTTTGGAGGGCAATTGGGGTTAAGTAACTTGCCCAAGGTCACACGGCTAGGTTTTTGTTTGTGTGTGTGTTAAGTGTCTGAGGCCGGATCCGAACTCAGGCCCTTCTGACTCCAGGGCCAGTGCTCTACTCACTGTGCCACCTAGCCGCCCCTAAAAATATCAAATTTTTAAAAATCTAATGGTTTATCTGTTTCATTCTTTTTTTCATAGAATCGGCTCCTGGTTTTATTTAGTAGTTTAATGGTTTTCTTTCTTTCAATTTTATTAATCTCTCCTTTGATTTTGAAGATTTCCATTTTGCTGTTCAGTTAGGGATTTTTAATTTGTTCTTTTTCTAGCTGTTTTAGTTGCCTGTCGAATTCATTGTTCTGCCCTTTTTCTGTTTTACTAATGTAAGCCTTTAGAAATATAAACTTCCCTGTAAGAACTACTTTGACTGCATCTTACCAATTTTGGAATGTTTTATTGTCGTCATTCTCTTTAATGAAATTTTTGTTTCTGTGATTTGTTGTTTGATCCCCTCATTTTTTAGGATTTAATTATTTAGTTTTCAATTAACTTTTAATCTATGCTTCCACAGCCCTTTATTAAATGTAATTTTATTGCATTGTGGTCTAAAAAGGGTGCGTTTTATAATTCTGCTTTTCTACATTTGGTTGTGAAGCTTTTATACCCTTAATACATGATTAATTTTTATGAAGATGCCACATAAAGCTGAGAAAAAGGTATACTCCATTCTATTCACATTCAGTTTTCTCTAAAGGTCTATTATATCTAACTTTTCTAAGGTCCTATTCATTTCCTTGACTTATTTCTTATTTTATAGTTAGATTTATTTAGCTCTGAGAAAGGAAAGTTGAGGTCCCCTACTAGTATAGTTTTACTGTCCTATGTCTTCCTGTGATTCATTTTTCTTTTCCTTTAAGAATTTAGGTGCCATGCCATATATGATGCATATATGTTTACTTTTGATATTACTTCATTATTTGTGGTTCCTTTTAGTAAGATGTAGTTTCCCTGCTTAATTCCTTTTAATTAGTCTTTATTTCCTTTTGCTTTGTCTGAGGTCATGATTGCTACCCTTGTCTTTTTTGCTTCAGCTGATGCTTAACAGATTGTGCTCTGGCCCCTTATTTTAACTCTGTGTGTTTCTCTTTCATTCTTTCTTCCTTTCTTTTTCTTTAAATATTTTTCCCCCCAGTTAGATGTAAGGACAGTTTTTAACATTCATTTAAAAAAATCTTTTGAGTTCTTGATTTTCTCTCTCCCTCCTTCATCCTTCCCCTCTCTGAGAGAATAAGCAATTTGATATAGGTTATACATATTCAATCATGCAACAATATTACCATATTAGTTATGTTGTGAAAAAAGACACAGATCATAGGGGAAAAAAATCACCCACAGGGAAAAAAAATACAGAAAGTGAAAAATAGTATTCTTTATTGGCATTCAGATTCCATCAGTTCTTTCTCTGGAAATGGATAGCATTTGTGTTATATGTCTCTGTTTCAACTGTGTTTCTTGCAAATAACATATTGTTGGATTCTGGTTTCTATCCATTCTGCTATCCTGCTTCAGTTTTATGATAAATTCATCCATCCCATTCACAGTTATGATGATTAACTATGCATTTCACTTTATCTTTGTTTTCCTTTGTTTATCCTTTTCTCTCTCTCTCTCTCTCTCTCTCTCTCTCTCTCTCTCTCTCTCTCTCTCTCTCTCTTTTTTTGGAGGGTAGTTGGGGTTAAGTAACTTGCCCAAGGTCACATGGCTAGGTTTTTTTTGTTTGTGTGTGCGTTAAGTGTCTGAGGCCGGATCCGAACTCAGGTCCTTCTGACTCCAGGGCCAACTCACTGCTCCACCTAGCTGCCCCTTCTCTCTCTTTTTATCTTGTCTTTTTTCTCATCTGATTTGATTTTGACCACTGCCTTATTTTATATGCCCTCCTTTTTATTACCTATTTCCTATTCCTTCTCTTGTCCCCTTCCCCTCCTTCTCTGTAAGATAGATTTCTCTTACCAATAAAACATCTATATTTCTCCTCCTTGAACCAATTTAGATGTGAGTGAGGTTCCAGCATGCCCTCCTCCCTTCACTTTTTTCCTTTCTCTCCACTATAAGAGCTCCTCCTTGTGTCCCTCTTTTATGTGAGATAAATTCCCCCAACTCATTCCTATAGCCTTTTTATTTAGAATACTTCTAACTGCTCTAATGATAAAATTCCTAGAATATACACGTCTCATCTTCCCATATAGAAAGGTAAACAGTTTAACTTTATTGAATCCCTTATGATTTCTCTTTCATGTTTGTATTTTTATGCTTCTTTTGAGTCTTACATTTCAAAATCAGATTTTCTGTTCTAGTCTTATCACCAGGAATGCTTGAAAATTTCCCATTTTATTAAATGTCTGTTTTTTTCCCCTGGATGGATTGTACTCAGTTTTGCTGTGTAGCTTATTTTTGGTTGTAATTACAGCTCTTTTACTTTCCAGAATATCATATTCCAAGCCCCCTGCTCCTTTAGTGTGGGAGTTGCTAAATCTTATAGGATACCGATTCTGGCTCCATGTCTGTTTGAAGTATTTTCTCTTTGACTCCGGGAGCATTGGAATTTGGCTATACTAATCCCAGGAGTTTTCTTTTTGGGATCTCTTTCAGGTGGTCATTGGTGGATTCTTTCAATTTCTGTTTTACCCTCTCTGGCTTGAGGATCTCACTTTTCTTTGACAGTTTCTTGAAATAGTTTCAAGAAACTATGATGTCTAAGCTCTTTCTTTGATCATACCTTTCAGGTAATCCAATAATTCTTAAAATTATCTCTCCTTGATCAATTTTCCAGGCCAAGTATTTTTCCAGTGAGATATTTCACATTTTCTTCTATTTTTTTCTATTCTTTTGACTTTGAATGTTTCTTGATGTGTTGTGGAGTCAGTCATTAGTTACCACTTACCCAATTTGATTTTTAAGGAATTATTTTCTTCAGTGATCTTTTCTGTCTCTTTTCCTTTTTGACCAATTCTACTTTTTAAAGAGTTATTTTCATAACTGAATTTTCATATCCCTTTTTTCATTTTACCAATTTTTTAAAAGTATTTTATTATATTAAGTATATTGTTATTTTCTTCAGTATTTTTGGTGCCTCTTTTGCCAAGATGTTAATTGCCTTTCATTAATGTTCTTCCTTTGCTTTCATTTTTTTACCTAGTTTTTTCCTCTACCACTCTTATTTAATTTTGAAAATAATTTTTTAGCTTTCGCCAGGAATTCTTATTGGGTTTGTGTCCAATTCACATTTTCCTTTGTGGCTTTGCTTGTAGCTGTTTTGACTTCATTGGCTTTTGAGTTTGTGTCTTAATCTTTCCTGTTACTATAATAGCTTTTTGTGGTCAGGTTCTTTTTTGTTGTTTTTGTTTGCTTATTTTTCCAACCTATTTCTTGATTTGGAACTTAATGTTAGGCTATATTCTGGGTGGGGGGAAGGGCACTGTCTCAATCGTTAAGCTTCTTCAAACTACTATTTTTAGAGCTAGTGCTGAAGGTTTGGAAGTTTTCATTGCTTCCAAGGTGGTATGATTATCTCTGGCTTGAGAACTCCTGAAGCTGCTGCTGCTTCTGTCACCATAACCTAGTTTCACTGGTGCTTTATCCACGTGGACAGCCTTCTGTCCCATGTCACAGATCTCTCCTCTCCCATGTTACAGATCTTTTTTTTTTTCAACCTCCTTTGTTGTCTTGGGCTGGAAGAATGTCTCACTCTGATCTTTTGTTGGCTCTGCCACCCCAGGATTCAATTTGAGGTGTTATTTTAAAATTGTTTGGAGGGCAAGATTGGGAGAGTTCAGCTTATCCTTTCACCTTGGTTCCCTTGGTCCCCCTTTTTGTGAAGGAGGTCAAATGGATTCCTCCTTTTGGCATTCTGGGGGAGGTGAGGCTGGGAAGAACTTGGCCCTCTTTGCTTTCTGCTATAGCCAGGAGTAGAGGGCAAAGATTGAGTGAAGCAGCAGCTGACCCATGTTTCTGAGCCTCATCTGAATCTTTTGGTATTCTAAGAACCCCTAAATGTTTATTGAGCCTATGATTAGTCTGGTAAACTCTTCCATCTGCATTCTGTTCTTTCCCTAGGAATGGATAACCCTGTTCCTGAGCAGCCCCCTGAAAAAGAAGAAGCAATAGTTCAGGAACCAAATGGGCCTGCTGATTGCTACCTTTCTGACATGCTACAACAACTGCTCAGTGTCAATGCGGCAAAGCCTTCTGATCGGAGATTGGTGAGGCAAGGTAAGTCTTACCTCAAGGCAGGATGTGGGTACTGTACTTTAGGAGAAAGTAGGAAGGAAGATTCCCTCTAAGCTGCACCCCAACTTGCAGGCCTTTTGTTTTTTTTGTTTTTGTTTTTGTTTCTTTGAGGGTAATTGGGGTTAAGTGACTTGCCCACGGTCACACAGCTAATTTTTGTGTCAAGTGTCTGAGGCCATAGTTGAACTCAGGTCCTCCTGACCCCAGGAATGGTGCTCTGCTCCACCTAGCCACCCCTGCAGGGCTTTTTATTGTGTTTCCAAATTGGGAGGGAAAGGGAATTGATCGCCATTTGAAGGACGGTAAAGTAGATGAGATATTGGACCTACTTTTTTCTTGGCTGCTTAGTACTGCATGGATGAAATTTAGGAGGCAGATTTTGCCTTCATTATAAAGAGAACCTGGTGCCCTTGAGCTGTCCAGCACTGAAAAAGGTTGTTATAGGAGGTAGTGAGCTACTGCATTTGGAATTGTTCCAGCAGAGGCTGGATAGCCACTCATCAGGCTATTTTTAAAGATATTCATGTGTTGTTGGGGAAGGATTTAGATTAGAAGGTAATAAATTCCAGTTCACCTTTTGAGATTCTGTGACTTCATAACTTAATATTCTGCTTCCCTTCCAGAGGAGGCAGAGGATCCTGCATGCATTCCCATTTTCTGGGTCAGCAAATGGGTGGACTATTCAGACAAGTATGGCCTCGGTAGGTTCCTGTCATACTCCTTTTGGCTCACTCAGTCAGGGGCTGATAAAAATTTCCTTATCTGTAAAAAACAGAGTTAAAATCGATGAGTCTGAGGACTTCTTCCTCACAGAGGAGCTTCCTGTCTTGGCTGCTCCTCCTTTGAGGGACTGCTATGAATTCTGGCCCAAAAGCCATTTCCCCGGCTGGGATGAGTTGATTCTGTATCCCAAATGGAAAGTAAATGAGATGCTCGCTTTGACTGGGATGTCTCTCAGACAGGGTCTTACCACTGGGCTTGGGTGTCCCTGGATGGTGTAAAGCTTCCATGATGTCTTATAGCACAGAGCGAGGCCCTCAGAGGTCCGTGGTGCTCAGTTCTACCTGGCCCATGTCTGCATCTGACTGTCCCTTTCCTGCCTAGGGTACCAGCTTTGTGACAACAGTGTGGGGGTGCTGTTCAACGACTCTACTCGGCTCATTCTGTATAATGATGGGGATAGTTTGCAATACATTGAGCCAAATGGCTCAGAATCCTACCTCACCGTGCGTTCCTATCCTTCCTCCCTGACCAAAAAGGTGAGGCCCAAAGTAGGTCAGCAGCTTCCTCAAAAGCTGCTCTGGCCTGAAACCACAGCGGATGCCTGGGTTAAGAGCTGGGGGGGGGAGGCGGCATTTTGTCTGGAATCTCCTTGAGGGAATCCTGCCCACCATCCCAGAGGCTGAGATTGCTCCTTCCCTTGCTCCACTAGATCACTCTCCTCAAGTATTTCCGGAATTACATGAGTGAACACTTGCTGAAGGCCGGTGCTAACATCACCCCAAGAGAAGGTGATGAGCTGGCTCGCCTTCCCTACTTGCGAACCTGGTTCCGCACACGCAGTGCCATCATCCTACACCTCAGCAATGGCACTGTACAAATCAACTTTTTCCAGGTGAGCTCTCAAGTGTTGGGGCCAGTCAGGAGATCTGGAAGGAGGGTGGTGGGTGGATGCGCTTTGGGTCTAGAGGCACAGGATTTTAGTTTAAATCTTGGGTCTCATTTTCTCTATTCCTATGGCTATGGTCAAATTGCTTAACTTCTCCAGGCCTCAGTTTTCTCCTCTATAAAGTAAGGTTTTTGGATTAGACGTCTGGGATCCTTTGCCAGCTCAACAGTCATTGATGCTCTGAGCTCACTCTGGGGTCTTGCCCTGTCTGCCCACCTTTCTAGGACCATACGAAGCTGATACTCTGCCCATTGATGGCAGCTGTGACTTACATTGATGAGAAGCGGGACTTCCGAACATACAAGCTCAGCCTTCTGGAAGAGCACGGCTGCTGTAAGGAACTGGCTAGTCGCCTGCGCTATGCGCGTACCATGGTGGACAAATTGCTTAGTTCTAGGTCAGCCTCAGCCCGCCTTAAATCCTCCACGTAGGCTGCCTGATGCTTTGTTTGCTTTTTATCCTGGCCAGGTGCTTGGGCCTTGGGCTCCGTGGATGACTCTCCCCCTGCCCTAGCCTTATTTCTTTATGTGTCCACATCCCACCCCACCAAAAAAAGGAGAAACAAGAAAAAACTTGGACTAGTAACCTTGACTCCCTCTCTTCCCTATCTTTGTGCTATAGGGGAGGGAAAGCTCATGTGTAACTTATTTGTACATGGTGGTGTGTCTTAGGACTCCTTGTTCTCCTTGAAGTGTACAGAAATTTTTTTAAAGGAACTCTGGCCCCTTTGGCTTTGTAAACATTAAACATTAATTTGCAAGTATTCAAGTTTTGTATGTAATGTGCTCCTGGGGTTTTAGGGCTGTCCCTGAGGATGTGAGTGTGTGTTGAGGGGTGGGGTGAGCCAAGGGAGCTCTCACTGTAGACAGCCTCAAGTGACAGAATTCAGTGGGTTCATCCATATGGCTCTGTCCTCATTCAGTCCTGTCCATGTCCCGCTGCTTCCCCTGTAGTCACTCCACACCATGGGCCACGATGGGGGGGTTGGGTTTTATTTGCAGCTGGACACCAGTCACTGATGATCATACTGGACCAGAAGTGGAAAGTACGGGATCTGAACTAAGGATATCCATGGCAGACCAGCTCTCAATATCTCATCTTCCCTGACTATTGAGAGGCAATTTTTTAGGTATTTTACTCTGAATTCTTTAAGTCCAATCTCTGATATAAACTGTACCTTTTTTGAGCCTAAAATGAGGATACTAGTTCTTATAAGTAGTCTTTACTTTACAAGTGACTTCTCATTTGAATCTTACAACACCATCGTAGTTATTAAGGGGCTCTCTGGCAGTGTGCTGAGCTGAGAGGAAGACAGACCTCAGATAGCAAGAGACAAAGGAGGAATCTCCCAGTGAACTCTTTGCATTTTGGATCTGGGAGAAACCTCCAGAACAAGTGATTTAGTGCCTTGGTGTGGTGGCTATGGGGCCACACGCTGGAGTGCTCCTTTCACCCCATGCTCTTTACAAGGCTGATCTCATCAGGGCCTCATTTGGCTGCTTCCTCTGTAGTCTGGAGCATTTTCTTTTTCATCCCCCGTGCCCTCTGTCCTATAGTAAGGCTGGAAAAGACTCTCAGATGCACAACTGCCCATGGCCTTGTGTGTGTGCAGGAGCAGCTGGGGAAAGCGAGATGTGAAGTATTGGACGAACTCCTCGGGCACCTGGCCAAGTGCCTGCCTCACCTCCATGGGCAGCTCCTGGTAGTGGTGCCTCTGGGGGAGAAGGAAAAGGAGACCCAGGCTCAGCCAGGGCCCTTAAACTGAAGAGAGACCCTTAACCTCCTCCCCCCACCCAGGCCCCTTCCTAGGGATCCAATGAAACCCCATACCTTGTTTCTCATGGCCCGCAAAAGATCACGAACAGATGTCCCTTTGTATGATCGGAACTTTCTCAGGTCTGAGGAAGGTGGAAAGGAGACATAGGAGTTGATATGGGGTTCAGGTCTAAAGAAAAATGGAGGGGAGGGAGAAACAGCAAAAAAGGGATTAAGGCCTGTGTTAGCCTTTGCTGGGGGAGTGAGAAGATGTGTATAGTGGGGAGAGCCTCAAGGGTAGGGCCTGGGCTAAGAGAACCAGCCTTAGTCTTCAATTCTCTGAATAAGAAAGGCCTGGCCAAGCAACCTCTCTGTCCAGTCCTTCTTTATCCACCTCCTCCCCACCTGACTGCAGCGGTCCAGAGATGTGACTGTGCCAGTTTTGTCTGACCACGATCTTGCCTCCAGCTTCCAGAGCTGTCACCAAAGGCCCTTCTGCAGCCTCCTTCTCCACTCGGTCACTGACATCCTAGAGCCAAGCAACAAAGAGTCATTAAGACCCCAGCCCTGGACATAGACTCTAGCCTTTAAGGCATTCACAGTTTAGTTGGGGAGAGAAGAGGACTACTGTGGACCAATCTAAGACCAATACATAACTATGCAATGTTCTGTGTGAGATTTGGTGCTAGGTCCTCAAGTGTGGCCCTTTGACTGAATCCAAACTTTTTATGAAGTTCCCCACCCCTGGAGGTAGAAGCCAGCATCCCATTATATGAGAAGTCATCCTGACTCAACAATTACATTACTGGACATACAACCCAAGAAGATCAATACAAAAACATCTTAAATGCAATAAAATATTTATAGCTGTAGTAGCAAAAATTGAGAGGGAGAAATGGGCACCCCCCAATTGGGCCCCGTGAATTGTGGCACATCCATATCTATGTACAATAACAAGGTGAGGAATTTGGAGAACTAAGGGAAGATTTATATGAACCAGTGCAGAGTGAAGGAAGTAAGACTTGATAACTACAAGTATGCTTGATAACTACAATAATATAAATGATAACGATAAAAAGCATTTGTAATGAACCATTTCCTAGAGAACTCCAACACCTTCCTCTCAGTGGAGTCGTGGGTACTATGGAAGTGGAATGTGGCATATATTACTAGATGGATCAGCCTTGTTGACCTTGCTGAAATGCTTTACTTTGTTATAAGGACTGTGAGTGTTTCATGGGTCAGAGTAAAAAGGAAATGATTGGTCTGAGAACAAAAGATGACCAAAAGAACTTTCAAAAGGTTGTTCTCAACAGAGAAGCACAGGATTAAACGTTCAGAAATGAAACTGAACCTTTTATTCTGTCCACAATTCAGAAGCTGGCCTGATAGAGGTAAGGATTTATGTAGGGGAGTAGTGGGATTTTACACAAATTGCGGAGGGCCTTGTCATTTAATGCCTGGGAAAAGCTTCAGGGTTTACAGCCAGCCTGGCTTTTCTCCCTCTCTAGCACTAAGTGACCTCCTTAACCAGACCAAGGTATGGAAAAAGCCTTTACTCCTTTCTTTTTTTGGAGGCAATTGGGGTTAAGTGACTTGCCCAGGATCACAAAGCTAGTAAGTATCTGAAGCTGAATTTGAACTCAGGTCTTCTAGATTCCAGGGCCCATACACCACCTAGCTGCCCCTTCCTTGTTATTTCAATGGAGAATGTTTAGCCACAGAAATTAGTTTTTCTTTCCTCTGACCTTATGTTATCCCATCTCCCTTCTGTTTTTAGATTTTAGGTTTTTCCTTCTCCCACTTGTGGCTGGTGGGAAATAAATACTGCTCTAAAGCCCCTCCAGTTCTAAATCTTGTTCTCCTACATTGACATATTTGTGTTTTGGTTGGGGTTTTTTTTCCTAGCCAGTGAGAAAACATAGGAGGTTTGGCATAGACCAATATCATGTTCATCAAGGCTTTTCAGGCTGCTCACTTGTGGGGGAGGGTAGCAATCAGGCAATTAATAACCATACAAGGATGAGCTTGTGGGATAGTGGGTAGAGAGCCCCAGGCTTGAAATCAAGATCTGGGTTCTAATCTCATCTCAGACATTTACTAGCTTTGTTGACCTCATTCTCCTCAACCTTTCCTCCTCTTGAAAATAGGGATAATAACTATAGGGTCTTCATAAGGATCAAATAACATGAGGGATGTCAGCTGCCACTGTGCCTGCTTCTGTCACCTCTGATTCTCTATCCCCACAGCCATCAACTTCTAAGGTACTGCGCCCACTGGCTGGAGACCACATGATCTGTGAAAGCTGGCTTTCCAGGGATTGGCCTTTTGTGACTAATGGGAGAGGAGAGGGCTATACTCTGGGTGATGGGGAACGAGGTCTCTCTTGCCCCTTCCTTAACCACTTAAGGCAAAAGACCATCCAGGGCAGCCTTGAGGGGCAAAAAGAATCACAAAAGAACACGGGTTGGGGGACAAGTCAGAGAAGCTGTCCTAATCTTGCCCAAGTTGCCTTTCATTGGCTGTGTGTCAGCCTTGGGGCCTTTTAGCACTAATTCAAAAGGATCCATCACTGGAGTTTCTGGTAGCTTTTCTGGGGTATCCTCCCCTCAAAAAATCCTGGCTTCAATCTATACCCATCCAGGAGTGGATTTGAAAATGGGAGGATGTCACCCATTGCTGGTGATAGGATCTGTGACAGACCAGAGGCTCTAGGAGAACCACGTCTGGGAAAATCCCATTATCTCCAGGACCAAAATCGTGTTAAGATCTCCTTCCCCAGGGATTTTTCTCTTCTTTTGGGTGTGGCTGCCTCTTTTACCTGGAAGAACTGAAGCTCCTTGGCTCTGCTCCAAAAGAAGGGATGAGCCAGCACCAGTTGTGCTGAAGGTCGAAGCTGGGGCTGAGGGCTCAACATGGCCTCCACCAGTTCTTTGGCGATTACTTTTTCTGTAGAAGGAATGGCTGTCAGCCAGGGATGTTGGTCTTCTCTCGCTTCCTCCCTAGTTATCCTCCATCTTGGGCTCTCTATCCACAAGATCCACAAGATGGCAAGAGGAAGGAAGAAGGGTACCAGAGCCCTGGATGCAGTCTCCTCCCCTCCTAACGTTTCCTTACCATGTGTCTCCTCCTCAAAGTGGTCCATGTGAGCAGCCCCAGCAAGGATGTTGGCCTGTCGATGCAGGCTGTCCCCAAATGGGTGCCCCCCAGCTGAGAGAACATAGTAAAACACTAAGCCTGCCGAGAAGATGTCCACAGCACAGGTCTGAAGACACAAACGAGGATTGGAGAAGACGGTCTCTTGACTCGAGACAGTCTTTCCAAGCTAATTCCACCAGTGGTCACATACATAACTTTCCATACTTTTCTCACTTCAAGATTCTCATAGCCCTGAACTTGCCTCAAAGAGATCTCATTTGCAGGGAGGAAAGATGGGAATGTAGGAAGGATTGGAAAGACAGTAAACAAAGGAGTGGGAAGGGGTCCAGAAAACAGAGAGGAAATTTGATTTTAGGGGAGACTACCTTATCAAGTGTGACTTAAAAAACCTAAATCTAAATTTCCATTCATGGCCAGGCTCCTGCCCTAGGATCATAGATTTAGAGCAGGAAAAGATATTAGAGGTCATTGAGTTCATTCTACAATGAGGAAAACGAGCCTTGGAAATTTGTCAGTGGTAGCAAGGAGGGAAAAGTCCTAGGCCTAAAGCATTTATATCAGCTGTTCCCCATGCCTGGAATGTTTTCCCTCCTCATCTCTGCCTCCTAGCTTCCATTCAAGTCCCAGCCAAAACACCACCTTCAAGAAAAAACCTTTCCCTAACCTTCCCCCCCCTACCCAATCCTAATACCTAACCTCTTTTTTTTTTTTATCGGTTTATTTAAAACCCTCCATATTGGTCAGTCTCTTAAGGAATCTGAGCCATTCCCTCTTGCTTATCTCTAGTCTATCCTGTATATATGTCTTATTTGTACATGGTTATTTGCATGTGGTCTCCCCATCAGATTGTGAACTCTGGAACTGATTTAGGGAGTTTAGCCAGTGCCTGGCACATAGTAGGCATTTGATAGGGGTTTGTTGACAAACTGACTGGGAAAGGAAGATTCATGACCCCGAGGCCAAAGGAGACCGGTTGAGCCCAGTACAGCTGTTGGTGATTTGGCCTCCTCTAGACTGTAGGCAGGGTCAAGTCCACTCACAGGACTCTCTGGGGGTTCATCCTGTAGGAGCTCTGGGGCAATCCAGCCCTCAGTGCCTGGGATGCCAGAGCAGAGACTGAAGGTTTGTCGTCCAGCAGGCAGCTTCTTGCAGAGGCCAAAGTCAGAGAGGACAGCTCGACTCCGGCCTTGGCTGTCAGGCCCCGTGATGAGGATGTTACAGGGCTTCAAGTCTCGGTGGACTGAGGAACACAGAGGAAGGTAGGCTAGGAGTGAGGGGAGCTGGTGAGGGTTGGTAGTGCTGGACTGGGGTGAAGAAAGGGAAGTTCCATTGGGGTTCAGAGGAAGGCAGAGAATATTGGTTCAGGTGGGGAATGAGCACTGGGGCATTAACCCCACCCTCCACACCCCCATACCTATATTCAGAGAGTGTAGGTGAACCAAGCCAGATGTCAGCTGGTATAACAGGGCCACTGGCTCAAGGCCTAATCGATCTAGGGCAGGATTTTCAACATACTGAAGAGAGAAGCATGAAGATATTACAACTACTATCACCCTCCATATTTTTATTTCTTTTTAAAAGAAATTTTACTGTTCATTTCCCCTTATACCTTCCATGGTAACAAACCCTCAGGAGCATCAGACACAGAGACCAAGTCTGAGTATATACTGCATTCTGCTAGACCCCCACCTCCCAAGCTTCTCTACTTAGAGGGAGCTCCCCCTCTCCCTTCCCCCTTAAAACAAAACCAAATACTTATTCTCCCACTAATTATGGTCTCATTTAATCATAGAGAGGTGGAAAGACCCTCCCTTTCATTACTAAGCTTCAGACATTACTAAGCTTTATGGGTGTAAAAGTGCTTTATTCCTCATTATCTCTTTGACCTATAATCCAGCTTTCATCCAAACCATCACCCAAGTGAAACTCCCAATCATTTAATCTGATGGCCTCATTTTTCCTGACTTCTCTGCAACACTGCTGCAGCTTGATTTCTCAGTCAGACACTGCTGACCCTCCCTTCCTTGAAACTCTCTCTTCTTTGGATTCAGAAACTTGGTTTCTCCTTTCACTCTGGTCAACTTTTCTCTCCATTTCTGACTCTCCTTTCCACCATCTAAATATGACTGGTACTGATGACTCAGTCTTTGGTTTCTCATCACTTTACTCTCTACCTTGGTGACTTAATCCACTCCCAGGGTTTAAACTATTATTACTATTTGGATAAGTCCCAAACCACTATCTCTTCCTAAGTTTCAGTCCCAAATTGTCAACTGCTTACTGAACATCTTCCTTGAGATGTCACCTCATTACTTCTAAAGTGACAAAAGAGTGCTTGACCTTTAACCCAAGATCATGTGAGATTCCCAGTCACTAATGAGTTATAAGACTTTGGGCAAAGTTGTACACTTTTTTAAAAATTATTAACAATAGCTGTTGTTCAGTCATTTTCAGTCATGTACAACCCTTCTTCATGACCCCATTTGAGGTTTTCTTGGTAAAGATACTGAAGTGGTTTGTCATTTCCTTCTCCAGCTCATTTTACAGGTTAGGAAACTGAGGCAAACAAGGTTAAGGCTCACACAGCTATTAAGTGTCTGAGGCCAGATTTGAATTCAGAAAGATGAGTCTTCTGACTCCAGACCCAGCACTGTATCTACTGCACCACTTAGTAGTTAGGCAGCATTTATATAGCATTTTAAAGTTTGCCAAACACTTCACATGATAACCTTGTGAGGTAGGCACTATCATTTCCCCTGTGTTACAGATGAGGAAGCAGGTACAGAGAGGGAAAGTGACTTGTCAAGGTGCTAAATGCCTGAGGGAGAACGCAGGTCTTCCTGACTGCATGTCCTGGGTTCCATCCATTGCTCCACCTAGTTACCCCAGCTATTGTGATTAATCATCAACAAACATGAACCTTTTAATTTACAAAAAATAAAATAGAGGATTAGATAGGAAATTTAGCTTAGCATTGGCATTGCAGGTGTATAATAAATATATTTCCTCCCCTCCTTTCCAATTTTTCTGTGTTTTCTTCCCCCGTTAAAATGAAATTTCCTTAAAAGCAGAGACTGTCTTGCTTGCTTGTATCTGTGTCCCCAGAACTTGGCACCTGGCCTGGCACATAGTAAATCCTGAAGAAACATTGAATTTTGAGTTTACTGCAACTGTGGATTCATGTTCCTTTCACTAGGCCCCAGTTTCCTCATTTATAAAATAAGGGACTTGAGTAAGATAATCTCTACTGGCCCTTCCAGGTCTTAAAATGTCCAAAATTTATCATCTGATCTCTAGTACTAGCTCTCTCTAGAATAAAAAATTCAGACTTGGAAGGAATCTCCAAAGTCTGTCCTTTCATTTTCTTCTTCAATCATTTTTCAGTCATGTCCAACTCTTTGTGACCCCATTTGTGGTTTTCTTGGCAGAGAAACTGGAGTGGTTTGGCATTTCCTTCTCTAGCCCATTTTACAGATGAGGAAACTGAGGCAAACAGGGTATAATGACTGCCTAAAGTCATGCAGGAAGTGGCAGAGTGGGATTCAAATGCCACCCCTCTAATTTCACTTCTGGTATTCTTTCCACTATACCCCACTGTTCCAACTGACTCCTTTTGTTTCTTTTTTCTTTTTCTTCTTTTTGGGGGAGTGGACAGGAGTTGCTATTTAAAAATTGTATTTTTAATGCACAATCTCTATTTCTTAGGATACATTTTGTTTTGACACTTTCCAACAAACAATCCCCCTAGTACATAGCTGAATTTAAAAAAGCAAAACTGTTTCCTCCTCTCCTCTGCCTCAGAATCCCTTGCTGTAGCTTATATGTAGCTTAGGCAACACATGCAGAGCATGAAGTCTTTCCTGATTTCCCCTAATTGCTAGTTCCCTCCCTCTCCAACTATCTTACATTTAGCTACCTTGTATTCAGGTTTTATTCCATCTTGTGTTTATTATGTATATGCTTATACATATGTGCTTGTCTCCCCCAATAGAAGGTAAGCTCCTTGAAAGAAGGAATTGTTTCATTTTTGGTATTTGTACCCCCAAGTGCCCACTACAGTGCACATAGTAGGCACTTAAATGCTTGTTGATTGAGTATTCATTCAGTAAGCATTTATTAAGCCCCTATTATGTGCCAGGCACTTGTGCTAAGAACTGGGTATACAAAAAGAAGCAAAAGAGGGGTGGCTAGGTGGCTCAGTGAAGAGAGCACTGGCCCTGGAGTCGGGGGGACCTGAGTTAAAATCCAGCCTCAGACACTTAACACAAAAACTAGCCGTGTGACCTTGGGCTAGTCACTTAACCCCAATTACTCTGCCTTCCCCCCTCCAAAAAGAAAAAAGAGAGAGAGAGAGATCACTCTCATGAATCTGAGCTACATTAGGTGATTGCTCTAGACCTATCGGAGTCCGGGACGGTTCCAGGAGTGGAGTCCAAATGGTGTGGTGTAGATGCGGCCTTTCTCTCCATTCTTGTGACCAGTCCTAGGGCTCAATTTTCCATTCCCAAATCACTGTAACAGCCTCTCATTTTCTTCTAACATCTCCTTCCACAATCCTTCCTGTTTTGGGGGAATGATCCTTCTGGCCTCATCAGAGGCAAGAAAGAGACTATGGGGGACGCCGTTGAGGAGTCTGGGAAGAAAGCTGAGGAGCAAAACCAGAGGGGTGGGCTCTAACTTCGACTTTGACTCTTCCACTTTCTGGCCAAGGGATCGGACGGAGGTAAGTTAATCAGTGCCTCCGATTTTGCAATTGTACAATAGAAGAACGTCGTCTTCCTTCCCTTGCAGGGTGGTTGGAAAGGATGGAATGAAATCTATGGAGGCACTTTATAAACACACAGCACTGCATAAACGTCAGCTGACAGAGAAGCCCTAAATCTAACCCAACCGAAGGGACTGGCGAGCTGCTTTGTCTCCTGTGGTGTCAGGCTCACCTCCTTCAGGGTGGCTGTGCAGAGCTCCAAAGCGATGTAATGGAACTGGGGTCCCCGCTCGGTGCAGAAGTAACGCAACACGCTGGGGTGCGAGTCCGACTCCTGGAGCAGCTGCACCTCCCGATGCACGAGGCTGAAACACTCCCGAAGCAGCCGCTTTACAGCTACTGCTCGCCCTTCAAACTGGCCCCTGGATGGAGAGGGAGAAAGAAGCCCATGATAGACTGGGGAACTGAAGGGTCTCCCGCACACCCCGGGCGCTGCCCTTATCCCCTCCTGAAGCAGGCTGCCTCCTTCTGTGCCCCGCATGAGAGGGAGGGTTGGCCACCTGGACCTCGCTCACCTGAACACAAAGGTGCCGCCTGTGCCACGGCCCAAGACGTCTTTGGGGTTGAAGGAGATCTTTCCCACCACAGTGAGCTCTTCACCCGGGGCTAGAAGAGAGGAAGCAGGGCCTGAGGAAGCTCACCTCCCTGTAGGTGCCTGCGCTTCTAGGGGCCTGATCGCGCTTCTCCCTTTCCGCTTCTTGCTATAATCCTCGTGTTCCCTCATCACTCTCCCTCCTCTTTTTGTTCTCTGCACTCAACTGGGACGCTCTTCGTTTTCTTTCCTTCTTCCTTCCTTCCTTCCTTCCTTCCTTCCTTCCTTCCTTCCTTCCTTCCTTCCTTCCTTCCTTCCTTCCTTTTTTGCTTTTTGGAGGGGGGAGGGCAGTGTAATTGGGGTTAAGTGACTTGCCCAAGGTCACAGGCTAGTAAGTGTGTCAAGTGTCTGAGGCCAGATTTGAACACAGGTCCTCCTGACTCCAGGGCTGGTGGACACTGCGACACCTAGCCACCCCATTTCCTTTTTTTCTTACTTTTCTGTTCTTATTATGTTTCCTTTATTTTTCTCCTCCTCCTCCTCCTCCTCCTCCTCCTCCTCCTCCTCCTCCTCCTCCTCCTCCTCCTCCTCCTCCTCCTCCTCCTTCTTCTTCTTCTTCTCTCTCTCTCTCTCTCTCTCTCTCTCTCTCTCTCTCTCTCTCTCTCTCCTCTTCCCTCCCTCCCTCCCTTCTCTATCAATTGGAGGTTAAATGACTTGCCCAGGGTCACACACATAGTAAGTGTCTGAGGCTGAATTAGAACTCAGGTCCTCCTGTCTCCAGGTCCAGTGCTCTATCCACATTTTTTTTTGCCAACCCAGATCTCTGGAATGTTTTCTCTCTTTTCCTTTCCCTTATGGTTCATTCCATCACTTTCCTTTCTTTGTTCCCTTTCAATATCCCAGGTAAAAAGAAACAAGTTTAAAAATTTATGCAATTAGCTATCAATTGTTACCTTACAAGATAAAGCAGAATAAATACATTATTTCCCTTTCTAAGTGACCTGCCCTGGATCACATAGCTGGCAGAATCCTCTGTCTCCAAACCCCAGTAATCTTTCTACTCTAGCACATGAAATAGAAGAGGCCAGAAAATTAAGGACCTCTCACAGTCCAAGAAGAAAGGATGATTCCTCAAGCAAAGAGTTCTCAAGTTAAATTGAAAGGTGACCGATTTTGCAGACTAACAGGGAATTAATATGTCAGAGTCCTCAAGAAGAGATCACTGTAACAAAAAAAGCATCGTGGTTTCCTAATTTCATGCTGAGTCTTTCAGCTGCAAATCTCTACCCAGCTAAGAATTGTGAATCTAGGCTTTCCAATTCATTTCAGCCCTGGATCTCTGGGCTCCACAGACATCTTGTTATGAACATAGTTTGGCTTTTCCATTTGGGCTTGCTCTTTTTTTTCACTTGAACCCTGCATCCTTGGCCCTGTGTGAGGATTCTCCTATCTCCCAGCTTCCCCATCCAACATGATAGTCTGCCTAATCACTGGAACATATTGGCTCTGCCTGGAACAGGTGGGACAGTCATGGTAGACGATCATCTAATACCATCAGGTAAGGCTGTCCAGGCAAGCTTAAACATGATGCCTTTGTTTAAGCCAGTAGAATTGGAACCACTGCACTGTTTCTGTTGCCCACCAGACAGGAGAACTTGGCAGCAAACAGATACACGGGCCACCTGTACAAACACGGCACAGTAGCCATCTCTACCATCTAAGTCTGGGTGGAATCCTCTAGACACTAACCACAGCCCACAATCAAAGAAAGGCCCTGGCAATTCCACAGAGACACTACCTTCTGAGGCAGTGACACCGGTCTTCTTGCTAATCCTCAAGCAAGACACTCATCTCCTGACTGGGCATTTTCACTGGATCTGTCCTCCATGCCTAAAATGCTCTCCCTTCTCATCTTTGCTTCCTGGCTTCCCTGACTTCCTTCAAATTCCAACTAAACTAGTTATCCCTTCCACCTTATGGGGATTAGGGGCTCTGCACCCCTGAGATCTGAAAAATCCATATAAGAAGTTTCGGCCCTCCCTTCACACCAGAGAAGAAGTCTGGATTTTTTCTTTTACTTTTATGGGAAGTTTACTTATTTACTTACCTTATTGTAAAATTTGGGTTATGTATTTGGTCATAGGCTCTGGGTCACCCACTGGCCTTTGTGCACTATCTTCGGCTTCACAAAACTCCCTAAAAATTCCCATTCAATTTCTTATGCCGACCCCCCAGTAAAGTCTCTATGTGAAAGAGATAACTGTAATTGTCTGCATGTTCTTGTCTCCTTGCTTTATACTGTGAGCTCCTTGACAGCAAGGAGTGGGATTTTTTTTTAACCTTTCTTTGTACCCCTACACTTAGCAGCACTGCCCACACATAGTAGGTGTTTGATAAATGAATGTCCACTTGACTTCCCAGTGTGGCCTCTGCCTTCAGGAGTAGGAGAGGCAGTTCTAGATAGCCGTTAGATAGAATTCTATTTATCAGCAGGCACAAAGATGGCTGTGTTCTAAAAGGACACAATTGGCCCGGTAAACACGGATTTTATGTTCTATTAATCTGTTAAAATTGTCATTAATATGTTAAAAAAAAACCACCAAAAATCTAGCAGGGCAGGGATATTACAGCAATAGAGGAACTGGTGTCAGCTAAGGCCCTTGTCTAATCAGTCTATAATTATGGGACCTGCATGTCAGCTTATAGGCAAACATGCTGAGCTAGGAATGCACTCTGTGATACATCTAAAGATAAGATCCATATTATCTTTCAAATCAGACCTGTCACATCAAGCCAGGGGTGTGTAAAGAATGGATTGCAAAAAATGGACAGTCAATTAGGAGTGGGTAAGCCCAGGCAGAGTTTGGAATTTTAATTTCTGGGTATGTTGAGAAGATTCTGTGACATTCCAAGATGATGTAGAAAAAATGGAAATACTCCAAAGCCAAAGGTCAGAATGGCATTGTAAGCCAAAGGCAGGCCAGCTGGGTGGCCTAATGGATTGAGCGCTGGGTCTGGGGTCAGGAAGCTGTGTGGCCCGGGGCAAGTCCTGTAACCTCTTTCTGCCTCAGTTTCCTTAACTGCAAATGGAGATAATAATAACATCTACCTCCCAAAGTTGTTGTGAAGTTCAATTGATATAATATTTGTAAAGAACTTAGCACAATGTTTGACCCTTAAAATGTCACTTAAAAATGCTTGTTTCCTTCCTTCTTCCTATAAGAGCAGGTGAGATAGAGTGAGAAAAAAATATGAGCTAATTTCAAATGTATAATGGATATCATGTTTCTTGCCTTCATTGGGGAGGGGGTGGGAGGAAGAAGAGAATTTGGAACTGAAAATAAAAATTTTTAAATTAAAAAATATAATTCTGCCATTTTAATCCTGAGGGGGGCGGTGGGAAAGGTACAGTACTCGAGGGGTAGGGAACCTGAGCCTAGAGTCAAGAAATTTTGAATCTAGTAACAACTCTGACACCAACTAGCTCCAACCTAAGCAAACTCTCTGGGTCTCAGTTTCCTCATTTGTAAAATATGTATTCTTCATCATCTTTAGAATGAATGAGACTAATGATCTCTCAGGTCCCTTCCAGATCTAAAACTCTATGACTTGAATGACTTTGGATCTGTAGATGCTAGAGATCAAAACTGAGTGATGGGCTAGAAGCAAGTAAGTAGCCAGGCAAGTTAGAAGAGAAGCAGGCACAGCAAACCAGAGATCCCCCTCAAAATAAGGGTTCTGCAGAAATGAATTCTTGAATATTCTCCCTCCTTCAATAAGCATCAGTAACTGACTTCTCTCAGAGAGACATGACCATCCAGGAGGTTTAGGTTTCTGGAGTAGAGCAACTTGCCATTCTGGCCAGATTCTGTTGTTAGTTAATTAATTAAATGATTGATTAGTTAATTATTCTGATCTCACCATTCAAGCATTTCTATAAGGAAGGAAAGTGAGAGCTCCCTGGAGTTTAATTGAAGGGTCCAAGGAAGGGAAATTAATAGTAGTATAAAACATTAATAGTAGATACTATATTAAGTCTTAGAGAGATAATTAAATGTTACAGGAAATCATGGCAGAAGTTCAAGAAACCAGAAGTTCTTATAATAGAGAACAGCAATTTTAGGCTTTTTAAAGCTATAACTAGCAATTTTGGTGCCTGGGGCAAGCAGTATAAATTGGGCCCCTGCCTCAATTTTGGTAATTCACGAAACAAAAATAATACAAGAAATAATTAAGATCAATTAGATGAGTGGGAAGGGTAATTAGTTATTAAAGTGACTCACAGATAAGTGTTATTAACACTGTCCTTGTAGCTATGGTAATAATGTCCTATTTTTAACTAAGTATTTTTGCTAACTACATCTAAAAATTCAATTGTTTCCAGCTGCTTAAGAAATGAGTACGTGGTAACAGCCACATTGTACACTGACTAACTTTGATAGACTTATCACCTCTCAACAATGCAAGGATCTAAGACAATTCCAAAAGACTCATGATGGAAAAGGTTATCCACATCCAGAGAAAGAATTACAGTCTGAATGCAGATGGAGGCAAGCTTTGTTTTGTTTTGTTTTGTTTCTTCTTTCTCGTGGTTCATCCCATTGGTTATGATTCTTCTTTACAACTTGACTATTGTGAAAATATGTTGAATATGAACGTATATGTAAAGCCTATATCGGATTACATGTCATCTTGGGGTGAGGGGAGGAAGAGAGGGACAGGGAGAAACTCAAAAACTTGTGGAATTGAATGTTGGAAACTAAAAGTAAATAAATTTAAGAGGAAAAAAGACTCATGCTGGAAAATGCTGTCCACATCCAGAAAAAGAACTATGGAGTCTGAATGCAAATCAAAGTATATTATTTGCTCTTTTTTATCTTCTTTCTCGTGGTTTCTCCTATTGGTTCTAATTCTTCTTTACAGATTACACGTCATCTTGGGGTGGGGGAAGGGGAGAGATGGGGAGAAATTTTGGAACTCATAAACTTATGGAAGAGAATGTTAAAAAATAAAAATAAATTTGAGAGTATATTTGGACCAGAGATTTAGACCTAGAAAGAAGCTTAGAGATCATCTGGTCCGACCCCCTTATTTTATAGATGAAGGGGCCCACAAAGGATATGACTTGGCCATTTGAATCCAGGGCCTCAGACTCCAAGTCCCATGCTTTTTCTCCACTGCAGCACAGAGAGGTGGTAGGGTAATGGTGTTTATGCCCCCTATGGAAAGATGCATTGAAGACTGCTTTGGGAAGAATCCCGTAATTTAATTATGGACAGGCTAGATGAAGTCTATAGAATTTTCTTAAAATCCTCAAGAAAACTGAAGTCTGAGAATAAAACCTTAACCTGAGAAAGAGATTGGTTCTGGGTGCCAGAATAGGAAAAGAAGAATTTGAGGAGATAAAAGTGATAGACTTGTTGGTTCTCTGCTTAGAGGAAATAAAGTACATAAGTCTTAGAAACAGGGAATTATGTTTGGGACTGGCATGTTTGTATGCTTATTCTTCAAAATAATAACGACCAGCTTTTAAGATGGTACTTTAAGGTTTATAAAACACTTTGAAAATACTATCTCATTTTATCCTTACATCAACCCTGGGACGTAGAGGCTATTATTATACCCATTTTACAGGAGAGAAAACTGAGGCAGACAGAAATGAAACCACTTGCCCTGGGTCATACAGCTAGTAAATGTCTGAGAGACAGGATTTAACTCAGATCTTCCTGACTCCAAATGGAGTGCTCTATCTTCTGCACTAATTTGGCTGAATATGCTACAAATACCGGAAAATTACCATCCAATTAGAGAGGCCGGATCATGGAAATCATAGAAAGGACTCTGAATTTGGAGGCAGGAGAACTGAGTTCAAATTCCACTTCTGACTCTAGCTGTGTGATGCTGGACAAGCTATTTTACCCCCGCTGAGTCTCAAGTTTCATAGGTTTGGAGCCAGAAGTGAGCTTGTTGTTGTCATTCAGTCATGACTTCATTTTGGCAAAGAAACTGGAGAAATCTGCCACTTTTTCTCCAGCCCATTTGACAGATGAGGAAACTGAGGCAAAAAGGGTTAAGTGACTTGTCCAGGATCACACAGCTAGTAAGTGTCTGAGGGTAGATTTAAACTCAGATCTTTCTGACTCCAGGCCCAGTGCTCTATCCACTAGCATCCAAAAGAGACCTTAGAGGTCTTCTAGTTCAATTCTTTCATTTTATAAATAAGGAAACTGAGGGTCAGAAGTGACTTGACCAAGGTTACACTGACAATAAGTGGCAGGGCCAGGAGCCAAACTCAAGTCCTTGGATTCCAAGGTTGGCACTTTTCCCTCTGGACTTTGTCATCTGTCATGTGAAGATGATGATCCCCACCTGATAGGATGATGTATGTAGAACTGGAAGGGGCCTTAGAGGTCTTCTGGTCCCTTTCCTTAGTTTTCGGATGAGGAACTGGGTCTGAGAGGTGACGTAATTTGTGATGCTCCATAGGCATTATTTGATCTCAGATTCCTTGACTCCAAATCCAGGGAGTTTTCCACTGTACACCAGAAGACCCCCAAATGCTCCTATCAGGGGATGGGAAAGTGCTTTATAAACTTGAAAGCACAACCCACACTTAGCACAGTGCCTATCACATAGTAGGTGTGCCTGTCACATAGTAGGTGCTTAATAAATGTTTACTGACTGCTGGCATGTGCATTAACTATTAGATTACTAATAGAGAAATATTAGGTGCTCTCAGAAAAAGACACAGAAAGGCTAAAACTTAAGGTTGTCAGGCCTTCAGAGAGCTGCTAGGCTTCCCCATTAATCTTTATGCCCAGACCAGAGAGCACTATTAGAGTTTGTGTGGATTACTGAAAGTTAAATTTTAGAACCAAACCTCATGCATCTCCTATATGCAGCATTGTCATATTATTATGTGTATTAGAACAATGTTGCCTAGAGTACATTTAGGCAAAATGTTTGCCTGAATGACTATTTTATGGAGAACTTGCACGAGGCAAGCACTCACATGGAGGCCAGAAGAAGCGATACAAGGACACTCTCAAAGTCTCTCTGCAGAACTTTAGAATCAATTGTGAGAGATGGGAGATGCTGTCACAGGACCATCCAGCATGGTGTACCCACATTAAAGAAGGTGCCGTACTCTGTGAGCAAAACAGAATTGCAGTAACTCAAAAGAAACACGAGATGTGCAAATTTAGAGACGTCTCCACCCCAAATGTTCCTGTGGACTGTTAGTGCCCAACCTGGGATAGTGCTTAGAGCTTGTATTGGTCTGATCAGCCACAGGACTTTGACTTCGAACATAATGATGCCACTTTGGCCCTCTCTGAGAACGAAGGACAACAGCCATTTTTATATGTATTGAATACAGACAAAAATCATTTGGATAATAGAATTAAGTGAAGGAAAATGGCGTTTGGAGAAAAGTTTAAGTCACAAATAGTCTTTTTAAAAATCAGACAGCCTAATGTCTAGTTTGTTCTGATGAATTCAACTGCCTCTTTCCAAGGGTTGGTCGATGGCTGATTTAAGTGGGCTAGATGCAGAGGTATGCTGCAACCATCAGCCTTCAGAGCCCATTGTTAAATTTCTAGTGTGAACATTGACATATTGAAAATCAGCAAATGCTTGAGTTAATTGTTTTGGTCTTCTAAACTTTAAAAAGTAAATAGAGAAATTGTTAACAATGCAGATTATATTTAAAAGTGGGTCATACTCTTAGGAGAGCCGTTGTTAAACATTTACAGCACACTTCTGGTTGGAAGCGTTTGATACAATGTACAGAGATGACTTTTCTCTCTGAAGCTTCTCTAGGGAGGGTTAAGCACAATTTGTAAAGTTGGTTGGATGGGGAAACTCATCTGGACTTTCAGAGGCCAAACATCTGGGACACAAGTTAAGAAATAGTTCTTTCTTCTGGGAGCAGGAGTTCCTGTTCATGCCCAGAGGAAGCTGGTGGCTAAATTTGGAGTCAGGGAGACCTCTGTTCAAATCTGGCTTCAGATACTTCCTAGCTATGTGACCCTGAGCAAGTCACTTAGCCTCTGTTTGCCTCAGTTTTCTCATCTGTAAAGTGGGGGTAATAATAGCACTTACCTTGAAAGGTCGTTGTAAGGATCCGATGAGATAATGATTTTAAAGCACTTAGCACGGCGTTCAGACACAGTGAGTCCTAGACAAGTGTCAGCTACCATTATTATTGGATAAAGTTAAAACTATGGAAAAGCAGGGGTGACATGGTGTATGTGTAGAAGCAGTGTTGTTGAACTGGAAAACTTGGATTTGGAGTCAAACAAGTTGGGTGCAAATGCTGAACCTAGTGCCACTTACTATCAGTGTAAGTGAGCAAGTCACAGCCTCTCTGGGTCTCAACTTCCTCACTGGCAAGATGAATGGTTAGCCTAAGTGACCCTTCTAACTGTACATCTGTGAACCCATTACTCCTGTAATTAATAGACAATATCCACCCTTTTGGCGGATTAGCAGGATGCTCTGGAAGTTCTGCCTTTCATGTTGGAATAATAGCAGCACAGAAAAGGAAATGCAATAAAACTATCTGAACTTCAGAATGCAAAGACATTTTTGGAATGTTAAAGCCATTTCTAATTTCTTTATTATACTTTTTCTAAAACATAAGACCATGAAAATCCAAATATCATGTCACAGAACTTATTAGGATGTTGATGTTAAGAGAGAGAAGTATGTCCTTTATCTAGAAAAAAGAGTGCAATGTAGTGGATAGAGGACCTGGCCTGGAGTTAGGAAGACTCATCTTCCTGAGTCCAAATCTGGCCTTAGACAATTACTGGTTGGGTGACCCTGGGCAAGTCACCTAACCTTATTTGCTTCAGTTTCCTCATCTACAAAATACATTGCAGAAGGAAATGGCAAACCGCTCCAGTATCTTTGTCAAGAAAATTCCAAATGGGGTAAAAAAGAATCAGACACAGCTGAAAACAACTCAACAATTTCCCTAAACTGGACAAAGAGAGGGAAACAAATCTACAGGTACTTAAGTCCCAGAAATGCATGCACATTCTACAAAGACTTGTTAATGTTATGAAATAAGTGTGCCCTAATGCATTGCTGGTGGAGTTGTGAACTGATCCAACCATTCTAGAGAACAATCTGGAACTATGCCCAAAGGACTATAAATAAGTGCAGACCCTTTGACCTGGCAATACCACTTCTAGGGTTATATCCCAAAGAGATTAGAGAAGTGGGAGGAGGACCCGTATGAACAAATATATTTATAGCAGCCCTTTTTGTGGTGGCCAAGAACTGGATATCAAGGGGTTGCCCATCAATTGGGGAATAGCTAAACAAGTTGTGGTATAGGAATCTAATAGAATACTATTGTGCTATAAGAAACGAGAAGCAGATGGACTTCATAATAATCTGGAAAGACTTATATAAACTGATGCTGAGTGAGGGGAGCAGAACCAGGAGAACTCTGTACACAATCAGACACATTGTATCTGTGACGACTAACTTCAATAGACCGGGCTCCTCTCAGCAATGCAAGGTTATAAGACAACTCCAAAAGACTCATGATGGAAAGAGAGACCCACATCCAGAAAAAGAGCTGCAGAGTCTGAATGCAGATTGAAACAAGCTACTTGCTCTGTTTCTTTTTCTTGTTTTGTTTCCTCTTTCCCACTAATCATTCCATCAGGCATAATCCTTTACAACCTAATGACTAATGTGAAGATATTTATAGATCCTGTATTTAAGTGCATGCTGCCATGACGAGTGGAGGGCGGGGAGGGGAGAGAATAAACAAATTATTTAAAAAAAGAAATGTGTACATTATTAAGGAACATTCTAATTAAGGCTTAAAGGATGAGAAAAATATTAAATACTACCTAGGGGTGTTGTTGTTGTTTTTTAAAGCCACTTAAAAGTATTACCTGTCTTAACAGTTGTTTGAGTTAGATTTTAAAATAATAATACCTTGAGTATTGAATAAGGAGTGAAAAATTCACGTCTGAAGGATGTTGAGAGTCATTGTCTGGTATCAGACAAAATACAGATTTTCCTATTTGGACCATATGGATATGGCACACTACCGGCCCCTCGTGGCATTGTACAGAATTGCCTGTTCAGACTTTTCTGAGATAGGAATAAATACTTTTTGAAAACTAAAACTATAAAACTTAAGTGCTGAAGAAAAAAGAAATATAACAGCTCCCTCTCTACCTCCCCTTCCTTTGTGTCTGTCAGTCTGTTCTGCCTTCCTCCTAGAGAGAGACTTGTGGTGCAATGAACAGAGTGCTGGAGTCAGGAGGATCTGAGTACCGTGTGACCTGGGCAAGCCCCTTCACCACCTCTGCCTGCCTCGGTTTCTTCATCTGTGAAATGAGGACAGTGAGAGCACCTGCCTCCCAGGATTGTCGGGAGGATCCTGGGCAAGTCACTTACCCGCTGTTTGCCTCAGTTTCCTCATCTGTAAAATGGGGAAGTTGTTGTGAAGAGCACAGAGCTTTGCACACAGCAAGCACTTCGTAAATGCTTGTCTCACTGTTCCTTCCTTCCTTCCATTACCCTCCCACTCAGAGAGCCAGTGAGGGCTCAGCACTAACCTCCGGCGTCTCCAGGTTCCAGGCCACTCTGGATGGAGCGGGCCCTGCTGGCGGGGTCTGTGGGATCAGGGGAGGTCCTTTGGTTGTTCAGGGCTGCCCCCAGGGGGAGAGGGGGTGAGTCCTGGGCAGGGCGGGGGCTGGGAATCCCCAGTGGACCAGGACGCTTCTCTTGTACGCGCTGTTCAGATAGCAAACACGGGCTCAGCAACAGGGGCTCATCTGCTTTAGCCCTGAGGGGCCCCTGTGCGCCCTGCTATGTAGCATTCCTCTGGCTGAGGGCCAGAGGCACAAAACCAAGCCGTTCCCTCTTGGAGAGAACTGGGAAGCTCTGAGCTTAGGAGGAAGGAAGGAAGGTGAGTCTCAGACCAAGAGGGTAAGGCTGGGGGTCTTGGGGTAGGACTGAAGAAGAAGAGCCGGACATCCCGGGAGGGGAAAGGATGAGGGGGGAAGACCTGGGGGCCCTGAGAGAAGGGGAGGGTACAGAGCTAGGGTTACTGCGGGGGAAGGATGAGCGTGGCTACAGTTAGGGATCCTGGAGGGTAGGGCAGGGGGCCAGAGCTAAGTGTCATAGGGACAAAGATTAGGAGGTGGATCTGGGCATCTTGAGGAAAAGGCACGAGAGAAGAGTGGGGAATCCCGTGTTGGGGGAGGGTCAAAAGATCAAAGCTGAAGATCTAAGGTGTAAACGGGGTGGGGGCGGGGTGTCCTGGAAGGAGAAGGGATGTAGGGGCCGCAGGTTCTGAATCCTTTGTGGAGGGGGTCTGAGGGCACAACTTGGGACTCCCAGCCCTGGGGAAGGGCACATGAACTTACCTGATGAAGAAGAAAGATGATACAGGCACCAAGCAGGAGGGTGGTGAGACCAGCTACCAGAATGTCTTGAGACCCAGACGCTGGATACAGATCTTGGGGTCCCTCCTCAGGCTTGGGTCCTGGCAGCCTCTCCAGGCTCCATGGCACCTCCTGGCTCAAGCTAAGAAGCTGGAGGGGCAGAGAGACTCATATTTTATGTGTCCTATTTTCCCTCCACTCAGGGTCCAGTGTTGCTTTCAGTCTGTTTACTGACCACCCAGTGCAGGGGAATGGCTCTGAAGACCCTCTGAGCCTTCTCTTCCCCTTCTCCTCCTCATCCCCTTTCCCCTCCTCATCCCCTTTCCCCTTTCCCCTCTTCCCTTCTAAAAACTGACCTCTTGGAAGAGGGTATAGGATGAGGCACCCTCTGAGGGGCTGATCTTGGCCATAGTCCTGGACCCCGAGGTAGGGAAGACCCTCAGCATGGTGGTATGCAGAACAGGGGGAAGCTCATGGTGTCCTGGGGTGGGGGTGGGGAGCAACAGAGGCCAGAGAGGTCAGTTAGGGTCTTGAAAGTCTTTAAAAAATCTAGATTAACCTCTGGGTCTGAGACACTTATAACCTGAGGAGGGTTGGGACTGGGGGTGGGGGTTAAGGGACTTGAAGCTCAGTATGACTCAATAATATAACATGGTGGCCAAAAAAGCTACTGGATCTTTAAGTTAAGCCAGTAAGAACAATATAGAATAAAGTAGTTGTTAGTCATATAATAATGACAACAACGATGATGATGATGATGGTATTTGTATAGCACTTTAAGATTTGCAAAACACTTTAGCTATGCTATCTCATTTGATACAATAACCCAGGAAGCTAGGTACTTTTATTGAGAGAGGGCAAGTGACTTGTTCAGGGTCACATAGCTAAAAAATGTCTGAGGCAGGATTTGAACTGCAAGTCCAATGCTCTATCCACTGAGCCATCTTGCCACCTCATAGGATTACAAATTCAGACCTGGAAGGGACATCAGAGGTCATCTAGTCCAAACCCTTCATTTTACAGATGGGGAAACTAAGGAATTTCCCCAAAGTCACATAGGTAGTAAGTGGCAGAGCTGTGACTTGAACTCAGTATGACTCCGGACTTCCCTGGATCTGGTACATCTTGGTTAGTGGGCTCAGCTCTAGGTGCCACATCTTAGAAAGGTCATAATTATCTAGTGGATCAGGAGCCAGAATATGAATAAACAAGAGACTTTGTTTATATAAATAAATATATATATATATATATATATATGCATACACATTTATGGATAGATAGATGACCTAGAGAGAGCTCTGGATACAGAGCCCGGAAAATCATGGATTCGAGTTCTGCCTCTGGTACATAAACTAACTGTATTAAGCCTGTGTATTTCCTCATCTGTAAAACTAGGCAATTAAATGCCTTCTGGCCATCTCCACATCTTGCTGCACTCATTCTGGCCATCATCCCCTTCATTTATCCTGTCTACATCTAGCCCTCCTGACCCTCTGCACACCATGCCACCTACCCCCACGCTTTTCTGGCTCCCTTGCATGAACTGTCATCCCTGATTAGACTGCTAGCTCCCTGAAGGCAGGCGCTGTCTAGTTTGCTTGCGTATGCATCCCTAGCACTTAGCACAGTTCCCTGGCACATATGAAACCTTAATAAATGCTTTATCTCTCTAGTACCTACCTCACCAGGCTGTTTTGAGGGTCAAAGGAGAGTGTGCATAGAGTGTTTGGAAAATCTGGAAGTGCTCCACACATGCCAGTTATCATTATTACTGTAAGAGGACGCAGGGACGAGGGGGGTGATAGTCTGGGGAAGAGAAGACAGGGCTAGCTGTCTTCATTCATTTGAATGGCACCTTTCACATGGAAGCAGGATTAGATTTGTTTCTCTTGGTCTCGAGGAGAAGAACTAGAAGTCACAGGGAGACAGATTGGCTCAATATGAGGATCACAGAGATTCTATAGATTTAGAGCTGGAAGGGATATTAGCAGTCTAATACCAAGGAAACTGAGGCCCAGTGTCACAAAGGTGATTGTGGCAGAACTGGGATTCAAACCTAGGTCTTGAGGCAGTAAAGTCAGAGTGCCTTGGCCGTTCTGCCAAGCTAAGTGCTGAGAATACAAATACAAGTAGAAAGACCATGTCTATCCTCAAGAAGCTTACGTTCTAATTGGGGAAGACACAGAAAAGGAAGCCGTGTTCCCCCAGCCCCACCCCGGGGAGGAGTGGAAGGAGCCACCTTGTATGTAACCCTTGGAGTGGTTCTCCTCATCCCCAGAGTGCCCCCTCACCAACGAGCAGCCATGAGCTGTGGAGGGCAGTTATACTGCCGGGAGGGTATCTGACATCCGTGCTAGGGGTGACCTCCCGCTCTCCTGAGTCGCTCAGAGTCACCCCCTCCGTGGTAGGTCCTTTCACTGGGGCCAGAATGACTCCCCGGGGCTGCAGGAGGAGGAAGAAGGCCATGAAGGGGGCCCCTACTTAGTCATCTGCCCATTCCTCCCCCCACCCCGTGTAAGGGCTCCCCCTTCTTACCACCAGTGCCACACCCGAGTGGACCAGTGAACTGGAGGCATAGAAGCTGGTCGAATGCTTCCCCACGTACAGTGTCAGCCTAGAGGAAGACGAGAGGGAAAAGGGGAATAGGAGGAAAGGGGAGGTGGCCCTACTCAGTTTAGGGTGAGGGTGACGTGGGAGGGCATCTCACTTGGCAAGGAAGGTTCATGATGGAAGGGACAAGGGGATCAGATTAGGGCAGGAGAATGGATGGGAAAGAAGGGGAAGGCAAATTCTACTAGAGGTAGAGGTTGATGATTGATTTGTTTTGTTTTCTTCCCAACCCCTAGTTGAGTGTAATTTTCCATGATATGGGCTGTGGGGGCAGCTAACATGTCCCCAGGGTTCTTTCTGGTTTTGCCCTCCCTCCTTCAGGTGGTGGCTCCCTCTGAGCCCAGGCTCAGGTATTCTGACTCCCTTGGGGACCACTGGGCACGTACAATAACTGAGTCTCAGAAGTAGAGAAATCCCTGCTTGCTGTTCCAGAGGGTTGGGCCCAGCGCCTCAGGTGGATATGGTTAGAGCGAAGGGTGAGGAAACGCAGGGTGTCCAGGGCCATAGTGAGGTGAGGTAGCCGGTGTAGACTGTCTTGGTGCCAGGCATAAATGCCCGCTATAGGTGAACCATAGTCTTGTGTCCACAGAACTGCTCCATTCTCCTTGTCCACAGTAACCACCAGGCCCTCCCCACTGGATGCAAAATGGCCCACCTCTGCAGAAACAGACACTGAGCTGCAAGCCCCATTTTGGGCACACCTCTTGACCACCTAGGCTCCTTCTCCCCTTTCCTCCTGGGAGCTGGTCCTGGATGTCTTGGGTAAAACTGTTGGATGATGCTCAGGGTCTGAGAACACTTGAGGACAAATAAGGTCCCTCCCCCATCTCCCACTCAGGCGACACTCCAGGGGAGCCTGGATCACTGCAGAGGCCAGGACTCATTCCTGGTAGTCATGGAAAAGATCATTCATGATTGTCCTGAGGCAGACTTTACTTACGGTAGCCAGGCAAGTGGTCAAGGAGGGGTGCAGAGTAGCCTCTGAAAGTAGTGTTCCATTGAAGGGCCTGGGACCTGGGGTCATACATAGTGACCGTGTACTCTAGAAAGTGGTTAGTAGAGTTATCTCCTTTCCCATGGCTCCCAGAAATGTTTTCTCTCCATGTATTTCTCCTTCCCATCCTCACCTCCCAACCACCTGCTGAAGAAACCCAGAGACCACAGCTCTGGAACTGAAAGGGAGTTCTGAGGTCATCTGGTCCAACCTCCTCATTGTACAGATAGGGAAACTGAGACCCAGAGAGGCTGAGCCTCTGGTCCAAGGTCACACAGATCTTAGGTGCCCACAGAGGGGTCTTTTCCTGTGCTAGAGCACCTGTCTATATGAGGAACAAGCTCCATTTTTTTTCCTTCTGGTTCTTTCTACACCAATGGCAAGTGCTCCTCAAAGCTCTGTTCAACATCAGCAACTGCCTTTTGGACATCTCAGATTCAGCACATCCAAAACAGAGCTTACCATCTGTCTTCCCCCTCTCCCCAAACCCTTCCCTCTTCCCAGATTTCATATTTCTGTCCAGGGCACTGCCCCCCTCTCAGACCCACAATCTCAGTGTCTCCCTTGACTCCTTGACCAAGCTCAGCCTTCATATCCAGTCTGCTTCCAGTCTCTCATACGTGGTGGCCCCAAAATCTGAGGGCAATTTTAAGCTCTTGGAGCACTAAGACTTTTGGGATGTCCTTTTATCCATTCACCAGGCCACAGCCCTAGTTTATGCCCTTCTCACTTTGGTTTTGGACCATTACAATAGCCTTCTAATCTAATCAATTGGACCATTACAATAGCCTTCCTGACTCCCAAGTCTCTCCATTTCTCTAATCCATCCTCTGCTAAGCTGTCAAAATGATTTTTCTAAAGTGAACACCTGGCTAGTTTACCTCATGGCTTGATGAGCTCCAGGGGTTCCCTATTACCTCCAGGATCAACTATAAACTTCTTTATCTGGCATTTAAAACTCTTAACCTGACCCCTTCCTGCCATCTTACTCTTTCCTCCCCTCCACACCTTCTACAAGGGTAGCTACCTCATGCCTGGCATACTCTACCTACCTTCAGCACTTAGTTCTCCAGGCTTCTTCCCTCAAGACTAAGCCCCAAATTCAGCTTCTGCAGGAAGCCTTTCCCAAGCCCTCTAGTTGTTAGTGCCTTTCCCTCTCCTATTACTTTCCAACTTGTGTGTTCCTAGTTATTTCCATATTCTCCCCCATTAGAATGTAAGCTCCTTGAGGGCAAGGATTTAAAAAAAACAAAACACCTCTGTATCCTCAGCATATACCTGCATATAGTAAGCGCTTAATAAATGCTCATAGTCTGACTGTTGACTAGCTGGACGCATGCTTATATCTAGGCAGGAAGTATATGCAGGTAAATTAATCTTTCCCAGGGGCACTCATAACTAGGTCCATTCTTCAAGTGTGCTGGTGCTATCAATATTCTGGACAAAGGGTACCTGGGACTGCTCCTCGGGTAGAAGATTGATGTTTTCACTCACGTGTGCGGCCAATGTATAGAAGAGGGGCTGAGGGGTAGAGCCCCTCCCACGCTTCTGTGGACAGCAGGGTCTGTTTCTTGCCTGACTTGGGGTCCACCAAGAACCATGTATCCTGTTTCCTTCCTTAATGAGGGAAGAACAGCATCCTTCCTTGAAACATTCTATCTTCTACATTTAAAAAACCTCTGCTTATGATTTGTTGCCAGGGATGGTGCCCCCTTCCCATCCTCATGGATAGAACTCATTCCCCTTAGATAAGTTTTTCCACTCTCAGTCCCAAAGCCAGCCAGAACAGCCTGGTAGGGGCAGAACTGTGGATGTGTGTGTGTGTGTTAGGGATTGAGAAGAGCGGGGGAGGGTGGAACGTGAGTGAGAAGACAGATGTGAACTGAAGGATTCCCCCTACCTGTGTAGAAAACACCGTCTGAGCTGCGGCAGGGGGAGGCATGCACCAGCTCTGGGATGGTGAATGGGAGCTTCTGTGAGAGAATAGGAAGGAAGCTGACCAGGAGGGATCCTAAGACATGTGGACTCTATCCACTCTGCCTTCCCTTAACGTTCCAGAGGGGAGGTGCGGGAGAGTCTGACACTTTCCCTCCCTTTGGACTCAAATCTAAGTGAGTACCTGTCATACCCATTCCCTGCAACCTCTCCCCAAATGCTGCTTTTGCTGAGGGCTCCATCTCCACTGAAGGACACACCTACCATGAGGCCCTGTTTGCTCTTCTCTCCTAAGATATACAAGCTGCCGTCACTAGGGTCAGGGAGGAAGGCTGGTCTGTGGAAGAAGGAGAAGTTGATGTTAGAAGTGTGGGGGGAGACAGGAAGGCAGGCCTGGAGGACTGCCACCAACCAGATTCTGAATGCCTGACCCAGAGGTCTGCCCATCCACCTCGCCTGGGAGATGATGCTTGTAACAAGTAGAGGTGGGAAGATTATTTGATCAAAATCCTCTTCCTTCTGCCTTAAACCCAAACTCCCTCCTCCATTTCCCCTCCAAAAAGTTAGTTACTCTCATTTAGTTTCTCAGGTAAGCCTGCACTTTCCTCCCCTCTCTCTTCCTTGTCTTAGAACTTTGTTCCCATGTACATGTGTACCCCCAAACCTCACTTCCTTTCCTCTCCTTTACTGTCCAGAACCCTGGATTCTCTTCCCCCACATTCACATCCCCAAATTCTAAAAATCATATCTTCTTCTATCCCAGAACCTTGTTCACTCTCTTCCTCATTCCCCCTTGTTTATTACTCCCTATCTGAGTTCACAGTCATGAGGAGAGGGGACTTACTCTGTGGCATACACAGGACCCTGGATGATGGGATCTGCAGAAACAAGGACAGTAAATGATGAAGTACTAAGAGCTACTTGCCCTGTGCTCCCCAGCTCCCAAGAATACACACCCAGATGATGGCCACTTTTGGAAGCTGGAGGCTGAGATGGGGAATGGGACCTCACAACCTGTTGGTACTCAAGCATAGACCCGGGAACCCTTAGTAGGTAGGTATCATGATTGCCACCATTCTGGGAGCATTTAGGGGAAATCAGCGGGTACCTCTACCCCAGAGTCTGGCTCACCATCCTTCAGGGTCCATTGGATGTCACCCGTCTTCTTGCTAACAGCATGCAGACTCCCATCCAGCGTGGATATGAAAATCAGGGCTTCAGGAGAGCTCCCTGTCCTTCCCTAGAGGAAGAACAAAAGTTCAGGGGAGGGTACCATGTGTACTTTGTCCCCCAACTAAACCCCAGTGGTTTTGGGTCTTCCCTAGGACAGTCTTTCAGGCCCTTATTTCCTTGGATGTTATCAGACCTGGTTGGTTGGAATAGTCTTGCTATGGAGAATGGTTTTGTTCTGGTAGACCCTGCTTATGTTTTAATGAAGGAGACAACTTGTAAATGAATTGGCTCAAGATATATACAGACTGGAAGAAAGTAATCTTCCTCCCTGCTCCACTATGGAATCCAATAAGAAGCCAAACCACTATAGGGGAGGCTAGGTGGCGCAGTGAGTAGAGTGTCAGCCCTGGAGTCAGAAGGACCCGAGTTCGGATCTGGCCTCAGACACTTAAAGCGCACACAAACAAAAATCTAGCTGTGTGACCTTGGGCAAGTTGCTTAACCCCAATTGCCCTCTAAAAAAAAAAAAAAGAAGCCAAACCACTGAAGGGAATGGGAAAGGATGAGGAAAAGATAAGGAGCCCAGAGATGTCCCTAAACTGATGGTGATTCAACGTGGATGCCTCTTTCTTGCCTTTCCCCCAGCCAGAGGCTGAAGACTTCTCTGCCTCTTGATGACATCTCTTCCTTCCTCTTCCAACTGGTCAGGCTGGTTTTGGTGCCAGGGAGCTCCTGGGGCCGCAAAACTGAGATTCGTGGAGCTTGGGAGGGGGTGAGCCCCCTGCAGAGGCTCCCATTACATCCGGCTAACCTGCTGGGCTCACTCACCTGCTGCTGCCACTGCCTTCACTGCCACTCCCTGGGCAAACAGGGCAAGGCTGAGCAAATAGCAAGAGGAAGCATACAACCCCTCAGAATTAGCACCCTCAGTCTGCTCCCTGGGAAGGAACTCCATCTTCTGGCCATCTACTTCCTCCCCAATGCTATAACTGTTTTCTAATCTCAGACTATTTCCCTACCCTTCAAAAGTCCTGCTGTTCTACAGGTAACAGTCTATCTCAGTCAAGAAACCACATCCTTCCCTTTAGTCCAAGTTTTTCTCCTTCCTTTTTGGTTTCATCCTTTAGCTAGCTAGGGTGGGAAAATATCTAGAGCCAGGACCCTGGGCAGGATGGAAGCAGACACCAGAATGGGAATTTAAAGGGTAAGATGGGCAGTCAACATTAAATACCATGAGCGTTGGGAGTAGAATCATTCCTCACTAGTCAGGCCTGGTGGGGTAGGGGCAGGGCAGGGATATTTGGGGTAGTGGTTCTTAGATTCCTCCTATATTCTGCCTTGGTTTCCCTGAGAATTTACTTAGGATTTTCCTTGACTTCAAATCTATTTTTTTTTTTGTCCTCCCTCCTTAAGACGAAGAGAGAGCCCTTGTTAAATCTATCTCCCTTTGACCATGTCTCCTGCTCCATTTGGTGCTCCTCTGCTATTGGCTATAGTCAGCTTTCTTTGCAGTAGTATAGTGACCAATGCCCTCACTCCAGGGATGCTCATGCTAGCAATGGGGCTGGCTCCAACTCATTGAAGTAGGAGTAACAGGCAGGGCCACCACCTCTAGGAGCCTCCTGACTATCCCACTTGTTTCCAGTCCCAGTCTAGCTCTTGGGGAAGGGGGAAGCCTCTGAAGGGATGAGAGGGAGCGGGTCCAGAAGCTGAAGTGCCCAAAGGGAGAATAATAGGCCCCCCAGGGGACCACCTGGGGCCAGGTTGAAGGCTTAGTTCTGGAGCTTGGATCCCTGTGGCCCTCACTTGTCAGGGCACCGGGATTTGGCCGAACCTCCCACCTCTCATGTACTCAGTCCGCTGTATTCTGGGGATATGGATTCCCTTCACCCCGGATTCCTTAGAAGGGCTGGGGGCGGTTAGCGCCACTTTGCTGGAGGCACAGCAGTTGGAGCCGATTTCCCCCTCCCGCAACCCCGTCAGAGTTCAGATCGAGAACAAAGGCATTGCCCTCAGGGTAGAGCCTTCCCCAGGCAGGGCCAGTGCCCAGGGGCTTCGGTTCCCTCTCACCTGTGGCAGGTAAGGCCAAAGCAGTGCCAGGAGGCAGAGCGGGAGGCCAGCCCTCTCCATCGCGGTGGGTACAGCGGGTGGCGTTGGGGGCTGCTGCCTGCGTGCCCGGCTGGCATGCTGCCCACCACCAAAGGATGTGTTGGCTGGACAAGCCACGAAGTGCTTTGGGCTCCCAGGGCCGGACCCAGCGGCGGGAGGGGCAGAGAGCCACCTCCAGCGGGGCGGATCTTGCCTTTTGCACCCGCCCTTCATTCCCAAACGGGCTCGGAGCCTACTGGCCCTTCCCTTGAGGGGGTTGAATAGGAGGGTGTCTGGCACTCCTGCGGACTGGAAATCAAGACAAGGGGCTCCGCCTTGCCTTGGGAGGCAGCTGCAAGGCTATAGCTGAGCAGCAAAGCGTAAGGAATAGAACGCTGGACCTAAGAGTCAGACTAGTTCAAATCCCGTTTAACTCTTATTAGTTCTGCCACTGGGGGATGGGGGGTGGGGAAGTCATTTAACTTCGTAGCCCAAGGGTTTCAGGTGTAAAGTGGAAGGAGGGACCTACGAGTGGGTAGTTATTCTGGTGCAGTGTGCGACGTTTCCCCCCAGGGCTGCATAGAGCCATCACCTCACAACTGTCTCTTCCAGACACCTCTCTGGCAAATTAAGGGTGAAGGGTCAGTACAGTGCTTCCAGTCAGGGGTAGTAGTGCTTGATGCTAGCTGAATTTGAGCAATTCTACCCAGAATCAGAATTTGCAATCCCATTATGGTCAGTTGGTTCTAACCAGTTACCAGTAAAAATGCTGATGAGAAGAGAGGAGGTAAAGCCAGGAAGCCACTTGATATGCCTGGGGCAAGGGGAAGATGGGGATTGCTAAGGGAAGGTGCAGAAAAGGAAAGGACTGTGGTCAATTCACTAATCATTATTATATTCAGCACCTCAGTGAAAAGCACAAACACAAAATGAAAATGCCCCTACCTTCAAGGAGTTTACATTCTGTGTACATCTGAGGAGATACAGGAGAGGTCAGGGGAAATTAAGAACTAGGGAATGGGCCAGGAGCATCAGGAAGGACTTTCCATTGGGAGTGACACCTGAATGAAACCTGAAAGGTGAAGGTTCTAAGAGGTGGAGGTGAGGAGGGAGCATATTCCAGCACAGGCTGAGCCAAGGTACAAATGCAGGACATAGAATATGGAATTTGGGAAAGAGCAAGTAAACCAGGTGGCTGGGAATGTGAGAGAGAATAACGGGAATTAATTCTAGGAAGGTGGACTGAGCCAGATTGTGAATGGCTTTTAAAAAAATGTCAAGAGGAGTTTACATTATATCCTAGAGAGGCAAAAGGGAAATCACTTAAGAGTCTTAAGCAGGGAAATGATCTGGCTGGACTTCTGTTTTAGAAAGATTTTAGAAGGCATTCAGAAGATACACTGGGAAAGACAGGAGGTAAGGTGTTCAATTAGGCTATTGCAATCGTGCAGCTGCCAAGGACCTTAAACTAGGGTGATGGACCTGCAATCTTATAGAAACGCACCATTTTCTAAGTCATTGTGGAGGTAGAATTAACAAGACTTGGTAATTTATTGGATATGGGGAGTGAGGGAAAATGGAAATTTAAGGAAAGAGAATAGATTGTAAACCTGGATGATTTAAAAGAAATGTTATCTTCAACAGAAAGAAGGCTGGAGGAAGGGCAGTGGAGATAACGCTGAAGATGCTAACAAAACCCTGAAGTGATCTGCAGAGTCATTGGTGAGGAAGTCTAAAGCTCAGAGAGATTAAATATATATTATAGACATAGGAGTTATCTGCATAAGGATATGTGCAAAAGTCACATAGAGCAGGTGTAGTGCAGGATATGGATGTCAACTCAGTGGTCATACAAGTAGATGAACCAAGAGGTCATAAAACTGGAAAGGGCATCTATTTTCAAGTCAGTGCCAAAAACTGCAGAGGGCACGAAAGGTAAGGACAAGAGTAAAAGGCAGATTTAGCAATAAAGAGTTGGTAAATAAAAAATTGGTAATTTTGGAAAGAGTTATTCTGGGTGATCAGGAAGGCAGAAGTGAGAGGTGAGCTAATGGAAGCAAATGGTTTAGGTTTGCTAGGAATGTGGCTGTGAAAAAGAGAAGATTGAAGTATAAGGACATAGAATGGTCAAAGGAAGGGTTTAAAAAAAACCTGAGCACATTTATAGGCAGCAAGGAAGGAACCTGGAGAGATTTAAAAATAGGAAGGGATCAACAAAGCAGACTCCAGGAGATGAGATCAAAGGACACAAAGTAGAGGGGGTTGGCCTTGGCAAGGTAAGAGCCACCTGCTGACAAAGGACTGAACTAAAGAATGAGGTAAACAGTTCTGGGGTGCAGCAGACAGGGCAATATAGGATAGCTTCTTTTTTTTTCTTTCCGTCAAGTATGTGGTAATCCCTTCAGCTGAGGAGGGATTGGGTGGTTTAGACTCTTGAGGCAAAGAGGGGAAGTTTGGAACTGTAGCTTATAAGGAACTTGATGGAAGTTAGGCATTGTCTGGGATAAACCAGTTAACTGTACAGAGGTCAGGTCCTACCAGAAAGGATCAGCCAGAACAGTACAAGGTCCAGTTTTGGCCATAAGTTACAGTTTACTGGCAGGAAATGACCTTGGTGAGAACTGGGTTCAGAATCAAGGGACATAGTATGGTTCAGGATCTATATCACCTTTCAGTCTAACTTGGTCAACAATGGGTACAAACAAAAGGGTACAAAACAGAGGCCCCCAAATAACAGGAGTAACTGGGCACTGTAAAAGATGAAGGACAAAGCCCCGAATCTTAGCAAATTAGTTATTTTCCCAGGTACTAGCATCTACATGAGGCCAAGAGAAAGGGGAGCTTTGGTCCCCAGGGGCTTTCACCATTGTCTAGGTGTTCCCTGATCACTAATCCACTTGTAGGTACCAAGTCACCCCACCCATGAGCCTCAAGGTTCTTCAGTGCAGATGCCCCATCCAAATCCTGATTACACACCTCACTTTTTGATACTGCTACCTGACCGAATGCATCCCTTGCCCTTCCTTTTCCTTTCTCCTCTTACCATACCTTCCAGACTACAAGGAGGTGTTTTCTAGGGTTTATTTTAAGGGAAAAGAATACAGACTCAAAGATAATTGTCAGTACATAAAAATGAAAACTGTCACAGATTATGCAGTATCTAAGCTTTTCTAACCTAATCTTCAAAGTTGCCTAGGATGAGAATCCTCTTTAAGAGGATGCTAGTATACTGACTGGCTATTCATGGCCTGAGATAGTTCAATTTGCTCACTTTTGGTCTTTGTACCAGGTAGCACAAAGTGCTAATTGCACTTTTCCCCTGCAAGCCCAGGCTCAGTCAATTGGGAAAGCTCCTGATAGTGTGTGGCTGGCTTTGTTGTACCCCATTTCTCTATACTCCTTTCCACCCCTCAACACCACCCTTTAATCAGTTAAATCTGCTCTAAATATAGTGTTCAACCCAGCACCATTTACCCTTGAGTTCACAAAAGATTTTTCTTTACAGGCAGACAAAAGATTCAATCTCTAGTAAGAGAGAGAATTAGAGAAGGCTTCTTGTCTGCCCTAACATTAATCTGAGGTCCTTCAAACATCTCTAGCTTTCCTTAATAACCCCCTCATAAATCTGCCCTTTTTATAATAAAACTTTCTTGAACCTGACATTTTTCACTTGACCAACCTCTTTGGGAACTGAGTTGCAGAACTGTCTTCCACTTACCCTAAAGTCCCTGATTGGACCCCTCATTCTAGTGTCTAGGATTCAGAAATCTGTTTTCCCTTTCTAGCCCCCCTTCACGATGATATTACAGATTCTCATCCTGTCCCTTCAACACCCTATGTCTGTGCAAACTGAGTAAGCCTCATCTCTTGAGTCTATCCTTGTCATTATCCACGTTCCATCCCTTTCTCTGTTAGTCACATTCGGAGACTGCTTCTGGTAATAAAGTGCTGTTAGCCGGCTGGAAGGGGTCATGCTGACAGCTTTGACTGACCTGGAAGGGGGGGAAGGAAAGTGATTTTATTACAAATCTGGAGCTCAAACTGAGAACCTCTCTTAACCTTGTATAGAAGCAGGCTGGAATAGGAAAGAAGTGGAGTGGTGAGATTTTCAAACTGAAAACTAGGCACTTTTAAGTCAAAGGTTGGGCATTTTTATGAAACCAAAGTTACCAAACTTCAGTGCATCCCTGTATTCAGATTACTGTGGCCAAAACAAAACAAAACATGGAAACAGAATGTTTAACCTGTAATTATCAGCAGACACCACTTGTGATTTCATTTACCTTACTGGTCCAGTTTCAAGGGTTCCTTAAAGGAGGAAGGCAGCTAGAGGAAAGGAATGTTGCATTTCCCCCATCTATATCATATTTCAAGAAGGTAAGGGAACCTTGGTCCCACCCCTTACCCTCATCTTTTCCAGTAGTTATAAAAATATGTATATATATTCATACAAGCTCATTGGAGGTAGGGGTGTAAATAAACAAACAAACAAATAAATAAATGTACAGGGCAAGTTGAAAAATAAGAATGTATATTGGAAGAGTGTCTGTGGGGTCAGGGGAAGGAGGATGAAAAGGAACCAAAGAGAATTATGGTGAGAAAGGGCCAGACAATAAAGAGATGGCTTTTCCATTTTAGTCAACCATAAAATGCTTAGTAAACAAAAGAAATTGTAAAGGTTGAAGACTAGTTGATGAAAGCCTTTAATATTGGTGCAGTAGATAAAGGGCTGGGCCTGGAGTCAGAGAGACCCAAATTCAAATCTTGCCTTAGACACTTTACTAGCTGTGTTACTTGGAGAAGTCACTTAGCCTCTATTTGCCTCATTTTTCTCATCAGTAACAGGGGAATAATGATAGCACCTGCCTCCCAGGGTTGTTGTGAGGATCAAAGGAGATGATGTTTGTAAAGCACTTAGCACAATGCTGGCCACAAAGTGAGTGCAACATAAATGTCGACTATTATCATTATTAGTTTGAGGAGGTTGTATTTAGAAGGATTGGAGGAACAGAGTGTGGCTGAAAAAGTAGGAGTTTTAAAATATCACCAATATCCTAGAGAAATTTACCTGCTTCTTTTTTTTTTTGCTTTTTGGAGGGCAATTGGGGTTAAGTAACTTGCCCAAGGTCACACGGCTAGGTGGCTAGGTTTTTGTTTGTATGTGTGAAGTGTCTGAGGCCGGATCCGAACTCAGGTTCTTCTGACTCCAGGGCTGGCACTCTGCTCACTGCGCCACCTAGCCACCCCTACCTGCCTCTTTTCAATATGCAACCCCTTTAATCTGTTAATATCTAGTATTTGGCCACCTCTTTCCAATTAAAAAAGTTTCACTGATGCCACTTTTTCTTAGCCTTTTCTCCATCCATACCCCTACCCACCTCCAATGAGCCTTGCAGCAAAGTAAAAAAGTAAAGTAAACCAACAACATATCAACCATGTCTGGTAGCATATACAACATTCCAATACCAGTAGTCCCTTACAAGCTCTCCACTAAAATCTAGCAATCTTCTCACAAGACAGATTTCCAGAGCTATTGAGGAAAACTGGGCTGTTGTCAGGGAAAAAAGTCATGTCCTCTTATAAACTGTCCCTTGGGGCTGAAGAGAGTATCCCAGGATATTCTTTAGGTTCAACACTGCTTAAAACTCACCTGACCAAGGAAAATTTTCTAATCCCACAATGGTTTCTTCTTTATTTTGCATTTCCAGTTCTCTTGTAAGCAGTATTGCACCACAAACTATGAGGGAAGGAGGGACTGTCACCTGAATTCTGTATTTCCTTTCCCTCCCCCAATAATCATTTGGTACACACTAATGCTTCATAAATGGTTGAATTATATGTTACCTTGTAGTTGTTTCACATATATACACATTAAACACATTTTGGTGATCTATGATTTTAATTTTTATGTCCACCAAAGGGTTATGCACACAGGAGATGCTCAAATACTTGTGGAAAGAATGAAATCACAGGTCAAATGCCCATTTCTTCAGGAAAAGCTTCAAAGATTAACTCAACCACCTCCCTTCTCCAATTCATTCTTGCAATTACTAGGAATGGGCTAGCCAACTTCAGAAGACCATTAAAAGCTAGTCAAGGCCAAATGATGTAATGTCACACTTGGAAATAAAGACCTTTGGAAAGAACAAGGGGAAAAAAAGTACAATTACCAGACATGTGTTAAGTATACACTATGAATAAAAGTAAATGAAATCTACTTGAAAGTAGCTTTTATAAGGTATTTTGAAAACTTTTTTGACTGACAAAATTTTGACTGACAAAATTGAGGAGGCAGACTATATCTAGGCAGGGAGTTATTTCTCCATCTTACCTGAAAATAAGAGACAATAAATCAAATTGTTTTATAAGGCCTTAAATATTTTCCCCAAACCACAGTGGGTTCAAAGTGAAGCCAATCTGAAGATAGGCTAGATTCTATAAGAGGGCCTCAAACATTTGGTTGGTCTTATCTCTCTCCTCTTAGCACCCTGTCAAGACTATAAACTCCACAAGAACAGTATCAATTAACTAGGTATCCCAAGCATCTAGTAGACATACATTAAGTACAATAAATTACATAGTACCTATCACATGGATATAGCTACCCTATAGTCTAAATAATGATCATGCTCCCATATTTATATATATAGATAGTGTAGTTCTCTTACTAGAACATGGTTAGTCAAAGCTGGCAAAAAGATGGCTCTGGCCCCATTTGTCTCCCTTGATGACTTGAATTGGACCCACTCAGTTGCTGGGAGAGTCTGATTACCAACAGAAGCACATCCAGTTTATTCCTCATTGTGGAAGATAAACAAACAAATCAAAGACACAGAATTAATTATCAAACTTTAATTGGTAAGACTAATCTTACAGAATAAACAATGAGATAACCAGTAGAGATTACACTTAAAAAATCCAGCAGTGCAAATCTAATAGACTAAATATTTTTCATTTACCCCCAAACAGGCATTTGATTATTTAAAAATAAAATAAAAATACCAACCACATGGTACTTCTATCTATTTCATTTTCAAATAATTCTGCAGCGGAAGTTCTTTTTGAGAAATAAAAAATAAGTTGCTTAGAAAGTAAGAAAGCAGTCAGCAATCACAATCACTGAAGCCACACCTAGCCTAGAAGGTAAAGCCATCAAGTGCTGCATCACCACAGCTCTCCTGACCCCTTAACTTCAGAGGAACCAAATCTTTCAGGAGATGAATTTCTGTAAGCCCCATGACACAAAGGAAAAAAAATTTTCTAAGACAAGATGAATGAATAAGACCAGTGATGAAAAAAAAAAAAGTTATGGATGATGACTGCCCAAAGAAAGCCCACCCAGCACTGCTTAATTGGCACACCAAACACGGGGGGAGGGGAGTTAGGACATTATACTTGGGTTTGCTTTGCTTCAATAGACACGTTTTAGATCTAGAAGAAGAAAAAGGGTTCCTGTTGAAATATGGCAACTTTTTACAGATGTGGCAATGTGGGAAAGTTTATCTCTTTGGCCCTTTTAATGCAAAGCAGCAACTCCCTAAGAAGGCTATGTAATAATAACATCATACTCATTACAGACAGAAGGCTTGGCTTTCTGCTAACCCACCTTGATAAGACTGTGCCCAAGCATTCCAACAAAGTGCATCCTTAACCCAATTTCAATTAAAATGTGCTACTGCTACCAGGAAAAGTTCCATATCTGACTAAGAGATTCATTTAACACCAAAGAGCTCAAAATTCTACAGATTCTATTGTTTCTAGGCTGACTAAGCAGGCCAAATGAGATAGAATGAAAAGTAGCTAGCCCTCAGCAGTGATCTCAGTATATCTTGTCCTCTTATAAAATACCCTCAACCAAGGTTCTATGCCTGTAAGAAGTAACACATAGGGGCGGCTAGGTGGCGCAGTGAATAGAGCGCCGGCCCTGGAATCAGAAGGACCTGAGTTCGGAGCCGGCCTCCGACACTTAATTCGCACAAACAAAAAAAAAAACCTAGCCGTGTAACCTTGGGCAAGTTACTTAACCCCAATTGCCCTAAAGGGGCGGCTAGGTGGCGCAGTGAGTAAGAGCGCCGGCCTCGGAGTTTGGATGACCTGAGATCAGATCCGGCCTCAGAAAATGAGCACCCACGAATAAATCAAATGACTAGCCGTGTAACCTTGAGCAAGTTACTTAACCCCAATTGCTTTAAAAAAAAAAAAAAAAGAAGTAACACATAGGAGCAGAGGGCCAGACATCAATGTTCTGGAAAGAACAGAAAGCCAAGTTAGCATGTAAGAATATTTGAAATGAATGGGACATCAAGCTGAGAGCATCCGGCCTCTCAAATTATAAATGTGCTTTCCTTCCATTTCCAAGGACATTTGCTTATATTACAGAGCTTTCACTATCTCTCCTACCAATTAAGGGTGGGGGAGGGAAACAAAAGAGGGGAAGCAAAATAAAATTTGAAGCCAGGACAGAGTAAACCTTTCTCCTTTCCTTAAGCTATTATATGAACCTCATCACACCAAGAGAAATCAATTAAACTCAGAAAAAAATATTTCTTTACTCATACAGATTTCAGGGCCAAGGGTGAGGGTGGAAAGGAGAGAAGATATAGAAATAATCCTAAGAAAGGAACTTATTCTCTTACCCCTAAGAGGGGCTGTGGTTCCACTTTGTATATAAATTTTTGATTAAAAAAAAAAATCCACTAGGCTGAATAAACTTGTTGAGGTCAGTCGCACATCTGATTTTATGGTTAATACTTTTGCATGCCGAAAAGGGCACAGACTTAAATCAAACACCTTTTTCATGGCTTCCTTTAAGTTCTACTTCTATTCTCCCTGAGACAGATCTTTTCCCCAGAGTTACATACAATCCTCATCCATATAGTCAGACAATCCTCTAATGCTCTCTAACAAAGACAGGAAGCTTTGCAATAGGTATGCTAAAACCTCTGGTTATTATGGACAGCTCCATATGAAAAAGGTGTAACTTACATTATTGTAAGATAATATGCAATAATTACTTCTGGAGGAAAAAGCACCATTTCACTTAAAAAAAAAAAAAGACACACACACACACACACACACACACACACACACACACACACACACACACACACACACACACCCCTAAACAAAAGTAATCACCTAAGCTTAAACCCTACTTTAGTGTACTGACCATAGGCAGAAAAGCAGTTTGGTTTTCAGGAACAGGGTAGAATACAGAGAGTAACTTGAGGAACAATTTTAATACTATGGCTCAGCTGGATGGAGGTGATACACCAAAGGGCCATCCACAGTACAAAGGGAAACAACATAGGTGGTACCACTGGGGGTCTGAAAACATTATTTTAGGCAAGCAGAGTAAAGGATTTTTTTTTTCTAGAAGAGGCAAGTGGGGTGGGTTTTAAAGAAAATACTGAGTACTAGACTGTAAGACATGTGAGGACAAGGACCATATTTTACCTAAACTCCCTATCTTACTCAGTGTTCAGCACAGTGCTCTACACCTAGCATGGTTTTAATAAATGCTTGCTCAAATGACATCACTAGATGAAGAAATGAATGCAATGGATGGAGAAAGTAAAAACCAAGACCATGCTAATGCCAGAATTCCAGCTGTTAGGTTACCGTTTGGTCTGCAGAGCTGTACAATGCAGCACTGATGGGCTGCTGAGAAGTAAGACATACAGACTTTCCTTCATATACCGTAACTGTCTCCCTGCTAGGGAAACTAAACATTGATATACAATTTGATATATAAATGCTGCAGTTACTGCTACTTTCAAAGGATGGAAACAAAGTTTCTAAGAAACTTCCAACACATATACAATATTTATGCCCTTACTGACAATAAAATGATTTTCCTATACATTAAATAATTTAGGAACAACTGCAATATAATAAGCAGCAGATTATTCTTCCTGTGTGAGCTGGACTCCCAAACTACACATTAGACATGAAGGGTACAGAATAGCTCTCACAACTGGCTTACACTGCATAGTCATTCTCAGTCAAAAACACACACTAAAATATACTCTACACATTGAGAAGGGAGCCACCTAAAACCCGAAGGTCAGGTGTGCCGCTGCTGACAGATTAAGCTTGGAGACCTAGCCCAGAGGCCTGCATCTGATAGGAGGGGATTTCAAAGACAACAGCAAAGGGAAGAAGCACAGGAGTTTCCCCTCTAGCTTCAGAAGTTATCAATCCATCAAAAAAGGTGACCAAGTATACCAGGAGCACGAGGGACATAAGTGAGAAGGGCAATTCTTTTGATGCTGGTCCAATGGAGTCAGTCTTGTCTTTTAAATATCATCAACTCATGGCAAGCACCTTTCCAGGATAGAAAGGGTCAGTGTGACTGAACCTGAGATAAAGGACACTTGAACTTAATGGCTGGTGAGCAGAATGACAAAAAAAAGAAATAGGAAGCATGACTAAAGTTACAGTTAGACTTCCTTTTTTTTTTTTTAAATGATGTCCAAAGTAAAACAGGAATGCACCTGAGTTCATTGCCACCTGACAGGGAGTTTTATATGAACCAAGCCTGGTTCTTCTTTATGCCAGTGGCCAAATGAACCAGCACAATGGAGTGATAGGGCATGTCAGAGAAAAAGGCCTCCAACTGTTCAGGACTCTTGGTGCCCATTTCTGCTACGAATTGTCTTAACAATGGATGGTTCACTCCCAAGATAGTCCAGGAAACTATAGGACTGCTGCTCAATTCTGCCAGCCATTAAAAGGTGGCAGCTGACCGACCTACATGGGAATCTGGAACCTCAGGGCAAGATGTTTTACCAAGAGCAGTTGGTTTTCAAAAAGAAAAAATGAGGGACAGGAGCAATTTTGGGGTCACTATGCCCTGAAATGAGCATCTGCAGGATACGATGCTTAAAACCCAATGGTGTGTCCCCTCCCAATCCCCCATTGTGTGATCAGTCAGCATCACAATAGAAAGAATCAAAATGACCATAGGAAATAAAAGGTGAAGGGGTAGTGAAATACAGAGAAGAGGAAAAATAAGTCATCTTTGGATTTACAAATAAAAATTAAAAGCTCAATTTTGCTTGGGGGGGGGCAGGGAAGAAGAGGGAAAAGGTTGAGAGGGAGAGGAGGGTTCAGGTCAAACCTGAATCAAAGGCCAGAAAAATATGGCTTACTAACCCTCCCCCCCTCCAACTTTGCATACCATTTACAATTTATATGTAGGAAAACTTAAAAAAAAAGAAAAGAAAAGAAAAATGTGCCTCAAACTCTGTCACAACAAATCAGCCCAAATTAACCATTTGCAACCAAAGATTTATGAAAATATTTTTTAGTTCAAATCACATTAAAAAACCCAGATATATATTTTGATCATTTTGTTTTAAACGAAATTGGCAGATCTACTCTCAGAACACTTAAGAGTATTCCACACAACGCGTTCTAAATTAAGATTTATTGATTTCCACTGTATTCACTTTAAATATGGTTTGAAGCTGACTGAAGGGAAGGGATTTTGCAATTTTAAGTTAAAAGTAAACTAATGGTGAAAGTACATCACCTCTGGCTTCAGTCAATATCTCCTCAGATTTGAATTAATAAAAGTTCCAGGACTATGAAATCCGGGCATGTTGCAGGCCTCTCCCAGCAATGTCCTTCACTTTGGGTCAGTCTCCTGTGCCAGAGGTGAAAGTGCTTTCAAAAATACTGCCATTTTCCCAGCACAGTGTCTTTGATTGCATCCACATACTGAGTTGGAACCCAATACACCCAGTAGTAAGAGGCTTCGGTGGGACCCAACTGAAATGCCTGAAAGGGAAAAAGGAAACCAAGCAGTACTTCAGAGCCAGGGACACCAAAGAAGCAGGATCCTAATACATCGTTGGAAAAAAATTTTCTAATATACTAACAATGAATCACTCTCTTCTATCGAAATTCAGAAAGGGCAAATTCCTTTAGACCTGTGATTCAATATTCCAAGAGTCTTTCCTGGTCAGATTAAGAAAGGTAGAATTCTTGGGTCAAATATAATGTTCAAAGCAGCAAAAAAAGAAATAAAACCCAGACTTAGGGTTTCTCCAAGGCAACATACTGGATTTTTAGACAAGGATGACCTATTTGGTATCACTTAAGTTAAAAGCTTGTAAGACTTCAAGCCTTCTTTGAAATGATTTTGAGTGTTAAAAATAGGTCATTTTGGGGGCGGCTAGGTGGCACAGTGAGTAGAGTGTCGGCCCTGGAGTCAGAAGGACCTGAGTTCAGATCCGGCCTCAGACACTTAACGCACACAAACAAAAACCTAGCCGTGTGACCTTGGGCAAGTTACTTCACCCCAATTGCCCTCCAAAAAAAAAAAAATAGGTCATTTTAAAAAAATCACTTTCACTACAAGACTTTAAAAGCTACAAAGGGCAATAGTTCTAAATCAATTCCTTGATAAGGTGACAAAGCTAATTTGTAGCTCTAGCAAATCACTTGGTACTTGTGACTGGACAAAGGTCAGGGAGAGAGGGGTTGGATACCAAATGTAATCTTTGAAGCTAAATCTAAGTCCTACTCTTCTTCCAGTATTCTGGTGGCAGTGGAAGCTGGAGGAAGACAGAATGGAAGCAGAGAGCACTCATGCTAAGGCTGCCTCACTACAGGTTGGAAAGATATTTTTTTCTTATTCTTAGAGTGAGAATGCAGCCAGGCTGATTTCTCTATTCCCTCTCCACAATCCTACTAATAGGCAGATCAGCCATAAATATGGAGGCATAAAAAGCATTCCTTAATGGATCAAGTGCATTTCTTGCCTTATCCCTTCAGAGGGATAGGGGCTAATGTTGCTACATTTATGATGTGACAGCTGAAGAATTCTAAATAATCTTCACAATTAAAGCATATGAAAATCTGTAAACAAAAAAATCCCCCAAACCTCCCACTTATTTTGGTCATATCCAGTGACAAATGCCCAAGAAATTTAGAGAAAACATTATTTAAAGTCAGCCTTTTCTCTCCCCACCCTTGCCCAGGCGCCCAATCTTAATGAAGAAAGTAACATGGTTCTGTAGCTATTATTCCAATGGCCCTCTCTCAGACCATTTCTGTAAAAGAGCAGGATTTGCCTAAATTAGTCATACAATTACTTCTTCCTTCACTTCAGTCAGTGTAGTCTTAGTTATAATTACTTCAAAGCAACCCGTGTGGATTCAAGGAAGAATTTTGAATTAGTATCTGGGTACAAAAAATACAGATCTAAAGATCTGTTTAGTCCCCCAAATCACATCAAAGCACACTGCTATGTATTTTTTTTTAAAGCAATTGGGGTTAAGTAACTTGCTCAAGGTTACACGGCTAGTCATTATTTGTGTGTGGGTGCTCATTTTCTGAGGCCGGTTTCGATCTCGGGTCATCCCAACTCCGAGGCCGGTGCTCTTACTCACTGCGCCACCTAGCCGCCCCAACTGCTATGTATTTTTACCTCACATAGCAAGAACAATGGCTGTCTGAAGATTACAAAAAACAGATGTACCTTAGCAGCATTTCAAACAGTTTACTGCCTGGAGTACTTCCTTATATCAAACTAGAATTTTATTTTTGGTTCAAACTTGAAAGTGAAAATTCCCAAGCCATTGCTACTCTTCATATCTATTTATTTGGTCTTAAAGCAAAGTTGTACAAATGGTTAGTAAACACACATCCTAGGGGACAACTGGAAAAATCTGCCTATTCTATAACAAAAGGACTCAATGAAATGTAGGAAAGAAAACAGAAATGAACTGCCTGGAACAAGTTTGTGAAGTTGGATTACATGAAACATAAGGGTACCATAACAGTACATTCTGAGGACTCAGATCTCTTTCTTTGCAGACAAAATTCCAATTGTCATTTTGGTGGAATTAAAGACTGAATATATTCTGTTACTAAGCCAGCAGTTTACTTACCATCATGTGGTAATCTTCATGTCCTTCAATAGGTTCACTGACCACATTTTTAATGGAGCCCATGGGTAATTTTTCAGTTCGCTCTAAGTTAAAAGGAATTATACTGGTTATTAAATGGCGCTCCAATTTCAGTAAATCTGACATATGATTCTCTAACAACACTTGTGGTTCTAATACTTTCCCCTCCCTGACTGAGGAAGACTGACTATTCTCCACCCACAAAAGCTTATGGCCATTCTCTTTTCTAAGAAAGGTCAAACAGAACGTTTTTATCAAATGTACCAAGTGTGCTTTATTTAGAGGAACTGTTCAGAAATAGAAAACTGCTTTCATTTCATCTAAACACAAGATAAAGAAAAGTTTGCCAACATGTATTTAGTCCATCTTAAGAACAAGGACCACATTTTCTGTTGGAATTGTAGTTCAATAACCAAAAGCAACACATTTTTATGCTTACTGCATAAACCCAATGATGTGTGATGTGCTTTTACTGCCTGGGGCAGGCTTGGTCAGGGAGGGGAGGTAGGAACAGGTGTTTTATTACACAGTTTAGACTGACACAGACCAAAAATTCATAAGGAAATTTCACTTAGCTACATTTCCCAATCATTTCTCCTCCTCCCACCCTTATATCCTATGTTATTCTATCCAGAAATATACCCCAGGCAACTGCCTCCCATTCTTCCCCTGCTTCCTCCCTACCCCTGACATGCACACACACATTAAAAATTACCTTAAAAAATCTTTCAGAGTTCATGTAGCATACACCTGCCAGATACCATGCATCACACATGGGCCAAAGACGTTTTATGGCAATTTTAGGAATGGTGGTCAAATAGGAGAAAAGAAGAGGGCAGTGAGTGGCAACTGGAGTAAAATGAGGCTATACAAAGGTGAGCCAAGTAAGGACAGGAGCAAGTAGGACGGCAGGAGAGGAAAGGCGTGACAGTGAAGACATATGACAGAAAGGCGGTAGGATGAAACAGTGAAGAGACCCAAAGGACACCGTATGTATAGACAGACAGACAGACACACAGAACATTCATATGAGAGCTGCAAAAAGAGAGACAGGGAAAAAAGATAGCCAAAGACTCAGAAGAAAAACTGGGAGTCAGGGGCTCTGGGTTCTAAGTCCTGTTACTAATTACCTGTGTGCCAGTGGAAAAAAAGTTACTTTGGACTTCAGTTTCCTCATCTATGAAATGAATGGGTTAGAACAGATGACTTCTAAAGTCCATTCCAGCTGTAACATATTATTATTTCATATTGTCTAAATTAGTTACAACAGCATCTAACACATTCTCCCCTGAAAAAATTAGTAGTAGGGCTCAGATGTTATTCAATGGCCTTAGCAGAATTTATACTGGACTAGGAATCAGAGAATCTCAGTTTGAATCCCAGTTGTCTCTTACTGGGCATGTGACTTTCAACAAGTCACAATTTGAGCCTAAGATTCTTCATCTGTATGGAAGGAGTTAACAATTGCACTATCCTATCTTAAAGGGCTGCTGGGAAGAAAACACTCAATAGATTGCAAAGCTCTACATAAATGTAAGCTTCTATTCAAAGTGAATGCTGTACAGCGGACAGAGCTAGTCTTGGAGTATGGAAGATGTGGTTTCAAGTTTTTATTCTGACATATACTGGCCAGGTGACCCTGGGTATCCACCCAGCTGTTTCTTCATTGGGTCATGTACTATTCTAATGAAATCACAGTTCTGAAGGAAAAAACCATCAAGCTATGCTTGGAACAGTCAGCTGTTTTGGGAGTGATCCTAGACTAGGAATTAACAGAATGATACTATCCAGCACTCAGTCTGGTATCTAGGCTCACCTAGATTAAAATCCAATTAGCTTCTGCTGGGAAGTTTATAAGGTGGGGCAGTGATACTGTGCAATCATTTCTGGACAGGTAATAACAGAATGAGCTTTAGAAGGTTTTTGTGGCACAGTAGAAGACAAGGGACCTTGGTTATGATCTGAATGGGCACTAAATGATACTAGACGACCAACAAGGTTTGGTCTGAGAGTGTTCATAATAACCTACTTGCCACATGAGGTCCTCTAGTGCTGCCCTTTGACTGAATCCAAACTTCACAGAACAAATCCCCTTAATAAAAGGATTTGTTCTATAAAACCTGGACCCAGTCAAAAAGCCTAAACCAAGGACCTAGAAAGCCACTTGTGGCCTTGAGGACATAGGTATCCCACCCTTGATGGCCATCTTTTTTAACACAAAGTGTTTTTCAGTATCCTAGGGATCTCCTAGCCTCTTCCTATTCTCTCCCTCTCAGGACAACTGGGATGAGAGCTACCACAGGATGGATAATCAGTGTAAAGGGGATACTCTTCTTTACCTAATGATCACCTCAGCAAAGACAGTTTGAACAAAATGATGCTGATATTTAATAGTAGCCTTAATATTTAAATAGATAGTGCTTTATCCTACATAACCTCATTTGACTTGCATAGCAAAGCATTTTTCACCCCCATTTTACAGATGAGGAAACCAAGGCTTGGGGATTTTAAGGGACTTGTCACACAAGCTAAGAGCTGGAAGCAGGATTCAAAGTCAGTTCTCACCTGAATCCAAGTCCAGAGTGATTCCTGTTATATGGTACAGCTGTATCACTTTTCTAGTAAGCAACTTAATAACCTTCTAGAAAGAGAATTCTTAATTGGGAGGCACTAATATGAGATTGAAAAGATAGTAAAAAAGGGTACAATTGAATATAAATGTGTAAAGGAGTAAATTAAAAAATGAGGAATATCTAGAGTATGGTAAAGAGGGGTTAGTTTAGAACAAGGGTCAGATATGCAACAAAAACAATTTGATTCTGAAGAAAGAAATATATTTGTTTTAGCAGATTACCTTTAGTGCCAATCCACAACTGGTCTTGTTCTAATTTAAAGGTGAGTCTCACTTTTCCTCCTGTCTTATTGTACATGCCTGATAAAGGTACCGTTGGTAGTCGTTCCTGGAAACATAAGAAAACTGTTGTGGCGGTAAAGCCTGTCATATAGATAAAAGGAACAAGAAAGAAGGGACCAAACTATAGAATATAGGCAATAAAGAATGTTCTTCCCCTGAACAGCGTGGGGAAGAAGAATTAAGAGGAATCAGAAAACCAAACATAGTAGGTTGGTCTTGAGATTTCAGAAAGACCACAATGGGTCAAGGGGCTTTGCTTACCTGGGCACCCTTAACAGAAGGCATCACATCTTCAGGTTTCCCTTTATCTAACACTTTTCTGTGTTGCTAGAACATAAATCAGAAATTACAATGCAGAGAAACATTCCTGAAGTGAAGTATTTACTTCTTCATAGCCCTTACCACCCCCAAAATGTAAAAATATATCAGTCTGAAATCTCTAGATGAGTCAAATGGGGAAAAATGTTTGTATCCTAGTATTCTGTTTCAAAAGTACTCCAGACAGTTGAATAATTGAAAGCAAGTTTTTTAAATTAAATTTTTATAACATATATTATAAAATGTATTATATTTTATTATATAACCCCTTAAGGCTAGTTCAAGTTACATACACATATGTAGACATATAGTCTCTCTCTCTCTCTCCATATATATATATATGTAGTTAAACCTCAGGCTAAACAAGCATACAAAATGTGTCTACCTGAAACAAACAAACAAACAAAAAAAGAGGACTATAGTGTGTCTCAGAAATAATTAAGGAATACTAAAAATAACATTCTCACTTGATCAAATCTTTAAAAGTATAGAGAAAATTTAAGTCCATGGTTGAATTTTTTTTCTTGGAAAGTGGTTTGCATCTTTTGGTTTGCATTTTTTTTTTTGGAGGGGGGGCATGGTAATGTTATCACAGACTTTGGAGGTAGATATGATGGCTTTAATCTGGACTAAGAAATACTAATCTATAATCTGGATGTCAGAGTCCTACCCACCCACCAATACATTAAGATTGTTCACATAATGCTTATTAAATGCGCTAGAAGACATAATGCCTCACCATTCCCTCTAAATCATCTTTCATCTAGTACCTAAAGTTCTTGTCAATTAAGACAGAGCTTCAGAGTATGGAAGACAACAAAGAGTTTAACTCTAACTATGAGCAGCAAGAATGCCAGAAGAGCCATTTTTCTATTCCTTCCCAGTTTTTCTATGAGTTTGACATCAACATATTCTTTTTTTTTTTTTTTTTTGGAGGGCAATTGGGGTTAAGTAACTTGCCCAAGGTCACATGGCTAGGTTTTTTCGTTTGTGTGTGCGTTAAGTGTCTGAGGCCGGATCCGAACTCAGGTCCTTCTGACTCCAGGGCCAACGCTCTACTCACTATGCCACCTAGCCACCCCTGACATCAACATATTCTTAAAGAAGGTGAAAAAAAGTCCAGGGGCTGGGTTCCTCTCATTAGGCAGTGTTATGCCTCATAACTTCCATCAGGAGAATAAATCAGTATTTTAACAGCACAACTGAATCATGCTTTACGTGTCCCTTTTGAAGGTTACACTATGGCGAAAAGCCTTAGGCTTATTAAGTCAGCGTCAGAAACACAAACCTTGTATTTAAGGGTATACTATGCTCACAAAAGATAGGACATGTTAAACAAACAGAATTAAGGGTATTAATTATTAGGAGACTGTATGCTCATGGATTTACACATTTGTACAGCAAGAAAAGATGCAGAGAAGACCTAGGACAATAAAATAAGAGCTAGGAGAGTTTGCAGGAGAATTCAGAACAGACAAAACATATCTAAGTATAATTTAAAATTGTCTTTTCCTGTCAGCCTAAGGACTATAAAGGATAAAGAGCTTTCAGTTTACCTTGGTTAGGTAAACACCATAGTGTATGTACATTTCTAAAACACAAAGTTTCATGCGCTTCATTAAATGCATCTGTAGCTTTACAGCTGTTATTTCTGGCTGCAAGAACTCTGGGTATTTTACCTAACAAAGCAAATCTGGGCACACACTTCCAGTTGTTTGCATGCTCATCTGAAAAGTGATGTAGATCACCAACTCATTTTTTGTAAAGGTCATGTCACGGTATATTAGAAGACATTATTACCCCCAACTCAGAGCTCTACAACATGGAATATGAAGTCTCCTTGCTTTATATCGTTATATGCTTTATATCTTTGGATATGTTAATTATAAATGATGAAACAATGATAAAAAGTTAGTTTCAACTTCACCTAAGATCTACATGTCCAGAATGCTGTTTCAGATTTCTACTATAGACTGTAGCCAAGAAAAAGCTTCTTCAGAGAAGAATGGAACCAGGAGGCTGGGCTCCCAAGAAATGACACAAACCCTGACTCTTAGCACCGGCACCAATTAATAAGTCACCAACCTTCTGCCTACAGAGTGGCTCCTTCTTACTCTCTTCAGCTTTCGCTTCTTGCTGTGCTGCATCTTTGGGTGTGTTTACTGCTAAAACATCGTTTATTGTAGATCCAACCACCATAATCTTGGCACCACTGGTTACTTTGATTTCCCGTAATGTTTTCTCCTCAGGTAGAAGTCCCTTAAACATAACTTTCTGCATGGCAGGTGGCAGGCCTAAAGTATGAGAGAAAGGAATAAAATCAAGGGTGAATTTATTTGATCTATCCAAATTTATTAAGATTTTGGGGGATGGTGGTGGAGGGGAGTACAACCTGGTGATTCCATTTCTGTAGGGAATTCCCTCTACCCATAAAATTGGCATGTGGGGAACACTTGGATTGAGTGTTGGACTCAAAAATCGATAAAACCTAAGTCTGAATCCTGCCTTACATACTGATGAGCCATGCAACGCTGATCAGTCACTATCTCTAAGGCTCAGTTCCCTCCTCTGTAAAACCAGTATTAAAAACTGTACCTACTGGGGCCGCTAGGTGGCACAGTGAGTAGAGCGGCGGCCCTGGAGTCAGAAGGACCTGAGTTCAGATCCGGCCTCAGACACTTAACACACACAAACAGAAACCTAGCCACGTGACCTTAGGCAAGTTACTTAGCCCCAATTGCCCTCCAAAAGGAAAAAAAAACCTACCTATTTCATGGGGTTTTGGGGGAACAGAGTACTAAATGAAGCAGCCTTGGTAAAGTACTTTGCAAAACTCACCGCCAGATTTAAAAAGCGAACTATAATTATCGTTAGCAAAGGTTACCTGTTTTTTAGAGCAGGGATATTAGTCACCTTCAGGGGGGATGGATGCCCTGAGCTCCTGTCTGATAGGTAAAACCTACCGACATCTTCTTGGAGAAGAATTCTTCTCGGAATGTTTTTATTTTATTGGTTTTTTTTGGAGGGGGGAAGTGACTTGCCCAAGGTCATAAAGCTAGTTGTTTTGCGTTAAGTGTCTGAGGCCGGAGGCGTCCTGGCCGTGCCTCCCTCAGCCTCAGCTTTCCCACCTGTAAAGTGGGGGGGGGCATAATCACCCTCCCCCCGCCCCGGGGCGGGCCCCACCTGTAATCGAGTGGATCTTGCGCTTCAGCTCGGCCCCCGTGCTGTCCAGGGGCACCCGCACGTCGTACTTGTTCTTGTTCCAGATGATCTTCAGGTCCACCAGCTCTTTCTCGGCGTCGGCGTCGTCGCCGTTGCTGACCGAGGCCTGGGCACTGGCTATGCCCCCCTGCGTCGGCTCTGCCTGCAGGCTGCCCTTGGCCGTCGCGGCGGCGGCCGCGGGCGAGGGGGAGGCGCGGGAGGAGCTCTCAGCCTCGGCGTCCACGCAGTTGAGCTGCAGCTTCTGCGCATCCGTTTCCATGCCGGGCTCTTCGACTTCTAAACACGAAACAAAACCCCCCGGAGTGCGAGGCAGGGGCGGAGGCGGCCCCGGGGCCCCGGCCTCCTGCTGCTCCTCGGGGGGACGGACGGAGGGCGCCGCGGCGGGAGGAGGCGGCGGCATCTCGGGCCCGGCGCGCGGCGCGCTGGGGGAGGGGCGGCGCCCACCCCCTGCCTCGCCTTCCCTCGGCTCCACGCAGCCCGGGGACGCCCGCCCGGGCTCGGGCTCCAGGACAGGGCCCTCGAGGGGAGCCCGCAGCACCGGCTCCGGCCCCTTCCAGGCGGGCAGGCGGCCCGCCCTCTCCGCTCCGCTCGCCCTCCCTCTCCTCCGGGGCTCCGCCGCTCCCTTCCACCCCTTCCTCCACAGCCCCAGCTCTGGGCCACCCGCCCGCCAGTCCTCTTTTCCCCGAGCTTTCCCCCCATACTCACCATCCGGGGCTCCGGCCGCCGCCATGATGATTGTGTACAACACCCACCGCAGCGAGGGGGCCGCCGGGAAACGCCGAGCAGAAGAGATTGGCCCCCGTCTCGGCCCGTACTCTCCCCCTCCCCACTCTCATACGTACTCCCGCGCACACATACACACAGAACACACACAAATACACATACACACACGCCCACCGGAAACAGGTGGAGGTTTCTATGGAGACTCACCAGCTCTCTCGGCCTCTCCTTTTGTTATTCCCTAGATAGTTGATAGCAGCCTTCCTCTCGCGGGGGCCAAAGGTGTGGGAAGTAACTGTCTGGAGAGACTCAGTATTCCCACAGACACCGAGCTAAGATTCCCTAGGACTGGGAGAAAAGGGACCCTGTCCTTTTAAAGGGAGGCCCCGCCTCCTCCAGAAGGAAGGAGCGGATTGGCTAACTCCCTGCCCGGAAGTGAACCTGTTTAGCCACGTGTGCATTCAGTCCCACATGGCGGCCTTGATGCTGGGGCTGCTCCAGGTGCGCTTAGCCCGGGCGCTCTGCGGGGCGGGGCGATGGCGCGGGTACTGTGGGGGCCCTGGACCGCAGAGCTCCACTGTGAGAGTCAGGTTCGCCCCAAGCCCGACAGGTAACTAACTGTCCATCAGTAGAGTTTCTAGGGTTAGCCACCGCGCTGGTCGAGGGTGAGGGGCGGGGGAAGAGAGAAGAAATTTACCAAGATGGGGAAATCAGGCTGTGCGAGAAAGGGGAGGGATCATCACTCCCGGCAGATTTACGTTAGCGCTACAGTGTACAGCACTTTTGCCAAGTAGCCGACTAGGTGCCTATATAAGTGCTTGTTGAATGAACACTACATTCCCGTTTGAACCTTGCAACTGCTCCGAGACGTCGTTAATGTAGTCACTGATCACATCCCGTGTAAGAATCTTTTTTTTTTTTTGTCATTTTTGGGAGGTATGAATTTTACTTCCCAAGAGAAGCTCCAACTCTCAGGAGAAACCGCTACTTGTGACAAGTTAGGATGATCAAGGAAATAAATCAGTCCTCACCTGTGGCCTGCCACCTCTCTGCTTAGAGATGGAAGTCATGCTTCTGAGATGAGATCCTTGGGCAGTCACCATTGGTCATCGTGTTGATGAGTGCCCTGAAGTATTTCTAGTGGTTTTTGTAAAGGATGCCATTTAACTGCAACTTCAAAGTATGTGAAAACTGCTGTAATGCTAATTGCCCACGTATAATATTAAATCTGTGAAACTAACTTTCACATGATATTGCCTAGGTTTTTTTTTTTTCATCCATTTAAGGAGGTTGTGTAGGGTGTGTCTGTTCTCATCAGATGAAACAAGCAGGGTTGATACAGACAAAAAAAATGTGGGTTTTATCTTAGAATTGCCACTTAACTAACTGTGTCCTTGAATACTCAGTCACTCAGTGAGCATTTAAGTCCAGGCTGTGTGCCAGCTGCTGTCCTAGACACTGAAGATATTAAAGACAAAAGACTCAGAAATAGTCCCTACCCTGATCAGGGAAGGGGAACAAAGTGTACATATATAGACATTCACAAAATAGATACAAGATAAACTTTGGGGGTGGGAGGAACACCAGTGCTGGAGGAGTCAGGGAAGGCTTCATGTGGAAGGTAACATTTGAGTTCAGACTTAAAAGAAACTAGGAATTCTATCTAAGAAGTAGGGTTGAGGAAAGAGTGCATCACATTCATGAGGTACAAACAGTACAAAAGTATGGAAACAGGAGATAAGAGTCCTATTTATGAGGAACAGTAAGAAGACCAGTTTGGCTCTACCATGGACATGAAAGGGAATAACGTGTAACAGGGCTAGAAAGGTTGTGAAGTTTGAAATGCATGAGTTTGTATTTGATTCTAAAGGTAATAGGGATCAATTCACTTTGTTGAATAGGGGAGTGACATGGTTAGACCTGTGGTTTAGGAAAATCACTTTGGTGTCTGTGGAGAATAGAATGGGGTAGTGAGATATTTGACACAGAACAGGAGGTTGTTAGAATGACCCTAATAAGGGGCAGCTAGGTGGCGCAGTGAGTAGAGTGTTGGCCACGGAGTCAGAAGGACCTGAGTTCGGATCCGACGTCAGACACTTAATGCACAAACAAACAAAAGCCTAGCTTTGTGACCTTGGGCAAGTTACTTAACCCCAACTGCCCTCCAAAAAAAAAAAAAAAGAATAACCCTAATGAGAAGTAATGTGACCTTGAACTAGGGTTGTGGCTGTATGGGCATAGAGTAGGGGACAGGAGAGAGATGTTATGGAAGTAGAAAACCCAACATTTGGGAAGTTACCCTCTCTGGGGCTCATTTTTTTCATCTATAAAACGAAGGAGTTAGTGTGATATCTGTGCTCTTATCTCAGCACTAAGTCAGTGCTATGAACTGAGGCCCAAGACATTTAAGTAATTTGTTCAAGACTTCCACGTTACCTAGGCTTTAAGCCCTTTTTCCATTGCTTCCTGGTCAGCCTTCCAGCCAGGCATATTTTGTTGTTCAGTCATTTTTGTTGTGTGTGATTCTTCGTTGACCCTGTTTGGGTTTTTCTTGGCAAAGATAGAGTGGTTTGCTATGTCCCTCTTCATTCCTCATTTAGATGAGGAAACTGAGGTGAACAGGGTTAAGTGACTTTCCCATGGTCACACAACTAGTAAATGTCTGAGGGTGAATTTGAACTCAGGAAGATGAGTTTTCTGGTTCCAGGATTGTCAATCTATCCACTGCTCCACTTAGCCAGGCATCTTACCTAAGCAGTTTTCTATTGGAAAGACTTTTATGGCTCAAAAGTGCCACATTTTCAAGTATGAACAAGTATCCTTAATTTCATTTCCCTCTTTGTTTACACAAATAAATTTAGTACCTATATACATATTTTTTTATGATTTTTTGGGGATTTTGTGGGGTCTTTTCACCCACTTGAAGCCTTGTGGGCAAGTCATGAATATGCCAGAAGTAGTTGGTATGAGACTGATGCAGCAAATCCTACGTTGTTTTCATAGAAGAGAAAATCTGGCATTACCCACAAAACTTGCATTTATATTTTTAAGCCATCTCTGAAGACAGAGTGAAAAAATACAATCTCGAGGGAATGAGGCACTTAGCCAGTACCTCAATCAAGAAAAATGTAATTCTGACTTAATTGCATTGGATGAAAATCTGACTTTGAACAAAATCACACTCATTTCAAGGCATTTTAAGTTTACAGGAAGAAATGCTTGCCATCCTCAGCTTTGCCAAATGTAAGTGATTTGACACAAGTTGACTAAATGAGATATGTGAGGCTAGTGATATAAGGAATAGAATTTAAGAATTTGATATTCCAACAAGCTAGGGACATTTTTACTCCTAATCAGTGGGACACCTAGTTTCTCCTTTCTACTTGAAGATACAGGCCTCTCTTTCTCCCAGTAGTCAACTGCCTTGGCCCCTTCAAAAGTGAACTAATATGCTTTCTATGTATGACAGGATAGGGTAGAGCAGGAGTGCCTATATGTGGCCTTCTAGGTCCTTGGATGTGGCCATTTAATTGAGTCTAAGTTTTATAGAACATCCTTTTATTGAGGAGATTTGTTATATGAAGTTAGGATTCAGTCAAAGGACCGAATCTGAGGACCTAGAAGGCCCCACATAACCTTAAGGCCAAAGGTTCCCCACCCCTGGGGTAGAGGATAGAATTCCAGACTTAGAATTAGGAACACCTTCATTCTCATATTCTCTGAGTTACTTACTAATTGTTGGCTCTGGACCAGTCACTTAAATTGTCTTAGCCTGAGTTTCTTTTACTTTAAAATGGGTAACAACCTCTTATTGTTATCTATGCTCTCTCTACATAGCTGCCTTATTGAATTCTAGTTCTATGAAGCATGCCAAACAGTCAGCAAGCCAAGTTTATTCAGAACCATGTACTGGGCTCAGTGTTGGGGACGCAAATACAAAGAATAAAACCATCCCTACCTGCTCTCACAGAGCTTACATTCTGATGGGGGGAGATAATAAATACATATGTAGGTGAGTATAGAATAGATATGAAGAGAATAAATAGAGGTTAATACAAAATAGTTAAGAACCAAGATGTTTGGTAGAGGGAGAATACCGGTCATTCAGGTGATCAGGAAAAGCTTTATATAGAAACTTGAGTTGAGTCTTGAAGGAAGAGGGAGATTCCCCCTAAGACGGGGAGATGAGGAGGGGATGGCCAGTACAAAGTCATGAAGATGAGTGATGGAATGTCCTGTGTAATGAACAGAAGTAAGTCCAGCTTGACTAGACGGCATAGTGTGGGAGGTGATTAATGTCCAATCAACCTGAAAGGATTGGTTGGTGCCAAATTGTGAAGGGCTTTAACAGCTGCATAGTAGAGTTCCTGCCTTAAATTAGAGGCAGGAGAGAGCCACTGGAGTTCAGTTGAGTTAGGAGAATGACCTGGTCAGAGCTGTATTTAAGGAAGATCACTTTGGGAGCAGAGTTGGATGGCCTGGAGTGGCGAGAGACTTGAGACAGGGAGATCAGTTAGGAGGTTGTTGTAGTAACCTAGGGGAAAGGTGATGCAGGCCTGAATTAAAGTGGTAGCTATGTGAATGAAGAGGAGGGATGTGAGAAATGTTATGGAGCTCAAAATGGCAAGTGTGGCAGCTGATTGGATATATGGGGTGAAGAAGAGTGAGAATTCTAGAAGAATGCTGAGATGATGAACCTGGGAGATTCCTGGTGCCCTTGGATGGAAATAGGGAAGTCTGGAAGAGGGGAGGTTTTGGGAAAAAGATAGGTTATTTGGGCATGTTGATTTTGAGAGGTTTCTGGGACATCCAGTGTAAAATGTCGAATAAGTGATAGGTTATGCAGAGCCAACTCTGGAGTGAGATATGTTGATCTGGGAGTCATCTGCACAGAGATGCTAGTTAAACCTGTGGAAGATGATGACATTATCAAGAGAGACACTCTAGAGGAATAAAAGAAGAGGACCTAAGATAGAGCCTTGGTGAACACCCACAGTCCACAATTAGGATGTGTGACGTGGGTAATGAGCCAGCGAAAGAAACTGGGAAGGAGTGGTCAGACAAAAAAGAGCATGGAATAGGAAAACTCATAGATGAGAGACTCTCCAGATGGATCAAGTAGTGAATGGTGTCAGATGTAGGAGAGGGGTTAAGACAGATGAAGGCTGAGAAAGACCATCAGATTTGGCAAGTAACTGGAGAAACTAGTGTCTGCTGAGTGCTGAGGTTATAAGCCAGCTGGTAAGATTGAGGAGTGAGTGAGAGGAGAGGAAGTGAAGGTATCAAGTATAGACTTTTTTTTTTCTAGGAGCTTGGCTAAGGGAAAAAAGAAATAGGGAGATAAATTGAGGGGATTTGGGGTCTAATGGTTTTTTTTAAGGCATTAAAGGCAGAAATTTTAAGGCACTGTGAAGCAGTGGATAGGGAGAAGGTGAAGATATGAGAGAGGGAGATTGTGTGTGTGTGTGTGTGTGTGTGTGTGTGTGTGTGTGTGTGTGTGTGAGAGAGAGAGAGAGAGAGAGAGAGAGAGAGAGAGAGAGAGGATGATTGAGGTTTCAGTCTGTTGGAGAAGGTGGGAGGGGATGGGATTGTTGAGTGCATCCCAATAGAGGGTCTAGACTTGGCAAGGAGAATGGGGGATGATGTCAAGGGGTTTTGAGAATGGAAGAAAAGGGAGCTTATGTTGAATGACCTCTCATTTCTCAAGAAAGTAAGAGGCAGGGTCCTTAGCTTCTTGAAATGGAATGGGAGCAGTGTGTGACACTTGAGAAGGGTGGTCTGGGGAGTGAGATATCAACTGGAGTGAATACAAAACACTGTCTTGCTTCATTGAGGGCCCCACTTGGTACCCAGTCAACGTGGTTGTGTGACTTAATTGTAGGTCAGTTTAGCCCCAGGGGAGTACAAATGTGGAGGGAGTAATCCAGAGCTCAGGTTCAGAAAGAGAAGTGGCAAAAAGACAAGGGGTATTTGAGAGCAGAGGACAGTGTAGAATTGATGTGGGAAGTGATAGGGTACAGATTGTACAGGGAGGAAGGCTAATGTGTTCGGAAAATTCTGAAGGGTAGGGAGCTTTGGAGGTCTCAGTGAGGGCCAAGAAGAGGTTTAGGAGGGATGAGTTATAGGGCAAGTTAGAATGATAGGAGATTATGATCAAATAGAAATATATAGGAGTGTTGGGGCCTAGACTTAAGGGGCACCCCACATGCAGACATCCTCTCATTGTTCTCTGAGGTTAATTAGTAGCACCTCACAGTTTCCATTGGATGTCCAGATCTCTACCAGTGACTTTGCTGTTAGCTTTTCAAGTGTTAATTTTCACTTTTAAAAAACAAACCACGGGGTGGCTATGTGGCACAGTGAGTAAAGCTCTGGCCCTGCAGTCAGGAGGACCTGAGTTCGGATCCGGCCTCAGGCAGTTAACACACACACACACACACACACACACAGAAAAACTAGCCATGTGACCTTGGGCAAGTTACTTAACCCCAACTGCCCTCCAAAAAAAAAAGCAAAAAAACCCCAAACCAATCTTTTGTTTTTACATCCCTATCATCTTGGAAACGGGCATGCCAGGGTGGTCTTTTAAGGTTATTTCCAGCCCTAACTCTATGATGCTATGATACATCTCTTTTCCTTCATTTCAGCAGAGCTAACATGTCAGCTGAGTCTGACAGTATCTACACTATTTCACATGCATAGGCCCTCACCATGCCAAAGAAGGGAGCAGAGTACATTTTCTCTTCTCTCCTTTCAAGCCAAGCTTGATGATTGTAATTGCACAGTCTTCAGTTAGGATTTGGGGTTCTTTCCACTTGTAGTCTTTTTGTGGTCATTGTGTAAGTTGTTTTCCTGGTTTTGCTTACTTCATTCTTTGTCCCTTATAAGTCTACTTTGTCCTCCCCAGTTATTTGCTACTACAAAAAAAAAATGCTATAATAAGTATTTTGGCGTATGAGGGGTCTTTGTGTCTTTGACCTCTTTGGCATATGCTTGGGAGGATAGGCTTTCTTGATTCAAAATGTTTAGACATTTTAGTCTCTTGCTTAGCATAATTTGAAGGGTTTTTTCTTTCTTTTAACTAGGCTTCATGCATTTGGGAGGCCTACGCACTGCCTTGTACAACTACATCTTTGCCAAGAAATACAAAGGGAGTTTCATTTTAAGATTGGAAGATACAGATCAAACCCGCCTGGTGCCTGGGGCTGCTGAGAACATTGAGGACATGTTGGAGTGGGCAGGTATGCCCTGGGGTAATATAGACAACTTCCTCCAGGGCCCAGTCATAAAAGTTTTATTTCCCAAGGAAGAGCTGTAGTAATCAACTGTATAGCAGGCTTCTACCCATACCATTTGGAGAAGTAAAAGGGGCCGGAGGAGGCCTTTCTGAAAGCTATGATAGTAACTTCACAATGTGGGGAAGAAGTGAGGAGGATACTAGACATATTGGTGTCCTAGAGGAGGTTAGCAGATACCTCTCTGTAGAAAGGGAATGAGAGAAAGATCTGAAAGGCTTCCCAAGTATTCAACTCTGGAGAGACCTCTGACTTTGTCATTGATTCCCTGGGTTCTAGAGAAGTTTCCAAAGCTATTCCTTTCTTCTCCCAAGTATTCTGCTGATGGGAAAGGGAGGGAAGAGATTGAGCAGGTGAAGGGGAGGGCCTTTTGGAAGAACTGTCGCAGTGGATTGACTTCTGCTGCTCTTGGCTGTGGGAAATGCTTTCACTTTCTGGTCATGGAAGTGACAGTGCAGTGAGAAGGAATCAGAGAGGTCAGTGTTGTGAAACAGAATAGATTTGACCGTATATGAATTTCCATTTCATTCACTGCTCATTTGGGACTGCATGTGTTAAGTTTTTATTTTCTTTTCAGGCATTTTTGGTCTCTCAGCTACATGGTCAGCCCTGTGAAGGCAGGGAAGTTTTCTTATATTTCTTTATATTCCCAGTATCCTGCCAATATTGAAGAATGTTTGTTGATGTTGATATGAATTTGTTCTCTGGGACCCAAAGACAGGAAGGATAGGGTTGGGGAGGTGTGTTTTGCCTGTGATTCCCCCAGTGGGCTTTCATTCCCAGCCCTTTGGGTGGCTTCCTGAGGGGCTGAGCATTTACAGGCCAGTACTAACTTCCTACTCACTGTGCTCCAGGCATTCCTCCTGACGAAAGCCCTCGGCGGGGAGGCCCTGTCGGACCCTACCAGCAGTCTCAGCGCCTTGAGCTATACACTCGAGCCACTGAGGCACTGCTGAGGACTGGAGCTGCCTACTATTGCTTCTGTACCCCACAGCGCCTGGAGCTCCTGAAAAAAGAGGCCCTAAGGAACCATCAGACACCCCGGTACAACACGTGTGCTTGAGAGTTAACCCAGAAGTACTTTCTCAGTTAGCTCTTGTAGTGTGACATTTTTATTGCTATATTTCTTTTTTAAATAGATTTTTATTATATTGGTATCTTTTGGTTTTATATCATCTTCTCCATTCCCTCCTTTCCCATTCCAGAGAACTATTGCTTATAACAAAGACTTTTTTTTAAAAGGAAGAAAAAAAATTTAGTAAAGCCAGTCAACACACACAAAAAAAATCTGATGGTACATACCTATGTAAATACACCTTTACAAAGGAGGGTTAGAAATGGAGGATGTGGGGCAGTGGTGGGATGTCTTTCTGTCTCTCCTCTTTGGGACCAAGCATGTTCTTTATAATTTTGCAACATTCTGGATTATTTTCTGGTTTTTTTTTTCCCATTTTTGTGATCATAGTCATTGTATATTATGTTTCCAGATCCCATTTCTATGTATTTTCTTAGGACATATGTAGCAGCAAGCACCCCAATATCCCCAGGGTGACTGCCAACACAGGTTCTTAGATCTGCTTTTCAAAAGGAAAGCAACTCAAAATGGGTTGACAAGCTTACTTTAATCAAACAAACACACATTACCTAGTTCAGGGGAAAAAGGTCAGCACCCCAAACTTCAGAGTTACAGAACTTACAGATCAAACAGACAGGCTTCCAAACTGTCCAACCATTATATCAATACCAAATCACAGTTACCAGAGAGGGAAGCATCAACATCTGGGTTTTCAAAGCCATGGGGGCTCTCAACAACGGCTTCCCAGAGTCTCATCTGGTCAAATCACACAACACTTCTCAAAATGAGCCCCAAAGCAAAGCCTCTCCTCAGGGCTTATATAGCCTTCTCTTGGCTCAGAGAATGTAACAACCTCCTTGACCCACTGCCCAATCACAAAGCATCAAGGTGTGGGCTTTCCTGAAAAACAAGCCTCCCACCACAGGCTCCAGGTGCACTTAAGCTAGGGGCAGGGAAGATCTTTAAATCTGCATTTCCATTACAACATATAATCTAGATTATTCTAGCTGATGTTAATCAGCTCAAGCTCAGCTAAGGTGTCTTGAACTTGTGGGTTCCCTAAGAATATTTTCTGTGAAATTTCAATAGGTATGACAATCGGTGCCGGCTCTTGAGTCCTGAGAATGTGGCCAGGAAATTGGCAGAGGGTGCCAAGCCAGCTGTTCGCTTCCGTCTGGAGGAGGGAGCCGAGACTTTCCAGGACCTGGTGTATGGCTGGAACCGGCATGAAGTGGCCAGTGTTGAGGGTGACCCTGTGATCCTGAAGAGTGATGGTTTCCCCACCTATCACCTGGCCTGTGTGGTGGATGACCATCATATGGGCATCAGCCATGTTCTTCGAGGCAGTGAATGGCTTGTGTCTACTGCCAAACATCTCCTTTTGCATAGAGCCTTGGGTTGGGAGCCACCCCACTTTGCCCATTTGCCTCTGCTTCTGAATAAGGACGGCAGCAAGTTGTCTAAGAGGCAAGGGGACATCTTTCTGGAACACTTTGCTTCAGCTGGCTTTCTCCCAGAGACTCTGTTAGACATCATCACCAATTATGGCTCTGGGTTTGCAGGTACTGTGGTGGTGGGAGACAGGGAAGCAGGACCTTTCTAAGAGTCAGAGCCTTAATTACTAAGAACCTGGCCTGAATCTGGCTTAGGGCTGTGAGTGGGAACCAGTAAGAAAAGCTGGATGAATCTCATCCGTGGGTATTGAGAAGCAGCCTAGTCTATCTTGGGAATCAGCCCTCAGTGCAGAAGGGGAAAGGAAGCTTATTGCTCAGGCGGAGTGTGCAACCCTGAGAGGCTGACTGATTTGCAGGGAACCAGATGGGAAGGACGCTGCCAGAGTTGATAGAACAATTTGACTTAACTGGGATCAGCACCCATTCAGCCCTGCTGGATCTGGAGAAACTTCCTGAATTCAACAGGTGGGTGGTATAGACTAGATCTGTTTTGGGGACTCCTTCCTCATAGAAGAGCTCCTTTATGTCCCAGGTCAGTTTTGTTATTCCAGTTGCTAGCTGACTCTGTGTTTGGGCCAGACCTCAGGATGATAAGATTTGTTTATTTTAAAATTTAAATGTATATATTTTTAAAGCAATTGGGGTTAAGTAACTTGCTCAAGGTTACACAACCAGTTATTTTTTTGTGTGGGTGTTAAGTCTGAGGCTGGAACCGATTCTGGGTCCTTCCGACTCCAGGGCCGGCGCTCTTACTCACTGCGACACCTAGCCGCCCCTATATTTTCAATTAGCAAGCATTTATTTTTCTTTTCTTCCCACTTATCCCATTGGGTGGGGGAGAACCTTAAAACAAATATGCATATTCAAGCAAAATACATTCCTACATTGACTACATTGATAAATACATCTCATTTCATCAGATTTACTTGAGGACATGAGAATCTTCTGTTGTTGTTGGTTTTTTCCCCAGCTAGTTCATGAGCACTATAATTTACCTATTTTGAATTTTTTTATTAAATCTTTCAAATTGTACCTTTCAACTGAAGACCTCTGGGTATAAACACAATATAGATGCTTATTAAATTATTTAGATGAAATGGTAATAACAGGAAAAATATCAGCAGGATGCTGTGTATTCTTTATTGCATGACTATTAGAACAGTCTGCTTTTAGAATGGCAATAAGTCCCTGAACATTAAGAAGTGGGACTCTGGGCTTGCCTTCTCTTCCTGGGTCTTTCTTGTTTTTCTTGCTAAATCACAAGAAGGGTGGGTCTAGTCTAGCTAGTCTAGGGGAAGGTGAAGCATGATGAAGTGGTTGTGGGGTCCTGAAGCTATTCTGGGTGGAGGGAAAATAGTCTTGGGGAGGAAACAAGGATAATATTTGACAGAGCCATCATACACTTGCCAATGAGACTCAGGTCTTCTAATTCTCTGTTGATATAGTTTTGCTCATTCATAAAGGAGCTCAACCTGATCTCCAGGCATTTCTGTCATTTGAGTCATGAAAATCCTTGTTCTCAACCTGTAGTAGCTGGGATCTGGGATTCACTGTATCCTAGGAGACAAAAAAACCACAAACTCTAAATTCTAGTTATACTTACTTGAAAATGTCTCTTTATTGTGTGGTTCTTATTTTTCCATCTATAAAAAGAAAACAAACTCCTTTCTCCTCCGTTGGACAGGGAGGGGTAATTTGGTGCCCCAGATTAATTTTTTTTTTTTTTTGCATTCTTTGGTCTTTTCCACTCCTACTGTGGGAGCATGGACACTTCCTGTATGCTAGTAAGCTTCTTCCCTTTCCCCCATCTTCTCTTGTCTCCCCTTCCTTCCCATTACCCTTACATCCCCTTTCTCTTGCTGGAGCACATCCATAACTCTCTCCTATAGATTGCATTTGATTCGATTGTTGAATGACAAGGCCCAGAGGCTCCAGCTTGTAAAGAAGCTTCAAGCCATGGTGGAGGAGGTGTATGGAAAGCAGCTGGAGGACAGGGATGTTCTCAGTGAGGACTATGTAGAGAGGATCCTTTTCCTGGGACAGGTATGTACAAGTGTGCATTTTTAGGGGCCTAGGTAAGATAGGGTGTCACCCTGGATGATATAGTCCTTCCCCTTCCTCTTCATTATGACCCAAGGCAATACGAAGCACAGGGCCATTCCTTTTTTGAATGCCCCTCCCTACCCACCCTGCCCAGACTTCCTTGTGGAACCCCTCTGATAGCTCTACAATCGCCTCTTTCCAATCCCTTTCTTAATAGGGGCGCATCAGTCGATTGCAGGACTTGGTCTCACCAGCATATTCCTATGTATGGACTCGCCCTGCTGTGGCCCGAGCACAGCTGCAGACCATCTCGGGAGAAGTGGATGTGATTGCTAAGCTGGTCCTGGGGTGAGTGCCAGCCCGCCTTAGCCTCCAGACACTCATTCTTCCTTGTCTTTAGATTTGGGACTTGGAACAGCACATCAGGCAAATGGTGAATCTCAGAAGGACAGGTTAATAAAGTAGCTTTATTTGTCCTGAGGAGCTTAGGGCACAGGCCAGACTAAACTTATCCAGGATACGTCTGAATTGAACCTGGTAAATAGAATAATTCTTGTGTCCCAGTTGGAGGCATTAAAGTTCAATGTTAGTGGCTCGTTCAAGGTAGGTGAAAGGGGTATTCACTAGAGACCAGGCCAACTGACTCCCAACTGGTGCTGATCACTGATCTCTATCATATAGTTGTATTTCAGAGGCTTTCTGTGACTTCTACTCAGGCCAGACTTAGTGAACCAGGAAGCTCTCTAGGAGTTCCTTCTGTCCCCTCTCTATTTTCTAGCCTCATCTAGCATGTTCCAAACTCTCTTGGTGACTGACTTGTGGTCAAGTGTCTCCTGGAGAAGTGGCAAGACAATTTTATTGTTGTTTTTGGAGAGAAGCGGGGAGGGGAGGGGGAAGGAGGGGGAAGAGAAAAAGAAAGAGAGAGGGATTTGCTTTAAGATTGATTAGGCCTGGCCTATGGGAAGAAGTTGCTTAAGTAATACTTCTTGAATGAAAGCCCTAAGGAGAATCATTAAGCTTATAGAATCCAAGATTAATTTAAGAGGTGGAAGGCATGTGAGAGATCACCCCATCTATCCCTTAATTCTATGCATAAGAAAACAGGCCCAGGAAAATGAGGTGATTTGCCTGTGGTTGTCCAGCTAACTAGCTGATGAACTGGGAGTAGGAATTAGGGTTAAGTCTCTTGATTTTCAGTCAGGTGTTCCAATCGGGTCAATAAGCATTTATTGAGTACTTACTCTGTGCCTGAAACTGTGCTAAACACTAGGCATGAGAAGAATTCAATACACAAACCACTAAATGGAGTATTTTATGCAAGGAACGATGAGGAAGCCAGTGTCACTAGATCACAGGGTACAGAAAGGAGAGTAAGTACAAAAAAACCAGAGGGCACAGGATGTAGATGATTTTAAAAGACAAAGAGAGCATTTTATATTTGATTCTGGAGGTTTTTTTTTTTGCTTTTTGGAGGGCAATTGGGGTTAAGTAACTTGCCCAAAGTCACATGGCTAGGTTTTTGTTTGTGTGTGCGTTAAGTGTCTGAGGCCCGATCTGAACTCAGGTTCTTCTGACTTCAGGGCCAATACTCTACTCACTGCACCACCTAGCTGCCCCCCTAAGGAGTTTTTTGAATAGGGGAGTGACATGGTTGTGAGTGGTTTGTCTTTCCTTCTTGAAGAGGACCATGACATCTGGAAGATGGTGCCATGACTTGCAATTGAATTGGATGTAAGTGAGGGAGAGCTGTGCAAAGTTACCAGCTTCACTTTCTCCTCCAGAGCCATTTGGGTCTAGTGTCCAAATATCCATCAGGACAACTAGAGATAGCCCCAGTATGGTTATATCTGTGTTTCAGGAAGATCCATTTGGTAGCTGAATGGATGATGGGCTGGAGCAGGGAGAAGCTTGAAGCAGAGAGCTCGAGGAGTTCAGGAGTTAGGGGATGGGGTCCTGCACCAAGGAGGTAGCAGTGTTCAGAGAGAAGGAAGACATGAGAAGTGGCAGTTTTCTTGGCAGCTGATTGGGTATGAGGGGCATGAGAAAGTGAGGAGTTAAGGGCTGACACCTAGGGTGTGAGCTAGGGAGAGTGGTGATATTTTCAACAATAATAGGGAATTTAGGACAAGGGAAAGGGTTTGGGAGGAAAGATAATGAGTTCAGTTTTGAATATGTTGGTTTAATTAAGATATCTATGGGACATCCAGTTTAAGATGACCAGTGGAGATGTGAGCCTTAGAGATCAGGAGAGAAGTCAGAGCAAGTCTTAGAATGGTCTGTGTAGGAATGATAGTTGAATCCATGGAAGCCAGTTATATCCCTGAACAAAAAAGGCATAGAGGGAGAAGAGAAGAGGACCCTGGACAGAGGCCTTGGGCACACTTGGTTAGTGGTTGTGATGTGGATCAACAAAGGAGACTGAGAAGGAGCCAGAAAGGTAGGGAGAGAACCAGGAGAGAGTGAAAACCTAGAGAGAAGAGGATGATTAGCAGTGTTAGGGGCAACAGAAAAATAGAAAAGGGTGAAGATTGAGAAAAGGCCAAGAGATCACAGACAATTCTGGAGGGATCAGTTTCAGTTGCATCATGAGGTTGGAAGCCAGATTGCAGAGAGTTAGAAGAAAGGCAGTAAGGGCATTGCCTTCCCAAGTTGTTTAGCCATGAAAGGGAGGAGGGAAATGGGAAGGTAGCTATTACCCTGTGATATACCTCAGAGGAAACCTTATGATGAATTACCTTTGCCATCTTTGCTGGCTTTTGGTTAATCTCTGCTACATATAATTTACCAGAAGCCCTAATTGACGCACTATTCTGCTCTGAAGCCTTTGCAATTTTCTGCCTTCCCAGTGGTGTTCCTTTTTATTTTCATTTGCCTGCATAGAAATGAATTCTTTTTCTTTTCTTTGGTCATCCTGTAGTCCTTTTTCCTACCTTTTAGCCTTTAGAAGGCCAAAAATTGACAGGAGATTGCCGGATTTGAACTCAGGTCATTCTGACTCAAGGGCCTGTGCTCTATTCACTGTGCCACCTAGCTACTCCATAACTAGGTGGGATCTTGAAGGATTTTCCAACAGGGCTAGGCTAGGCAGGACTGAAAGGACCCTGGGATCTGTTAGGACAGTGTTTTCTGCTTTATTGCCTGTGCACTCTGCTAGCATTAGGGAGTATTTTCCAGACAGAGATGGACATTCTAGAAAATGTTCCATATTTAAACATATTGGATTATATCATAGTAAATTTATTCTCGAAGTGGCTTTAAAGCTTGATAGTTACCATATTCTGCACTGTTGCTGAGTGAGAGCCTTCTGCAAAATTCCCTCCCACTCTGCATTCCTTGCTTTGGGCCCCTCTTTGAAGAGAATCCCTCAGAAGTCTATGGGAGATCTAATGAATGAACTTCTTTTAGGTTGTTGGAAACACCTGGCATATCTTTCACTCAGGAGGTGTTGAACCAAGAGCTGAAAAGACTGTCAAAGAAGACAGAAGGTGTTGAGTATGTCAGAATGATGAAACTGCTCCGCATGGCACTCAGTGGACAGCAGGTCAGCTTGTCCGGCTTCTCCTCAGAATCATTCCCCTGGGCTCCCCCTAACTTTTAAACTTTAAGCCTTGAGAAGGACTAACCAAACCACAGAGTGGTCCCTCTTGAACTGTGATGGCAGGTGGAAGATGTCTTCTGAATATTTAAGAACCTGATCTCAGCATTTCTTCTTATTTTCAGCGAGGCCCAACTGTTGCAGAGATGATGGTGTCCTTGGGACCAAAGGAGGTTCGGGAACGGATGCAGAGGGTACTCTCAAGCTAGGGAGAAGATTCTCAGGATGGATGGATAAGGACAACTCGTGGCCCAATTTCCTGGAAGTTGCTACTGGGACATTAGGGCTGAAACCTGTGTTCAACAGGAAGTCTGTAGTGTTAATGTGAGAACTACATTTCTGATTGCCCATGGGTGGGCATGGTGACAGGCACTATGTATTGATGGTTCCCCCAGGATTAACCCTCTGATCAGTTACTGGTCTAGGAAGATCCTGCCCTCCCATCTCATTCCTTTCTTGGCTGTGAAAAGGAACTGCCTTTGGAACCCATCTTTCCATTTCCTTGTGTACCATGTTACATACCAGGGGTTTGGGATTTGTTCTTGGATCCTGGAACTAGTTCCCATCTGAACATCAGGCACTGTAGGCCCACAGGCAGGACTCAGGTTTTAATTGTCTGAGCTCTGACCTATCTGGTCTTGTGGCCCTTCATTGAACCCTGGTTTGGATTTTGAACAGTAAAGGATGAATAAATCCAGTAAGTCCCCAGAATGAATAAAAGAGCCTAGGCTTAACTAGGTGGGATCTTTTTTTTTTTTTTTTTTTTTGCTTTTTGGAGGGCAGTTGGGGTTAAGTGACTTGCCCAAAGTCATACGGCTAATAAGTGGGTCAAATGTCTGAGGCTGGATTTGAACTCAGGTCATTCTGACTCGAGGGCCTGTGCTCTATTCACTGTGCCACCTAGCCACTCCATAACTAGGTGGGATCTTGAAGGATTTTCCAACAGGGCTAGACTAGGCAGGACTGAAAGGACCCTGGGATCTGTTAGGACAGTGTTCTCTGCTTTATTGCCTGTGCACTCTGCTAGCATTAGGGAGTGTTTTCCAGACGGAGATGGAATACTTTCCAAATCCTTGGAGTGGAATCATTCTTTCTGAAGTCCTTTATCTGTCCAGAGATTATCCTTATCCCTTACTTGTGACTCTTATCTTCTAATTTGGGGAAAAAAAGGATAATAGGGAGGTTAAAAAAATTATCATTTTTATCAATACCTTTGGTTTTCACTTCTGAATATATTTCTGAATATATCCCTCCCTTTACTCATGCCCTATGAACCATCTCTTTGAACAAGTTTTTTTTAAAAAAGAGAAGAAAGTTCTCTAAATAAAACTAATTCAATAAAACTAATCATGTTTGACAATATGTGTAATATTTTACATCCAAGTTCTTGCTTCCTTGCTCTCTCCATGAAGAAAGGGAGGTATATTTTCTCAATTCTTTTCCAGACCAAGTTTAGTTATTATAATTATGCAGTGTTTGGAAAGGGACTTTTTATACTATGTTCCTTTATTACAACCAATAATAAAAACCCTTGGGAAGTTCCAGAAGGGCCGTGTGCTTACTTCAGAGACAGGGGAGCTAGGGAAAAACTGGGGCTACCTTTGATGTCACAGTGGGCTAAGAAGTTGTATGTCAGAATCAATAGATGCCATGTGGCATTGTGAAGGCATAGCAGGGAAGCCACTTCATGGAGCCAGGAAAAGGAAAGAAAGGGTGAATTGGGACCAAGATATATCCCTAAGGTGTGATGCCAAGAAGAGGTCTCATACCTCGAGCATCCTGTCCCTCACAATTTCCCATCTTCCCCCTTTAGCTGCTTTCCTACATCTTACCCTAGAGCAAGGGTTCTTAATCTGGGGTCTGAACTTTTTTTTTTAATAAATCAATTTATTTTATTATGATGTTAATATTCTTTTAAAAATTATTTATTTTTTAGTTTTCAACATATACTTCTATAATATTTTGAGTTTTCTGTTTTCTCCCCATCTCTCTTCCCCAAGACTGCATGCAGTTTTATATAGGCTCTGCATATACATTCATATTAAACATTTTCACATTAGTCATATTGTAAAGTATTAGAACCAATGGGAGCAACTGCAAGAAGGAAGAAATGAAATTATGAAAGGAAAAAAGGGTGCAAATAGTATGCTTCGATCTGCATTCAGACTTGATAGATCTTTCTCTGGATGTGGAATTGTCTTAGATGCTTGCATTGCTGAGATGAGCCAAATCTATGAAAATTAATCTTCATACAAAGTGGTTGTTATTGTGTATAGTGTTCTGGTTCTGCTCACTTCATTCAGCTTCAGATCATATAAATCTTTCTAGATTTTTCTGAAGTCTGCCTGTTCATCATTTCTTATAGCACAATAGTATTTCATTAAATTTATATATCACAGCTTCAGTCATCCCCCCACAATTGATGGGCATCCCCTCAATTTCCAATTCTTGGCCATCACTAAGAGCTACTATAAATGTTTTTGTGTATGTGGCTCCTTTTCCCTTTTTTAATGATCTCTTTGGGTTACAAACCTAGAAGTGGTATCACTGAATCAAAGTGGATTCACATTTTTATAGCCCTTTGGGCATAACTCCAAATTGCTCTCCAGAATGGTTGGATCATCAGATCACAGTTCCACCACCAGTGCATTAGTGTTCCAATTTTCCCACATCTTCAACATTTATCATTTTCCTGTTTTGTCATGTTAGCCATTCTGTTAAGTGTGATGTCATACCTCAGAGTTGTTTTGATTTGTTTTCTCTAATCAATAGTGATTTAGAGCATTTTTTTCTTGTGACCTTAGATAGCTTTAATTTCTTCATCTGAAAACTGCCTGTTCATACCCTTTGAACATTTATCAGTTGGGGAATGATTTGTATTATAAATTTGACTCAGTTCTCTCTAAATTTTAGAAATGAGGTCTTTATCAAAGATACTGGCTACAAAAATGGTTTCCTAGCTTTCTACTTACCTTCTAATCTAGGTTGCATTGGCTTTGTGCAAAAACTGTTAAATTTAGTGTAATCAAAATCATCCATTTTACTTTTCATGATATTCTCTATCTCTTGTTTGTTCATAAGTTCTTCCCTTCTCCATAGATATGACAGGTAAACTATTCCTTGTTCTCCTAGTTTGCTTATAGTATCAGCATTTATATCTAAATCATGTATGCATTTTGACTTTATCTTTTTATAGGGTGTAAGATGTTGGTCTATGCCTACTTTCTACCATACTATTTTCTAGTTTTCCCAGCAGTTTTTGTTAAATAGTGAGTTTCTTATCCCAGAAGCTGGAGTCTTTGGATTTATCAAACAGTAGATTACTATAGTAATTGACTATTGTGTCTTGCATACTTATCTATTCCACTGATCCACCACTCTTTTTCTTAGCCAGTACCAAGTAGTTTTGATGATTGTGACTTTATAATACAATTTAAGATCTGGTACAACTAGGCCACTTTCCTTTTCATTTCTTTTCATTAATTCCCTTAATATTCTGGAACTTTTGTTCTTCCAGATGAATTTTGTCATTTTTTCTAGTTCTATAATAATTTTTGGTAGTTTGATTGGCATGGCACTGAATAAGTAAATTAATTTAGGTGGAATTGTCATTTTTATTATATTAACTCAGCCTATCCATGAGCAACTGATAGTTTTCCAGTTATTTAGATCTGACTTTATTTGTGTGAAAAGTGATTTGTAATTGGGTTTATTTTGGCAGGTAGACTCCCAAATATTTTATAATGTCTACAGTAACTTTAAATGGAATTTCTTTTCCTATCTCTTGCTGTTGGGCTTTGTTAGTAATATATAGAAATGCTGATAATTTATGTGGGCTTATTTTATATCCTGTCACTTTGTCTTAAGTTGTTTATTATTTCAAATAATTTTTTACTTGATTCTCTAGGATTCTCCAAGTATACCATCATATTGTCTGCAAAGAACAATAGTCTTGTTTCTTCTTTATTCTAATTCTTTCAATTTCTTTTTCTTCTCTTATTGCTAAAATGAACATTTCTAGTACAATATTGAATAACAGTGGTGATAATGGACATTCTTGTTTCACCCCTCATCTTACTGGAAATGCTTCTAGCTAACCCCCACTACATATAATGCTTGCTGATGGTTTTAGCTAGATGCTATCTATCTTTTTAAGGAAGACTCAATTTATTCCTATGCTCTCTAGTGTTTTTAATAGGAATGGGTATTGTATTTTGTTAAATGCTTTTTCTGTATCTATTGAGATAATCATATAATTTCTGTTAGTTTTGTTGTTGATAAGGTCAGTTATGCTGATGGTTTTCCTAATATTGAACCAGCCCTGCATTCCTTGGATAAATCTCATCGGATCATAATGTATGATCCTCAAGATAAGTTGCTATAATCTCTTTGCTAATACTTTATTTAAAATTTTTGCAGCTATATTCATTAGGAAAATTGGTCTATAATTTGCTTTCTCTGTTTTGACTCTTTCTGGTTTAGGTGTCAGTACCATATTTGTATCATAAAAAAATTTTGGTTAGGATTGCTTCTTTACCTATTTTCCCCAAGTAGTTTATATAGTATTGGAATTAATTATTCTTTAAATGTTTGATAGACCGTGTAACCTTGGGCAAGTTACTTAACCCCAATTGCTTTAAAAAAAAAAATGTTTGATAGAATTCACTAGTAAACCCATTTGGTCCTGCACACTTTATCTTAGGGAGTTCATTGATGACTTGTTCAATTTCTTTAATCTGGGCTATTTATGTTTGTAATTATCCATCCATTTCACTAAGATTGTCAAATTTATTGACCTACAGTTGGGTAAAATAGCTCCTAATTATTCTTTTAATTTCATCTTAATTGTTGGTGAATTCATCCTTTTCATTTTTGATTTGGTAATTTGATTTTCTTTTTTTAATCAAATTAACCAAAGGTTTATCTATTTTATTGTTTTTTTTCTTTCATAAAACCAGCTCTTAGTTCTGTTTACTAGTTCAATAGTTTTCTTAATTTCAGTTTTAGTAATCTCTCCTTTGAATTTCAGAATTTCTCATTTGATATTTAATTGGGGATTTTTAATTTGTTCTTTTTCTAGCTTTTTTAGTTGCATGCCCAATTCATTGATCTCCTCTTTCTTTATTTTATTCACGGAAGCATTTAGAGATATAAAACTTCCCCTAAGAATCACTTACACTGTATCCTGTAAGTTTTAGTATGTTGTCTCATTATTGTCATTCTCTTGAATAAAGTTATTTATTGTTTCTGTGCTTTGATGTTTGATGTTTGTGCTTTGATGTTTAGGATTGGATTGTTTAGTTTCCAATTAATTTTCAGTCTGTCTTTCCATGGCCCTTTATTGCATGTAATTTTTATTGCATCATCATCTGAAAAGGATGCATTTAATATTTCTGCCTTTCTGCATTGGATTGTGAGGTTTTTATACCCTAATATGTAGTCAGTTTTTGTGTAGGTGCCATGTACCACTGAGAAAAAGGTATATTCCATTCTATCTCCATTCAGTTTTCTGCAGAAATCTACTATGTGCGGGTGGCTAGGTGGCGCAGAGAGTAAGAGTGCCAGCCCTGGAGTCTAAAAGAAATATACTAGGTCTAACTTTTCTAAAATTCTATTCATCTCCTTGATTTCTTTCTTGTTTATTTTGTGATTAGATTTATCTAGTTCTCAGAGGGGAAAGTTGAGGTCCCCCTCTAGTATAATTTTGTTGTCTCTTTCTTCCTGTAACTCCCTTAACTTCTCTAAGAATTTGGACCACTTGGTACATTTATGTTTAGTAAAGATAATTACTTCATTGTCTTACCTCTTTTAATTAGATATATTTTTGCTTTTGCTTTGTCTGAGATCAGGATTGCTACCCTTGCTTTTTTTTACTTCAGCTGAAACATAATATATTCTGTTCCAGTCTTTTACCTTTACTCTGTGTATCCCTCTGCTTCACATGTGTTTCTTGTAAACAACATATTGTAGGATTATAGTTTTTTTAATCTACTCTGCTATCCACTTCTGTTTTGTGGCAGAGTTCATCTCATTCACATTCACAGTTATGATTACTATCTGTATCTTTTTCTCCATCCTATTCCCCACTCCCCACCTCCCCATCCCCCATTTATACTTTCCTCTTTCCTTTTTCCCTTTCCCTCCTCACTAGAGTTTTTCTTTTGACTAACACCTCCCTCAGTTTGCCCTCCCTATCAGCCACCTCCCTCTCCTTTCCCCTTTTCCCTCCTACTTCCTATAGGGTAAATTAGATTTCTATACCTAACTAATTATGTTATCCCCTCCTTGAGCCAAGTCTGATGACAATAAGGTTCAAACAATGCTCATCACCCTCCCTTCTTTCCCTCTGCTGTAACAGGGCTTTGTGCCTCTTTCTGTGATGTAATTTACTTTTTTCTTCCTCCTATTTTCCTCTTTTCCCAATATAATCCCTTTCCACTACTTAATTAGATTATTTGTCATCATATCAAAGTTAATTTATACTCATGTCCTCTACGTATGCCCCTTTTAAATGGCATAATAATACAGTTCTCAAGAGTTATTTTCCCTTGTAGGGATGTAAACAGTTTGTTCTTATTGAATAACATGGTTTTTTTCCTTTCCTTTTTACCTTTTTATGCTACTCTTGAATCTTGTATTTGAAGATCAGATTTTCTGTTGAGCTCTGGTCTTTTCATCAGGAAGGTTTGGAAGTCCCCTATTTAATTGAATGTCCATCCTCTTGCCTAAAAGATTATGCTCAATTTTGCCAGGTAGTTGATCCTTGGTTGTAATCCACATTCCTTTGCCTTATGGAATATCATATTCTAAGCCCTCTGATTTTTTAATGTAGAAGCTGCAAGGTCCTGTGTAATCCTGACTGTGGTTCCATAATATTTAAATTGTTTCTTTCTGACCGCTTGCAGTATTTTCTTTTTGACCCAATAGTTTTGGAATTTGGCTATAATATTCCTTGGCTTTTTCAATTTGGAATCTCTTTTAGGAGGTGAATGGTGGATTCTTCCAATGACTATTTTACCCTCTGGTTCTAGGACCTCAGGGCAGTTTTACTTGATTATTTCTTGAAAGATGGTATTTTCTGGGTTTTTACAAGTCAGTAATGGAGGGGAAGAGCAACTTACTTCTTACTCTGCCATCTTGGTTTCCAGAAGTCAGTGAACTTGTTTTTAAAAAAAAAAAAATATATATATATATATATATATATATATATATATATATATATATATATATATTTTAATTTAAAAGGTGGATTTTATTACCACGGGATACCATGGGACTGTCGGGGTACATGGTCACCCAAATCAGACAGCACTTTGGCACAGACAGTGTGCTGGTTTTATAGAGGTTCCATAGCCAGGTTATGTAAGCTGAAATTACAGTGATGTAAGCTGAAACTCCAATGATTGGTCAGTGTATACTTGAAACTACAATTAGTGATTGGGCAGTATACATTTGAATCTCCTGCTGGCGTGAAATCCTAGGCTGGGACTCCCACCCACAGATTAATCAAGGGTAAGCAAGGGGTGGGGCTTCTGCCTGTTTACAGATTAAACAAGGTGGACATCTCTGTTTTACAAATCAGTTAAGGAAAGGTTGAGCTGCCTGTTTTACAAATCAAGGAAAGGGTGAGTGGATTTGTGTCTGACATTCGGGAAGGGCAAAGTGACAAATCGATGGGGGAAGGGCAGAGTGGAGCTTGGTCCAACATTCCCTACTCTTTCTTGTAGGTGTGTCAGACCTTTGACATAGCTGGGGTCACATCTAGGGGTCACATCTAGATTACCCAATTCTGTTCCTAAAGGATGGGGGGGTCCCTGATAATTACCATTAATAGAGTTAACACTGGATTTAAGGAATTGTAGAAAACAATGAGCTAGGGTCCTACAATTAGGGCTAAGATCAGGAGGAGAGGCTAATACCAATATTATACCAAGGCTGATATCAATCTAGTGAGCCAGGGGGATGTTCCAGGGGAACAGGGACTGATACCCATTCTCAGAATTTTCCAGCTCCCTCTGTCCATTAGCAATATTCTGGCTTACCAACTTCAGACTCTCCCTCACCACTCCAGAGTTGTTTGCACAGAAGCAACAAGCCTCACCAAGGACTGCACACAGGCCACCCTGTTTAAGAAGGTCAAGGCCTCTGCGGTTCTGAAGAACCACCTCTGCCAGAGAGTCCACCTGTCTTTCCAGGGCCGAGATGGACTGCTCTATGTGGGAGAGGTCAGTATTCCCCTGTGTACTTAAGGCCTGATAGTTGGCCTCCCCTTTAATCAAGGCTGCCATCCCAGTCGCTGCAGAACCCACAAGGCCCAAGCCCACTGAGATGGGAATGAGAAGTGGTACTGCCTGCCTTAGGTGGTGGTTCAGTTGCCCTTCTGGGAAAAGTAATGCCAACCTTGTTCACGGGGGAGAAGGGTGACTCGGGGAATTATGGCCACTAGGATACACAGGGGGCCCTCAGTGTGTTGTTGTCTGAGGAACACTGTAGCAGAGACATACTGGGTAAGGCCATTGTGGCATGCCCACCAGGCTCCTAGAGGGGCAGGAAAGTAGTCTGAGCTAGAGGCCTGAATCATGGGTTTTTCCCACAACTTGAGCTATACTGAGAGCTGGATAAAGGGGTGCTAGATGATGTGAGGCAGAAACCTGTTCCCTGTACATCCCCAAGGGAGAGCCTTGGGTGGTCCCAATCACAATTCTGTGTTGGAAATAGGAGTGACTGAGGCATTTAGTGCCACCCCTACATAGTAAGGAGGCTGGGGTTCAACACAAATCCAGAAATCTTTTCCCAACATGTGGTTAGAGCTGTTAAGTGTTTTATGAACAGCTGACAGAAGGGCAATTAAAGGGACCTGATAATTTCGAGATTCCTGAATCTTTGAAGATGAGGGGGGCGTATGACCTGACAGGCGACCACGTGGTGACATCTGGTATTGTGATTTGGTTATCGGGGCTCCCTATTGGGGCAGGGATAGCTAAGCAATGGGATGACAATGGGGGAGGGGCACAGAAGGCTTTTTGGTTATAGTCAGTACTGAGGTCTTTCCCACCTGCGCTCCCTCCTCCCCTTCAGGGACTATGATTCCCAGGACTCAAGAAACCGGGGTTCCCCAGGTGGTGTCAGATGCGATTGTATGGATTCGGAACAATTGGTCCAATCCCTCACTACCTCCTGCCTAGTAGCACAGGGAGGCACCAGGACTAGGAGAGGGGAGGTGTTAAGCTGTGACACAAGCACAGGCACACAGGCATCCCGTATTTGAACCGAGTAGGTAACCTGCATCTACTGGTGGGCCCCCAGAATAGTCCAGTTCTGGGGAACAGGGAGTTGAGGGGTAGTTGTATGCTCCAGTTCTGGAAAAGTCCAGGATTGTCCATTTCCTGTGGTTAACACCAGGTATAGCTTGGTCTGGGGGCATGGGGATTATGGGGGACCGCGCAAGGAGGTAAAAGGGGAATCAGGGAGAGGATCAGATAGTCTTAGCTTTAGGGGGTCCTCATGGACTTCTGCTTTCCATTCTGAGGTGACAGCAGGCTTCACTCTGGTGCAATGGAGTCATGTGGGAATAGAGTCCACTTTGACCGCAGTAGGTGTAGTGGGGATCTTGATGTGTAGTCCCTTCCACCTCAGCTCCAGACCATGAATTTCTTTTTACCAGCACAGAATCCCCAGGTTGAAACAGGTAAGCTGAGGCAGAACTCGGGATCAGGATCAGGAGAGCTGAGGGAAGGAGTTTTTTCTGAATCGCCTGCAGACCCTGAAGGAACCCCCAAACTGGAGGTCCTGGATCCACAAAAAGCTGAATGAGGGGCAAGTTGGAGTCAGGAGGCAGGCGCAATCTTCCCTCCTCGAGACCTGGGGCCCTGGAATGTCATCAGGGGCTAGTCCCCCTAGGGCTCGGGGCGAGCAGATGCCTACCTCCGGAGGCTGAGAGTTCTTCTTATTTGGGGATCTTTGGGGTGACACGGAACACCCCAAATCTCACTGGGGCCTCCAAATATTGTACCTTAATAAAAGCAAGACAGAAGATCCCCAAGAATAAATTTAAAAGGTGGATTTTATTACCGCGAAACACCTGTTGGGGTACATGGTCACCCAAATCAGACAGCCTTTTAAAAAATATTTTGATAACTTTATTTAAATGTATTTGGTTTCCTTTATAATTGTTTATATTTTATTTTAGGAATTTAAAGGCATTAATCAGATGTGTTCATGATGCAAAAAAATGTTAAGAACTCCTGCCCTAGAGTCATCAACCCTATCTTTAGGTACTACCCATCTTAGCCTTGCTCCTAACAACTTTCCCACCATGTTGCTCCAGTTCATGGAAACCAGCACCTGTCATTTAGATGTAATGGAGTGCCCTTTTCCAATTTCAAAGCATGTTCCACCCAAAGTTCTGTTTACTGAGGGGAACAAAGGTACCTGTCTCATGGGAGGGAATGACTGATTGTTCTCCATGATGCCAACCTCAAAAATCCCAAAGCTTTTGACTCAAGCATAAACTTGGGCTGTTGTCTTTTGGATGTAGTCTGTGATGATTCCTAGATGTCTTTTTTGAATTTTTAATTGATTTATGTGAGTTGAGAACATTTTGCCTTGTCCTGTGGTTGTCCACGCTGGAGTTCACCTTAAGTTTTTATGTTCCCTCCTAAGGCCCCATAAGACATTCCTGCCATTTATTTTCCATCTGCCTTGTGTAAGAGCTGTACTTCATTTGCATACTTGGATAGTTCACTATTCATTCCCTCCACTTGGACATTCACAAATTTAAAATTGGGCCTGTCTCATTTGGGAGATCCCCACTCTATGTTCCCCATATATTTTCTGCTGACTCCTGCCCTTTTTTTTTTTCCAGATTATATACCAGCACCTTGCTCTTAAGAAAACTGGCCCCAGGGGCGGCTAGGAGGCGCAGTGAATAGAGCACTAGCCCTGGAGTCAGGAGGACCTGAGTTCAAATTTGGCCTCAGACATTTAACATAAAACTAGCCATGTGACCTTGGGCAAGTTATTTAACCCCAATTGCCCTCCAAAAAGCAAAAAGCAAAAAAAAAAAAAAAGAAAACTGGCCCCATGGTAATTTCAGTTAGTAACTAATCTTTAGTGTGGAATTTTATCAGATACTTTTTTTTAAGAATCATCAAAAGAGAATTCTGTCCACTGGATTTCCATTAGCCATCTGCTTATTTATTCCTGTGCTTCTCTTTCCCCATCCTCACCAGAAGAACTCCAACAGATTAGTTAGGCATGTTTTCCCCTTATAGAAACTGTTGCCTGTGCTAATTGTCTAAATGTTCTGTAGTTAAATCCCTTATTAGACATTTCTACCAGTTTTTGAGGGATGGAAATGAGACTCGGATCTGCAGTTTCCAGGGCTAACCTGGAAAGTACCTTCTTCAAGGGTAGAGGCAACACTAATGATGCTTCAAGCCTCTGGGGTAGTGACCATTTTATAACTATAGATTATCTACTATGGCCAGCAGTTCTCTTTGTCCTTGAGTTCTATCAGAACTCTTGGATGGATACCATCCAGTCCAGGGGACTTGTTTACTATTAGTTTGAAAATTAAAAAAAATTTTCAGGCCTCGAAAAGGCCTTCTATATCATCTGGTCTAACCTCACTTTATAGGGAGGAAAGATGGGTGTATGGGTGTTCAGGGAGGACTAGCACTTTTGGTGTGAGGGTTTGCTGTGCCCTTTTCAGGCCTGTTCATATACTTTTGGTTTCCAACCAGTCACCCAACTCTCACCTGTGGCATCTAGGAGCTATAGCATTGCACAATAGTCACACCTCAGTAAAACCATCTTGGCAGAAGGGCTAAACCAGGTTGAAGGTTACCAACAGGTCTCAAACTGATGGTGAAGACTTTCCCCAGTGGAATAGGTGGATGAGAATAGTTTGTTCCAGTGGGTCATGAAGGTGGCCAAAGCTGGGTCTATGGAACACTTAGAGCTTCACCAAGGTCATCTATTGCAAGCCAGGCCATTGCCAGCAGTCCTGACTTTTGTCCTGCCACTGGCCTTGGATAACAGGCTGATGACTTTGTGCAGCTCTGCCTCACTTAAATCCCATTCATCCATGAGTCATGACATCACCCTGTGATGTTACTGATCCTCTTTAAAAACAAAGAATGAATAAGAGATGAACAAACTTAGACCCAGAGAGGTTAATTAATAACATGCTTAGGGTCCCAAAAGGATGGGCAGACACACACACAAAAAGGGAAAAAAAACCTCTAGAAAAAGGTTCTCAATGATCTTTTTCCTAAAACCCTTCCAAAATTTATAACTTTTGTTTTGGAATTACTAAAATATTTGATGTTCATATATGTCCACCTAGCTCCCAAAATAATTTCTAAAAACCATATGCAGTTCTGAAGAACTTTATGTGCCAGGACCACAAGGCTACATTTTTGTGGGTAGAAGAAGGGATATCAGTTCTTGGCTTAAGTCCCTATCCAGAAACCTGGGAAAATTTGTCCACTAGGTCGACTAAAAAGCTAGCATCAACTTCCCACTTGTAAGTAAGCTGGCCACAATGTATCAGAGAAAGGGAACAAACAAACACGTGTATTCTTCAACTCTACAGTAACTCCATTCCCCAAAGATTCCACAATGAGTTTCCAAATGTCACTTGGAATCCTGTGGAAAAGCTTTTTCATCCTGGCTTCCTTCTTGAGTTGTTCCCATTGTGTCCACTGAAGAGTAGCATACTTTTCCTCCTTGGAAGAATGGTAGAGTTAGAGCTGTAAGGGGACTGTAGAGTCTACCCTCATCATTTCCAGAGGAAGAAACCAGACCAGAGCGGTTAAGTGACTTGCCACCCAAGGACATCCAATGCAGTAAGAATGCCACAGGGCTTCTGATTCCAAATCCAGTTTTCTTTTCACTATACCAGTTCTGCCTCTTTAGGCAGAGATACCCAGAATCAGGATCTGGGTGCCATTGCCACAGTGTGATGATGTACACCTTTCTTTGGAGATTTTCCTCTCTCAGGTTTGTTTTTATTGGTGACCCACCAGTCCTGACTCAAATTCAACTTCAGACACTCATTAGCTGTGTGATCCCAGGCAAGTCACTTAAGTGCCTCAGTTTCCTCAACTGTGGAATGGGAATAATAATAGTCCCTACCTCCCAAGGTTGTTGTGAGAACCAAATGAAACAGTTGTAATATGCTTTGTAAACCTTAAAATGCTATATAAATGCTATTTATTACTATTGTTAATAATCCATCTTTCACAGAGTAGCCATAAATAATATTCCTAAAAGCACACTTCTGACCATGTCACTATTCCTATCCCACCTACCCTCCAAGTCTTCAGTGATTCCTTTTTGTTGTTGTTCAGGCATGTCCCACTTTTTGTGATCCTGTTTGGGATTTTCTTGGCAAAGATACTGGATTGGTTTGCTATTTCATTCTCCAGCTCATTTTACAGATGAGGAAACTGAGGCAAACAGGGTTAAGTAGCTTGACCAGGGTCACACAGCTAGTATGTGTCTGAGGCTGGATTTGAACTCAGGAAGATGAGTCTTCCTGACTTCAGGCCTGGCATTCTTATCTACTTCAGCCTGTAAGTGGCTCCTTATTGCCCCACAAATAAAATAGTCTCCTTGGTTGTGCCTCATACAATTGGCTCCAACTTAGTTTTTCTATACTTATTTCACTTTCTTTCTCTTGCATAGTCTTGAATTCTGGCCAGCCACCCTGAGGGCCTTCCCCTCCCAGTTTGATTTAAAAAATTTTTTTATTAAAGGGACTTGACTCACTTCTTAAAGAGTCCTATTCACTGAATGGGCATTACCTCACTCAAAGTGAGAACCTGAAAAGACCTTAGCTTAAAAGGGCCAAGGTCTCCCATTGCATCCTTGGCCATCTCCAGTCATCCTGATGAATATCTGGCCACTGGACCCAGATGGTTCTGGAGGAGAAAGTGAGGCTGGTGACCTTGCACTGCCTCTCTCACTCAAATCAAAGTCAACTGCAAGTCATGTTATCATTTCCCTGATGCCATGGTCCTCTTCAAGAATGAAGGACAAGTACAAATCTGAGTTCTGGCCAAACTAGCTGAATTTAACATCTCCCATCTTAGTGTCTTTCCACAGACTAGCCACCCTCCCCATATCTGGACAACACCCCTTCCTCACCTCTGCCTTCCCTTCCTAAACCTCCAGTCTCACTTCCTCCAAGATTTTCCTAATTGCATTTGTTGGTATTCTCTCCTTTCTCAAATTAACTTGTACTTGTTTACCTTTGATATATTGTGCATACCATTAGAATGTAATCTCTTTGAGGGCAGGGATTTTGTTTTTATTTTTTGTCTTTGTATCTTCAGCTCATGGTGCAGTTCCTAGCATGTAGTAGGCACTTAATAAGTATAGGTTGGATTGAATAGCCTGGAGAAGAAACAATATGGTCAGGACATGATTGGCTGTCTCCAAGGATTTGAAGGGATGCCACAGTGGAGGGGAGTAGGACTCATCTGCTTGAAGCTGAAGAACAGGACCAGCTACAGTGACTGGAAGTAGTTTGATATATGGAAAAATTTAATAACCATTAGAGCTGTCTCAAAATGGAGACTCTTTGTAAAACAGTGAGTCCTTTATTCCCAGAGGTATTTAAACAAATACTAAATGACTACTTATTAGGAATATTGTATGGGATTTTCATTATTTATCCAAGAGTTTGGACTAAATAATCTCTATAATCACTTTTAGTGTTGAGGAAATTCCAGAAGTTGTATTCAGTGAGGTTTATTTAGAGGGGGCTCCTTTGTGAGCCTGTGTTTTGTTTTATGTACTTAAAAATGTTTTTCTGAAAAGCCCACAGGCTTCTAAGGTTAAGAACCCTGGCCTAAAGGGAAAGGTCATATTGCTTCCACCTCCTTTTCTGAAGATGAATGCTTTCTTTTTTTTTTTTTAAATTTTATAAGCAATTGGGGTTAAGTAACTTGCTCAAGGTTACACGGCTAGTCATTATTTATTCGTGGGTGCTCATTTTCTGAGGCCGGATCTGATCTCGGGTCATCCAAACTCCGAGGCTGGTGCTCTTACTCACTGCGCCACCTACCCGCCCCTTTAGGGCAATTGGGATTAAGTAACTTGCCCAAGGTTACACGGCTAGGTTTTTGTTTGTGTGGATTAAGGGTCGGAGGCCGGCTCCGAACTCAGGTCCTTCTGATTCGAGGGCCGGCGCTCTATTCACTGCGCCACCTAGCCGCCCCGAATGCTTTCTTTATCTGTTTCACATTGTGCAAGGCACTAAATTTGGACCACTTTGTAACTGTTCAACTCTGGTAGGCCTTTCTTCTGTTCTCAGATTCTTATAGAATCTAGCCTACTTCTCCTATATTGCCCAAAAATAAAATATTAGATTCTGTAAAAGATGAGTGGCCCCATTTATAACAAAAATTATTTCAAAGGATTTCTGGTTTCATTGATGGGAGTGTCCTCCTGTTGCTGATAAGAGATTACAGCTGTGCCACATGTCAGTAACTGGCTTGATGAGTACTGTAACCAAAAATTCACTACTTGGTGTTCAGTAGAATCTCTCCAAACTTACCCAGGCTGGTCCTTAGATGTAAAAAATAGCCTAGGCCTGTATTAGAAGCAGAGGTGTAACCAGGAATCCTAGCATCTAGAGCAAATTCAATTTTGTGTTGGGAGAAGAGGTCTGAGAGTCAGGAATGAGGAACATGAGAGGTTAAGGAGGTTGAACTGGGAGGCCAGGATTTTCAAAATGGGACTATGGTATAGAAAACTGATCTGAGGGCTGAATTAATTAGGCGGTAAGGGGACTGACAAGAAAGGTCATAGGTAATGATAAGAAGGATCTAGACAGTATGGAGTGATCTTTAAAGGAAGGTCTGGGAGCCTTTAAAATTACTATGGAGATCAAAAACTATGCTAACAGCTCCTGGCCATGTGTATCAGGAAGTGTAAGAGGACCAGCCAGCCTTGGATACAGTCCAGGAGGAAACTAGGTTCCATGAACACCAGAAGATGGCATGGCTCCATCTTCTAAAAAATGTGTGTGTATATCTCTATTACTGATGTCTTCAGTGTATCATCATTTTTATTTGGAAAGTGCTCAAAATGGCACCTGGTATGGAACATTATAAATGATTATTCCCTCTTTTTCTCCCTTCTTTTTTCCTCTCATGCCTCTTCTCCTATAAAAAAGGTAGGAAAAGTTAAGCAAAACTACCAGACACATTCTGTATGCTTATTCAACATCCCAAGCCCATTTATCCCTACCTTTCCAACAAAAGGAGAGAAATCCCAGGTGTTTTTTTCAGTTGCCCCAAAAGGGGGGTAGGTGTGGGGGCAAAGTGTGATCTTTCCCCTTAGGGCGGGATCTTAACCTTTGAAGTCTATGGGTTTTTTTTTCCATTTTGGAGGGCAGTTGGGGTTAAGTGACTTGTCCAAAGTCGCATGTTTTTTTTTTCCTTTTTGGAGGGTAATTGGGGTTAAATGACTAGTCCAAAGTCACACGGTTAGTTGTATCAAGTGTCTCAGGCCGAATTTGAATTCGGGTCCTCCTGACTCCAGGGCCGGTGCTCTATTGACTGTTCCACCTAGCTGCCCCCAAGCCTATGCGTTTTTCAGAAGGCCCATACATGTATAAAACAAAACACAGGCTTACAAAGGAAGCCAAAAGTTAGGGAAAATAAAGATGTAACGTTTTCCCCATGCAAGTTCATGGGTCCCCAGACCCCAGCATGAGCACTCTTGCCCTGGACGTCATCGCTTTAAGTTAGCCTGATCCTCCGGCAGCAGGCCTGGAGCTGAAACTGACGGGTATTTCTAGCCAGCCCCGCATAAGTGGCCCTACTGTGCGCGCAGGACCATTCCTCACATCCTACGCAGCCCCATTCATAAGCAGGCGAGGAGACAGTGGACACAAGCTAAGCTTACAGGGCGGCTCCCGAGCGCCGATCTCTCGGGGGTCCGCGGGGAAGCCGACAGCCCGGCAGCTCTGAGGCTTTGCTGAAAGCCAATGTGTAAGGGGCGGGAGGGAGCTGGCCCCTGGCCTCCGGCCCCCGCGGAGGGGCCTGGGCGGAGGAGGAGGGGATTCCCAGCCCGTGGGGAGGCTCACGTGTTCTGGGCTGGGACCCGTCACGCGCTGCCCGCCCCGGGGTTGCCGCGTCACCAAGTTGCTTAAAGCTCCGGGACAGCGGCGCCTACACCTGACGGAGCCGGGGAGCGCAGCTAGATGGCGGCGGCCGAGGCAGCGCCAGGGCCCAAGGGGGTGGCAGCGCTGGAGCTGTGGCTCAGTGAGTACTTCCAGAATGAAACGCTCTACAGCCCGGCTTCCCGCGGCGAGCGCGGACTGCGTGCCCCGGACCGTGGCCCGCGCGTCTGACGCACGGGGCTGGTGCCCCTCCGCGCGCGGCTTGGCGGGCCGGGCAGAGGCGCGGGGCCGGGCCGCAGTGGGCCCGGTGGCGGCCAGCCCCAGCGAGCTCGCTCAGCCCCCTTCTCTCTCTCGGTGGTTGCTCCTGGCCTGGGCTGGGAGCCGCCGCCCCGCCCCACCCCGCTCAGCCTCGGGGATCCCTAGGACACTCAGGTGCTGGAGTCGTGGACCGTGGCCTAGGAGGACGTCCCTGCGCCCCATTCCCTCCAAGGGCTCTCCCGCAGTTGCCCGGACTTTGTCTTCAGTTCTGATGTTTTGACCCTGGGGCGTGGTGGGGTGCGGTGGGGTGCGGGAGAGGGAGAGCCCTGAGGATGCCGGGCAGCTAGCTCAGCCCCAGGGCTGTCTGTTCTATGCCGATAGATGACCCATCTCTATATAGTATTTAACTACGCCGGATATTCGTCCTTTCAGCTACCACCACCTCTTCTCCCCACCTCTCTGCTGCTCAGGGTGGGCCCGCTGAGGCCCGGGGGCTTTTGTGATGGCACTGGGTAAATCCTGAAGGAGAAGGGCTGGAACCGTGGAGTCTAGAATTTTCCCTGGATCTTTGGTTTAGAGGCCTCGGAGCCTGTGAATTAAGGAAAGTTTGGGGGCTACTCAGGCCCTATTTATGAAGCAAAGGGTGTGTGGACCAAGGGAAGGTCAGGATACCTTTAGTTTTCCACACCTAAGTAGCAAGTAGACCCTAGAACTTTCTGGTAGTCAGATACCTGGAAAATAGACCTTTTTGGAACTTTGCCTTCAGTTAGGGTGTAAAGGGAATTTTTTTTTAGGTACATGGACTAGATGGTCACTGAAGCCCCTTCTGATTCTGGAATACTGTTATGGTTCAGATCATCTCTTCACCCCCTCCCCCCCAACTCCCTTTGTCCAAGGTCACAAACCTGTTTGGTAGCAGAACTAGTACTAGAATATTGGCTTCCTAATTCTTAACTATATATTTTAATGCTTTCCCTATTACATTGTGAAAGTTAAATGTCACCTCTTTCCCATAGCAATTACACTTAAAGAATTTTAGGATTGGTGAATTCTTTTCAGACTTATTACTTACTACCTTTAAAACAAAACAAACCAGGAGTGATGAAAGTCTGAGCCCAGATGGAATGCAGGTATTTCTGGGATCAGCAAGCAGGCTAAACCCTCCTTTTATTCCTTGGGTGTGCTTTCTCTCTTTCAGTGCTGGGTTGTAAGAGTCGCCATACATAAGAGTCAACTCAGAAGTTGCTCTAGCTATCCTGTGACCCTGAGGTAACCTTGGGTCATCTGTCTTTGCCCGCTGTAGTAGGTGCCCTAAGGATCCCATTTTACTCTCTTCCCACCCCCACCCCCTTCAAATTTCACCTTCGGGCAGAAGTTATAGCTTGGTATGACTGGGAAGATAACCAGGAGCTGCTTTATGCAGATACTGGATTTGATATGGGTGTGTTGCTTAGTAGCAGCTACTGGCATCTTATTCTTCCAGCTCTGAACCCCAGCCTCAGACCTGATTGTTTCCTGCAAGAAACCTATTGGGTCCAGCAAGATTTTGTAATCTCGGTATTTATAATCTATTTGTAATCTAGGTACTTGTAGAATCCTAGAGTTAGAAAAGGATTTTGTAGGGTCACCTTCTCCAACCAACTACACCATTTTTGAAGAGTGGTTGTTAAGCAGTCAACCTTGGCCTTTGTCTGTAATCCCTGCTATTGGGATGGACAGATCACTTGAGCTGCCTTGGGGCTAAAGCTGATCAGGTGTCCTCATTAAGTCCAGTACCAACATAGTGAGACCTGGTAGCTATCTGCCACCAGCTGGGAAGGATGAATTGGCCCAAGTAGGAAATGGAGCTGGTCAGAACTCCAGTGTTAATCAGTAGTGGCACCTGGCACTTAAGTGGCTGCTGCATGTCCAGCCTAGGTGAAATGGGAAGACTGGGGGGGGGGGGGGAGGGAAGAGCTTTTGGCCTTTTGACTCATTATCTTACAATATAAGCCATTTCATTTGGAGTTGACCCTCATCATAAAGAATTTTTTTTTTTAGTCTGGACCTGTGACTTCATCTAAATTCCTAGTGAGGAAATTATCCATGCAGATGGTAGCTGTTTCTGTAACCTCTCCTCTTAGAGTTGCCTGGGTCATTGACTAGTTAAGTGTCAGAGGCTAGACTTGAGTCATCTTTCTATCTACTATAGCTGCACTGGAGAACTCATTATCTTACCTGTCCATTTCATGTAGGTGCAACATTAATTATAAATTTCTTCCTTATATTAAACCAGTCTCCATCCCTCTGACTTCCACCTATAAGTCTTAATTTTGCCTCCTGGGATCAAGGACAACAAGTCTAATTTCTCTATTGATTCCCAAGGCAGTCAATAAGCATTTATTAAGTGCCTATTATTTGGATTTTATATCTCTTACCCCTTAATCTCACTGAGTCCTTGTGATAACCCCCTCCTTGGTAATGAATGCTTCCTTGAGCCTCGAGGATGAAGTTCAGTTCATACTTACTTTGTTCAGTCGTATCTGACTCTGACCCCATTTGGGGGTTTTCTTGGCAAAGATACATTTTCTTTTCCAGCTCAATTGACAGATGAGAAAACTGAGACAAAACAGGGTGAAGTGACTTGTCCAGGGTCATACAAGCTAGTAAGTGTCTGAGGCCAGATTTGAACTCAGGAAAATGAGTCTTCCTGATTTCAGGCCTCACACTCTATCCACCCTGCCACCTAAATCCCCACATACAAGCTGACAGCTCATGTCCTAAATGGAAGAGTAGTGATGGTGATACTACTAATTGACATTTATATGGTGCTTTAAGGTTTGTAAAGTGTTATATATATATATGGACTCAATATAGTCCTGTGGAGTTCAGTGCTTACAAATGTTATTCTCATTTTATAGATGAGGTTTAATTGAAATCTGCTCAGGGATACTCATAGCTATTAAATATGTGAAATGGGATTTTAAGTCTTCTTGACGTACTAAATATTGCATTTTTAATGATGATTTTTTGTATGTGAACTTTTCTCTCAGGCTCATTGAAGTAACTATATCGGTGTGATATATTAACTGAATGCATACTTCTTGTTTGGTGGATTCATTGGTATTTTGGTTAGTTGTGTGGACTCTTCCCATGTTCCAGGGAGACTCTTCCCTCTCCCCACTAGAGTATTTATCTTTGGACCCTCCACAGTCAATCAAGTTAGCTTCCTTGACTTCAGTAACCATTATGAAATGGCTTGACTTTGCTTGTGGGAGCCATGTGATCAAGTCCTTACTATTGGGCACTGAGACACAAGCTCCTTCTTTAGCACCAGACACAAGCCTGGAGCATTGCCTGCTAGACTAACAATCTTGTCATTTGAACACATCCTTGGGAATGATTTTTCCAGCAATCCTGGACCACAACTGCCTGCCTACCAAGGAAAGAGTCTTAGTGGCAGATTGTGAGATCTGGTGTACTTGTCAGAGTAATTGTTTCAGTGCCATAAACCCTAATAAGAGAACCTTTAGGGAGGGAAGCTTCCCCTCCCCTCCAAAGCTTCCCCTTGTGCTCTGCCAGTAGCTCTGTCCTGCCTGACCCTTAGCTTTGCCTCAGGACCTCTTGGCATCAGGCATTCTGGTGGCTGCTGTGCACTACTCAAATCCATCTCTGCTACTGTCATGGCAGGATGACTGAAATTGGGCTGATGGAGGTGGGTCTGATGGCTCACACAGTCACCTCCTGGAAAGAAGTTATGAGTTAATTGGATGTGAGGGGAGGGAAGGCACAGGAAGGGAAGAGACAACAGATGAGGTTTGAGCCCCAAGGCCCAGGGTAGATGGGGTCAGAAACTCAGCTATTTCTGTCAAGAACAAATTCAGATCAGCTTCTAGAGTCAGCTGTATGGGGCACTTGCTATTTAAGCCTCCAGAATTCTCTTTTTAGCCATTTAAATGCTTGCTTCACCCTGGAATGATTAATAGTATCTAAAGGAAACAAAATAAAGGAATCTCCAGGGAGCTGGAGACTTAAGGGGCTCTATCTTGATGGGTAATAAATTTCACTTGATGTGAGGCATAACTTTCTCTTAAAACATATATACATATCTCAGACAGACTGGTTTTGGTTTTCAGTTTGGATTCTCTTTTCTTGCTGATGCTTTTGGACCTTGATATGGTCTGTCATCTGCAGGTCTGAATTTCTCGTTTTTTTTTTTCTTTTAAACGGAAGTACCTTTTCCTGTGCTGCTTCCTTTAGCTTTCCGTGCTAGGCCCTTGGGGCCAGTGTCATTAAAGTTCCACACTATTTTTTCTTTCTGTTTCTTTTACAAAGCTTCTAAAGAGCAGATATATTGGGTTAAAACTTCACTCTTAATGCTAAATCTGTTACAGGCAAGACCACAGGCTCTTAGATTTTAGAGCTGGGAGGGACCTTAATGATACTTTAATCTAGTTCCCCCACTCAGTAAACTCCTGTGGCTCCCTGTTGCCTCTGGGATCTGATACAAAATCTTCTCTATATTTCCAGTCCCCAACAGACTGGTATTCTTCAGTCCAGCAACCTTTGCCTCTTGGCTATTCTATGAACAAGACATTCCACTTCCTAACTCAGCATTTTCTCTGGCTGTCTCCCATGCCTGGTATGCTTTCCCTTCCTCATCTCAATCTACTGATTTACCTGACTTCCTTTGAGCACCTCCTAAAATCCCATCTTGTACTGGATGCATCCACTTTTACAATTTATCTTATTCTAGTGTCTTCTTTCCCCTTATATATTTCCTGTTTATCCTGTATGTAGGTTGTTGATACTTATTTGCTCCTTGTCTGCCCCGTTAAATTGTAAGGATTTTTTTTTTGCCTTTTTGTATATCCAGGGCTTAACACAATACCTGGCACATGGTAGGCGTTTAATAAATGTTTGCTGACTGACTGCCAGACTCTTTATTTTACAGATGAAGAAACTGAGGCTCTGTAGAAGAATGGAATTGACTTTCCCAAATGATATTAAGTGACAGGCAGGTTTTGAGTCCCAAGTACTCAGATTTCAAATCTAACCTTCTTTCAGCTCTGTTCTCTAGCTATGATATGCTTCTCCTCTCCCCTTTTTTACATATCCTTTTTAATACTATTTTCATTAACAATGGATGAAATGAACTGACTGTTTGGACATTGAGGGCTAATGTGATTTTCCTAAAGAACAAGTCTAACCTTGTCACTCCCTACTCAATAACTCTAGTGTCTTGGGATCTCTAGAGGATTTTAAGATTTAGAGCTGAAAGGATTAAAGAAGATATTGTCTAATCCAATCCCCTCATTAAACAGATAAAGAAACTGGGGATAAAGTGATTTGCCCAAGGTCACATAGGTAGTAAGTAGCTGGGCTGGGATTTGAACCAAAACTTTCTGACTCTGTTGTTTTTCAGTCACATTTAACGCTTTGTGATCTCATTTGGGGTTTACTTGGCAGAGTTACTGGAGTGGTTTGCCATTTCCTTCTCCCGTTAAATTGACAGATGAGGAAACTGAGGCAAACATGGTGAAGTGACTTACCCAGGGTCACACAGCAAGTAAGTGTCTGAGGTCAGATTTGAACTCAGGAAGGTGAGTCTTCCTGACTTTAGGCCCATCATTCTATCCCACTGTGCCATCTAGCTTCCTGGAAAGATAGTATACGTATACATATGCATGTGTGAATCTCTGTTTCTCAAGATGGAAGTACACAGTGGTTGCTCACAACCTACATGGAAGCCTTGACCTTTGCCATTTCTGACCTAGGTTGTTTCCCCACTCCTTAAGCATTCTAGTGCCCCCTCTTCTTCCTCCCTTAGCCCCCCATCATATTGATACCAGTCCTACTACAGACTTTAGCCACTCTGTGACTCAGAACTATTGAGCTCTTTCAAGGGATCAATTAACCTCAGCCTGTCAAGGTAGCAGGGATCACAGGGGTATGCAGCAGTGCTCTCTCTACCATAGTGTTTTGACCGCAAAATATAAAAGTATATGACGTGATCTTTGCCATCAGGCATCTTGGTAGTCAAGCTGGGGGAGACAGAGCACTTAATGCTATACTGATCAACAAGACCATGGAGGCTCGAAGATGGAAGGACTGGTGTGGGCTGAAATGACCTTTAAGGAAGGATAGAATTTGGATTATTGACCAGGAGGAAGTAGAGAAGTTGGGAGGAAAAGCCAAAAACTTGAAAGATCTTGCATGGTCTAATTGGTGGGTGTGTATTGGTCATCCAGCATTTATTAAGTATATACTGTAAGCTTGGTGCTGAGAATATAATGAATGGAGAAAACCAGTCCCTCTCTGCCCTCCAGGAACTCAAATTCAAAGTGGGGGGAGACTAGGGGCCCACAAGTGTGTATGTACTAGATTTATACTGAGTAGTTGAAAGATGTTATGCCTGTAGGGAGCAGGGAATACACACCTCCTTTAGAGGGTGGGATTTGTGCTGAGGTTTTGTAATGGAAATGCAGATTTAAAGATCTTCCCTGCCCCTAGCTTAAGTGCACCTGGAGCCTGTGGTGGGAGGCTTGTTTTTCAGGAAAGCCCACACCTTGATACTTTGTGATTGGGCAGTGGGTCAAGGAGGTTGTTACATTCTCTGAGCCAAGAGAAGGCTATATAAGCCCTGAGGAGAGGCTTTGCTTTGGGGCTCACTTTGAGAAGTGTTGTGTGATTTGACCAGATGAGACTCTGGGAAGCCGTTGTTGAGAGCCCCCCGGCTTTGAAAACCCAGATGTTGATGCTTCCCTCTCTGGTAACTGTGATTTGGTATTGATATAATGGTAGGACAGTTTGGAAGCCTGTCTGTTTGATCTGTAAGTTCTGTAACTCTGAAGTTTGGGTGCTGACCTTTTTCCCCTGAACTAGGTAATGTATTTTTGTTTGATTAAAGTAAGCTTGTTAACCCATTTTGAGTTGCTTTCCTTTTGAAAAGCAGATCTAAGAACCTGTGTTGGCAGTCACCCTGGGGATATTGGGGTGCTTGCTGCTACAGGTTTGAAGGAAGTCTGGGAAACCAGTAGGCAGAGGTAAAGGGGGAGAGCATTCTAGCAGTGGGGAAAGAGCATTCTAGCCTAGGAAAGTGAGAGTGGTAAAGGCATCAGGGGAAAAAAAGGAAGTGTTTGGATGTTGTGCAGCAGCGTAAATAAATAGTAAGGCATTTGGAAGCTTAGGAAAGGTCAGGTTAAGAGGGGCTTGGAAAGGCAAGCAGGATTTTGTATTTGGTCACTACTGGAAACTACTGGAGTTTATTGATTAAGGAAGTGAAATGAGTGCTTTAGGAAAACCTCTTTGATGTTTATGTCAAGACAGTGGATTTGGAGTAGAGAGACTTGAGGGAGAGAACAACCAAAAGGCAATTAGCTGTAATAGTCCAGGCAGAAGGTGAGCTTGCATCAGGGTTTTGATTGTGTGAGTGGAGGAAAGGAGACCTGTATAGGAGAGAACCTTGTGGAGTAGTGGGCGAAGAAAAGGCTGGAGAGATAGGTTCCATATTGGGTGTACATGATGATATGGTTGGTACATTAGGAGGTGGCTGCAAGCTCCAAATAGGAGCTACCTTAGACTTTGTGGGCTAGGCCAGGAAATGCCAGTCTTTGAAAATTAATTAGATGTGAAAAATATGTTTTGCATGACTTCATATTTATAATGGTTATCATATTTCTTGCCTTCTCTCTCAATGAGGGGGGGTGGAGGGAGGAAGAAAATTTAGAACTGAAAACAAAAATTTAAAACAAATTTTAAAAATTAAAAAAAAAGCTAATTACAATCAGCACAATGGATAATCTTAACCAAGTAAGTGTTAAAATGAATAATTTTTAAGCTCTTGCAGAAGTAGAACAAGACATTGTCACTATCAAAGCAATCCTTAAGAGGATGAAGAGCCCAGTTTGCAAATGTGTTCCTGATTAGATGCTGGAGAGCTCCTATCATTTAATCAATCCTAAATCTCATCATGGAGACTTTTTAAATGTCTTTGGAATCTTAAAAGAATTTATCCTCTTTCTCTGTCCTTCCCTTAGACAGTGCTGGAAAACACTGTATTTGGTAGACTTGACTGTTATGATCACAAGGAAGATACTCATTATTGTGAATGCAGGTTCTACCACAGCCATGATGAAATATTTCACAGCATTTTTCTACTTTCTTTTTCTTTTTAATACTGCCCTAGATTTTAATTTTTTAAAAACTGATATCTTTTCCAAATATATCCCTTTTTGCTGTTCTACCTACATTCCCAACCAGAGGGCCATCCCCTGTAACAAAACAAAACAAAACAACAAAAAGAAAAGAAACAGTTCAGCAAAATGAATTTATTAATGGAGTCTGACAGATACACATCCATGTTTCCCACCTGTAAAGAAGGGAAGTGAATTTTCTCTTTAATTTTGGTTCTCCTTGGTCCTTTTATACAACTTACATTGTTGTTGGTATTTCCATTTACATCTTTATAGTCATTGAGTAAATGGGTTACTGGTCCTGCTTATTTCGCTTTATATTATTAGTTCATATGTCTTCCCATGTTTCTCTGTATTCATATTTATAGTTTGTTATGAATGTGCATTCATACTTCATTACATTTATGTACCACACTCAATTTAGTCATGTACCAAGTAACAGGTATTCATTCACCTTGTTTCCAACTTAACTACTGTCACAAAAAGTGCTGCTAAGGATGTTTTAGTATATATGGGACATCTTTTCTTTTTTATCTTTGACCTCTTTGTGTATGTGTTTGGCATTGGAATCTCTGGGTCAAAAGATATTTGGTTACTTTCTTAGCCACGATTCCAAGTTGCTTTCCACAATGGTTGGAACAATTCATAGTCTGGATGTTCTTTTATTTTTTTTTTAATCTTTAAAAACTTTTTTTCAGTATTCACTTTTATAAGATTTTGAGGTCAAAATTTTTTCTCCCTCCCTTCAATTCACCCTCCCCAAGACAGTGAGTAATCTGATATAGGTTGTACATGTATAATCATATTAAACACATTGCTACATTAGTCATGCTGTGAAAAAAGAATCAAAACAGATGGGAAAATTCACAAGACACAAAAATTTTTTGAAAAGGTGAAAATAGTATGTTTTTGTCTGCATTTAGACTCCATAGTTCTTTCTGTGAATGTGGATAGCATTTTCCGTCATGAGTCTTAGAATTTGTCTTTGTGTACAATTTGACATTTCGTTGCTGAGAAGAGTCAAGTTAGTCCAAGCTGATCATGGCACAGTGCTGCTGTTGCTGTTACTGTATACAATGGTTTCCTCGTTCTGTTTACTTTACTCAGCATTAGTTCATGAAGTCTTTCCAGGTTTCTCTGAAGTTCACCTGTTCATCATTTCTTATAGTACAATAGTATGCCATTACATTCCAGTGCCACAACTTGTTCAGCCATTCCCCAATTGATGGGCATCCCCTCAATCTCTAATTCTTGAGCACCACGAAAAAAAGCTGCTATAAATATTTTTGTACATGTGGCTTATTTTTCCTTTTTTTGTGATCTCTTTGGGATACAGACCTAGAAATGGTATTGCTGGGTCAAAGGTTATGCACAATTTTATAGCCCTTTGGGCATAGTTTGGACATTCATTTCAACTAGATTTTGTTGTTATGTGGCAGGTGACTGTGCTTTCTCCTGGGCTCTGCATCCTCTTGGGGGATTGCATTGTCACTGAGTTGAGTGTTTCCCCCATCCCCGCCCCCCCACCCCCCATCCAGAGCCTTAACAGTTAAAAATCTTTTACTGATATCTTTTGATTGTAATTGTACATCTTCTTCCTGTCCCAAAATATCCTTCCCCCCACCCAAAGAGCCATTGGTATAGGGTGTTCTGGTTTGAGAGAGGGTTCTATTTTGAGGAGGCAGGGAGAAGGAACAATCCAGAAGTGGCTGTGTTCTACAAACAAAAGAAACATAAAAATTTTTTTAAAAGTTGGATTAGACCTATGATTTCATTGGAATAAGGAGCTCCCTATTGCATTGCAGATAACAATTATTTTTTTAACTTAGTGTCTTAGAAAGTTCCTTATGGCATTAGTTCTCAAGCTTTTTCATCTTATCCCTTTATATTAAATTATTGAAAATCCCCAGAGAGCTTTTGTTTATGTAGAGTATATCTGTTAATATTTAGTGTATTTGGAAAGAATATATCTCAACGCTTTTATGAAAATAGTTCTAATGTCAGGGACCCCCTGAGAAGGTCTCGGGTACCCCTAGACCCCACTTGGAGAACCCCTGACCTAGGCCATTAAAAAGTTAAGTAAGTGACTTGCCTGGCTGGAGTCATACTATCAGTATGTTTCAGTGGTAAAAGTGTGAACCCAAGTCTTGGTGACTGAGGCCTGCTCTCTATCCTTTGTATCACACATCTTGCTCGCAAAAAATAAAAATGAAATATAGATCTGAGGGGGGAAATGGCTTATAAGCAGAAAAATAGATGATATAGTGTTTCATTGAAGATGGAGACTGTATATATCTTGCACTAAGGACTGGAAACCCACCTGAAATGTGAAGGAAAAAGATACTCATGACTCTGCTTTGCTGCCAAAAATGCCAAAAAAAGTTAGCTTGAGTTTGTACAATATTGATGTTTAATTGGTTCTACTGTGAATCTCTGTATCACATGCCAAGTGATTATCTCTCCCTTTATAACTTGCCAAAGGGCTGCTCATTGAGTCTCTGTTCATCAGCTATTTTCTCTATTTCTCATCTCCCCCTTCTTCCACTGTTCTTTCTTGGCAGATAAAGCCACAGATCCAAGCATGCCTGAGGAGAACTGGTCGTGTATCCAATGTTTCTGTGACCGGGTGAATACTGACCCTGATGGGTAAGATTAATCTTGTACATTCTTGTAATCTCATATGGACCTGGTGGTAGACACACAGAAATATTTAATGCTTCAGACAATGAGGACCCTAAAATTTGAAGGGGCAGATATTTTGTTAGGTTGTTTTTGGGGTCCTTGCTGTGGGTTGAGGGGCAGAGACAAGGGGAAGGGGTTGTGAAGGACAAAGAGAAGAGATGGTGTGGGAACCTTCTGAAGATGGTATGAGAAGGCAGTTGGGGTGAGCAAGGGCTGGTGTTCATAAGGGATTATGTCTTTAAAAGAACAAACTGAACTTTGCTTTCCAGCTCTCCCTCTTGGAGCCCACAGTGGCATTTTTTAAGAAGGATGGAGACAGGGAAAGAAAATTAGATTCTCTGCAATTGCCAGTCTCTGCCACAGGTCCAGGCCCCTTCCCCCTTTGTTTCGTGAAATAAAAAGCTGGTAGGAATTCCCAATAATCTTCTTGGACCCCACCCTCCTGTGGAGGCTGATGCTGTGACTGGGGTGCTTCCTGCTGGGTTTCCCACCTCTGTCTTTCTCTTTCTTGGTCACATTATATGCTCATGACACTGGAAGAGGAAGCTCTCCTTTTCAGACTGACTCAGCCTGCCTTGCATATCCAACTCCAACTGCAGGTTCCTTCTTTGGTATGCAAACATACCAAAGTGTATTTGGTGCTGCTAATGTGTCCCAGTCTTGCTGGAACCATCTCTGTCTTGTTCCTTTTTTTTTTTTTTTGGAGGGTGATTGGGGTTAAGTAACTTGCCCAAGGTCACACGCCTAGGTTTTTGTCTGTGTGCATTAAGTGTCTGAGGCCAGATCCAAACTCAGGTCCTTCTGACTCCAGGGCCGACGCTCTATTCACTGCGAGACCTAGGCGCCCCTGTCTTATTCCTTTTGATAGAGGCAGTTACACGATGCACTGTGTTCAGAGAAATCCACAAATCCAGTGCTGCTTGTAGAATGTAACAGCATTCTCACCACCTCATCGGAACTGCCTGGGACGATTTTTTTTTTTTGGTACTCCTGGTGTTGGGGGTAAGGGGGAGGAAGCACATGACAGCTGCTGGGCCTCTGGCCAGCTTCTCTGGGGTTCCTAGGTCAGCTGCAGTATCAGAAGATTCATGTGTAACAAGCCACACCCCCTTCCCTTTTCTCCCTCTGTCTAGAGGGAACTTCACAGCCCATGCCTAGTCTTGTCTTGTCTCTATTTCCTCAGCCCATCCCATGCACCTTGGCTGCTGGCCCACAAGATCCAGTCCCCACAGGAGCGGGAAGCTCTTCATGCCTTAACAGTGAGTTGGAGCCTGGTTCTCCCTGCAAGGCCTTTCCCCTCCCCCCTCAGCATTGGAGAAAAGGACACTAGAGACTCTGTCTGGTAGCTGATGAGCTCCCCTTTGACTTTCCTAAAGGGAGCTATTCAGACTTCCAGGCTTTGGGGGGAAAGCAGGATGTGGGGTGAGGGGTGGTCTGAGCCCAAGGCTTCACATTCTCAGGCCTAGCTTTTAGAAGAACAAGACCAGATGCTTTCACACTAGATGAGGGAAGAGAAGATTCTACTTAAGCCCTCCTGGCTTTCAGTAGGTACCTTTGTGTTTGCCATACCGGTCATGGTATGGCAAAGAGACAGGGCTGGGAAGAGAGAAAGGAAGATCTGGGCAATCAGAAATCCTGGGCAGGAAAGAAGAAGAGAGAGGGAGGATCATCTGGAGATTCCCTGGGCTAGCTGTTCTTAGGGAAGGGCAGGAAAGCCTTGGGTTAGGAAAAACCCTATTACACACCACGTATCCCAGTACTGAGAGGGACGCACTTCAGAGGGATTCCATCCACAAAGAAAAAGACTTATAAAAAGACACTTTGCTCACTTTTATTCACTAAACCAAGTGCCAGCCATGCTTTTATCTGCTATAAAGACAGATAGTCAAAAATAACTCTTTCCTGGATCCAGGTCACCTAGTGATCAGCTCCCATGAATTCAGCTATCATCTTTATGTAGATGATTCCCAGATTTATTTGTCCATCTTTAACTTCTCTGATGACCTTCAGTCTTGCACCTCTAACTGCCTCCCTTACTTACCCCGCCTTACATCCATGCCTGCCTTACATATCCAACTCCAACTGGACATCTCCAACTAGATGTCTCCTAGACACTTAAACTCAGTATGTCCACAGCTAAACTCGTTATCTTTCCCTCTTCCTGACTTCCGTATTACTGTTAAGGGCACTCCTAGTCCCCCAGGCTCTAAATCTATCTAAATCTTGACTCTTCCCTCTTGCTCTTTCCCATATATCTATCAGTTGCTAAGTTCTTCCTAACATTTCTTCTATATGTCCCCATCTCTCTTCTCACATGGCCACCACTCTGGTGCTGGTCCTCATCACCTCACTCTTAGACTATTGCAGTAACCTGCTGGTTGGTCTCCTTGCCTCCAGCCTCTTTCCACTCAGGTTCATTCTCCACTGAGTTGTCAAATTGATCTTCTGAAAGGGTAAGTCTGGGCGTGTCACATGCACATTCCTCCCCATTCAGCCAACTCTGGTGGCTCCCTGTCACTTTCAATTAAATAAAAAATGCTCATTTTTGGCTTTTAAACCCTACTGTAACCTGGACCCATCTTACCTTTCCAATCTTACATTTTGGTCCTTTCCGTCATCTAGTGACACTGGCCTCTTTGCTGTTCTTTGCACAAGATATTTCATCTTCCAACTTCAGACATTTTCTTTGACTGTTGCTCATGCCTAGAACTAATTTTCTCTCTCTCTCTCTCTCTCTCTTTTTCCCTATCTCCTCCCTCCCTCTCTCCCTCTCTATTCCTCCTATCTTTTTGCAAGAAGCCTTTCTTGATCCCCCTTAATGCCAGTGCGTTCCCTCTGCAGGTTATCTCCAGTTTCTCCTGTATATATATTGATTGTACCTAGTTGCTTGCATATTGTTTTCCCCGTCACTCTTTGAGCTCCTTGAAAGAAGAGCCTGTTTTATTTTTAACCTTTTTCGTATCCTGAGAGCCTGGCACATAGTGTTTTCAGTTGACTGATTGACTAGTGCTTTGAAGACACAGATGATAAGCTTATCTAACTTTCGGAGGACACCAAGCTGGGACACATAGTATAATCATAGGTTTAAAGTCAAAAAAGACCTTGGGGACTGTGTAGTACAAATTTCATTAATAAATGAAGAACTTAAGGCCCAGAGAAAATGACTTGCCTAAAGACACAAAGATGATAGGAACAGAATCCTGGTGAGTCTCAACAGGCTGAAGTGATGGACTGAAACCAATAAGATGGAATATAATGACATTATCAAGCCCTGTGTTTCAGTTAAGAAAGAATCAATTGCATAGTTACACAATGAGAGAGACCTGGCTAAATGGAAATTCATTTGAAATTGTTTTAGAGGTGTTAGTTGACCATACGCTTACAAGCCAGTAATGTTCCTCATCTATAAAGTGGGGACAATAATAGATGTGGTACCTGTCTCAGATACTTGTTCTAAGGCCTGAGTAAGATAATATAAGTAAAAGTTCTTTGCAAACTTTAAAATGATATATAAATTTGATATCTTTCAAATACTGTGTCCAGTTTTGGTCGTCACACTTTAAGAGGGACTTGGACCAATATAAGAAAAAAAAGCTTTGGAGAGGTCATGATAATAACAGTACTCATGTATTTGAAAACCTCCCACAGAATCCTGGAGTTGATGGGGAAGCCATTTAGTTTAATAGTTAGCCATTTAGAAATCATTTGGTTTGGTTCATTTCATGGTCCATTAATCTCATCTATATGTAAATTTTATGTAAGTGTGCATGTGTGTGTGTGTGTGTGTGTGTGTGTGTGTGTGTGTTTAAGACAAATGATCTGACATGACCATTAAAGTCAATGCCAACAATAATAATATAACTCTAAGTGTAAATAAAGCTGTGATCATATGATCACAGATTCTCAGTTATGAAGTGTTAATGTTTAGAACAGAGTCAGTTTGCCAAACAGCAGTCATTTGAAAAGTGCCTACTGTGTGCCAGGCACTGTGGCATATATATATATAAGCACTGGGAATATAAATGAAGGCAAAAGACAGTCCTTTCTCTTGTATTCAAAGTATAATGGGGAGGAGAGTCACCATATGTCAATCAGAACATGCAAGATAAATACAGAGTAGATGGAAGGTAACCTTAGGTGGCTTGGCAGTAGCACTAAGAAAGGTCTCCTACAGAAGATGGGATTTGGGTTGCAGCTTAAGAAAAGCCAGAAACTTAGAGATGGAGATAAGAGTGCAGAGCATTGTAGGTGAGGGGAACAGGCAGTGCAGAGTCACAGAGACAGGGGATGGAGTGTTCTATTCCAGGGCCTACAAATAGGCTGGTGTAGCTGGATTGTAGAGTTAGATGAAGGGGAGCAAAATATAAGAAGACTGGAAAAATAGGAAGGAGTCAGGTTATAAAGAGCTCTAAGGGGCAACCACAGGAATTTATATTTGATCCTGTAATCATATTATAGGGAGCCACTGGAGTTTATTGAATAGTAGAGTGAGATGGTAAGATCTTTGTTTAAGGAAGGTCGTTTTGATAGCTGAGTGGAAGATTGATTCAAGTCGGGAGAGAGAGTCAGGAGGCAGGGAGACAAATTAGAAGACTTTTGCAGTAGTCTGGGAATAGTGAAAAGGGCCTTAACTAGCGTTATTGCTGTGTGAGTGGAAAGGAGAGAGATGTATGTCAGAGATCTTGTAGAGAAATAAAGGACAAGATTTGGCAGCAGATTGGGTATATGGGGTGGGTGAGAGAGAAGAGTAGAAGATCACACCAAGGCTACAGACCTGAGTGAAGGGAGGGTTGTGATTTGTCCCTTTGACAGTAACTGAGAAATTCAGAGGAGGAGCAGGTTTGGTTGGGGAAGAATTGCTGCTTTGGGGTCTTGTAGAAGGCTGTTAAATGCCTCAAGTTTTCATAGAAATGTTAGTCCCTTCTCCCAGAAGAAATTACAAAAATTGTGTTCACAGTGATTGGTTTGGTTCTTCCCTGTTTTGAACGACCTGAGCTCTACAGGATTCCACAGACAAAACAGCCATTCTGCTTCTGATCTCCTTTGCCTGAAGTGCTGCCATGGAAACAGATACTATTTGTTCAGTTTAAAATGTTATGCTTCCTGTGGGATTGCCCTGAAATACAAGCACAAACACTGAAGCTTTACAAAATGACACAAAACTCAGCCATCATAGTGATGCCAGTATGAGTATCACATTTTTATTTTATAAGACACCAGCCTGGAAATGGCACTGTTATTAAAAACAATACCATTTTCATGACTTAAAGTTGAGCCCCAGAGGTCTTGTTGGATACTGGGTATGACCAAGGCAGGGACTAGATGGGGAACCATTTCTAGATTAGAGTTGGGCTTCATTGGTCCTGTTCCTTTCCTTCTAATGGGGCTAAGTTCAGTAAGATTCCTGGGAAATTCTTGCACCAGAGAAACAACCTACTTTTCCTCTTGACTTCCATAGCTGTTTCTCATGGGGCTTCCTGAAGGAGGGTAATTTGAATTAGATGACCACAGATGCTGTCCTACCTGCAGCTGCCCATCCCTAGTTCCATGGGTGGGAACCCAGTAGATATGCATCCTTCTCCTTGTGCTGAGAGCTGCTTGGGCTTTCCTAGGTGCTGGAGGTATGCATGAACTATTGTGGAGAGAAATTCCATGGTGAAGTGGCCAAGTTCCGCTTTCTGAATGAGTTAATCAAAGTACTTTCTCCAAAGGTGAGTACTTCCCAGGGACACCTCATCTCTTTGCTTTCCTGAAGGATAGGATGCTCTGGATTACATTCCCTTTCCTGAAGAGAGGCTGAGGCTGACACCTTGCCTATAATGATTTGTATGTGGAAATGCCTTGAGGAAAGTATAAGGCCCTCTACCAGCAAGAGTTGCTATTATTATTACGTTAAAAAATGGACAAGCAGCTGACCTCTATTCTTTGCTTCATCTCCCAGTTTTTCCCTATTTAACACTAAAGTTCCACTCCAACAAGGTATTGTGCCATGGAGGTGACCCTGAGTTTTTAAAGGCTATATTAGTGGAATATAAACTTTAGCAGGTCCTACAAAAATGTAAAGACCCTAAACAGCCTGGATGATGGATTGTATGCCTATTGTCTGAGGATCAAGTTAGCTAAATTTTGGGGCGGCGAGGTGGCACAGTGAATAGAGCACCAGCCCTGGAGTCAGGAGGACCTGAGTTCAAATCCAGCCTCAGACACTTAACACTCACTAGCCCTGTGACCTTGGGCAAGTCACTTAACCCCAATTGCCCTGCCCTCCACCCTCCAAAAAAAAAAGAAAAAGAAAAAATTAAAGTTAGCTAGGCCCATCACCAAAGGGGAGGTGATAAATTCCTTTGGCCAAGGCAACTCATCACATCATCAACTGAAGCATGGAAGAGTTGTGATCTGACTCTGTAGGGGGAATCTTTGGAAGTGATGAAGTGTGATTATAATTCCTGTTGTGTGTAACATTCTCCCCCACAAAGAGGCACTTGGAGGAGAGGGGTTCTCTATCTTGGATGGATAGTATGATCTGGTGGCAGATGCAGACTTAGGTTTCAACTTGAGCCTTGTCAGAGTCTTCCCACCTAGTCTGTTTCCCATATTTTGACTATTCATCTTCTCCCCTTTTGGCTTCTGCCTTAATTCCCCTACTATCTTAATGGACATCCTTCTCAGTCAATGGAATGTATAACTGATTGAGTGAAGTTGGGTTTAGAGAATGAACCTGTCCTGAGGCAGTAATGAAACCTCTAAACCTAGAGTCTAACCTATATAGTAAAGAGTCAATAAATGTAGTTCAACTCTAGGGCTTATATCTGAAACTTACTTTCTTCTGCTTAGCATTTACTTGGTAGTATTGTATAGTAAAAAGAGCACTGGACTTGATAGCCAAGAGACTTGGAGGGCAGGGGGGAAACAATTCTGGGGCTCCCAGGGATCTGACGTTGACTATATTACTTAAGTTTTGTTGGTTTTATTTTGCTAAAGGTTTTGGACTAGACCATCTCTCAGATCTCTTAAATGGTATAAAATTCCATCTTTCTGCTTTTTTACTTTCAGTATCTTGGATCCTGGACCACAGAGAAAGTCAAATCAAGAATTATTGAAATAATGTTCAGTTGGACAGTTTGGTTTCCTGAGGATATCAAAATACGAGATGCTTATCATATGCTGAAGAAACAAGGTCTAGCTTATGTTTGAGTTTTCACTTGAGTTTAAGTTAAGATCTTGGCTTTCTCCTCTCGGTCTCCCTCCTGACAGATTTTGGGAGATTAGTGTGGAACCAATCACTGATTGTTGGATTTGGGGTGTTTATACATAGGATATGACATATTTGCCTAAGATGAGCAGTGTGACTTTGGGTGTGTGCAGTCCAAAGGTAGCTGGGCTCAGGGTGAGGCTTCATCCTGACTATTCAGTTAACCTTGTTGTGTCTCTGAAGAGTCACTGACTTTTCTGAAGCACCCAGGCCTCTTGCTTCATGCTGATACATAGGATTTCCCTCACAGACAGTTTAGAACTACATGCCTCTCCCTGTCCTGGGTGTGTCCTACCTAGAAAGTGCACTTCTCTAGCCCTTACAGGACACCAGGGACTAGGTTTTTCATATTCTTTGCAGAGGGAGGTCTCTTTCACTATAAGATGCTTGGATTCAGTCTGAGGTGGCCAAGACCCCATGAAGGCTGGGCAGAGGCAGCATTTGAAATCTAGGTGTTGCATGTTTCAGGAATCATTAAGCAAGACCCCAAATTACCAGTGGACAAAATCTTACCCCCACCTTCTCCCAGGCCCAAGAGCTCCATCTTTGATGCTGATGAAGAAAAATCAAAGGTAAAATTAATACCATTTTCCTATACCTTTCCTTGCCCTGGAGGGTTAACCTTTCTTCTCCATGGACTGACTGACAGGCAACACAGATAAGGTTTTTTTCATAGATTGTGTATGGGCTATGGCTACAGGCCCCTGTGTCCTTCTTTAAGATCCTCAAACATCCAACTCAGTGGTCATTAAGCTCCTGTGAACTCATGCAAGAGATAGGAAGGGGACCTGTTTCTGGAGATTATGTAGTGATTTTGAAAGAGCTTTGCATAAAGGGAGCTTGAGTAGAGCTCTGTGTGTAGAGTACTTTGTGTGAGTCAGTCTCAACCTGCACACTGGGGCTTCTGGGAAACCTCTGTAGCTGATGAGTCATCTCTAGACCATTTGGGAACAGGAGGGGAATAATGCTGTTCAGGGAGCCTAACCCTAAACTAGGCAGTTCAGGAATTATTAAGGTAGATAGTATTGCGTGCTTTACTCCAGTATATTTATTCAGATTAAAATGAACACATCAAGGACATTCTTGATGGAAGGGGCAAAAGAAGGGTAGGCTGAGTGTGTGTGTGTGTGTGTGTGTGTGTGTGTGTGTGTGTGTGTGTGTGTGTGTGTGTGTGTATGTCTAGCTTGAGGGATGGGCCAACTATAGATCAGTATGTTGACTTTGTTTTAAGCATTATCTGACTGGATCAGTTCCTACCTCACCTAGAACCTCCCAGAATTACCCTCTTAGTCAGCATTTGAGGTGGGTGGGAATAACCAAATTTCAGGGCCTCTCAAAGGTCAGACCTAGGGTCTTATTTCACTGAAGCATAGGGATGTCTCTGGCCTTCATCCTTAGCTGACTGACCTCACCCTATGGGATGCACAGCCCCTTACTTTTCCATCTCCCCTAGTGGAACAACAAAGGGAAATGACATGGTGGTTTGTTTCTTCGATGTCCTTGGGAGCCTGACTTTCAAGCAATGTCAGTACCAGGTCTATCAATCCTCAGAGCAATCAACCCCCATTGCATCTGCAGAATTGTTGTCTTATTCTGTTCCTTTTCCACTTTTCTAGCAGTTATCCTTCCCCCGATTTCGAATAAACAGGACCCACAGTGATAGTAGGCCACAGCATTCCTCTATGCCATGAGCTACTCTGGTTTTGTCTGGTATCCCAGAAGATAGGCATTGTGGGGTTGTTGGGGAAGAGTAGGAAGAAGAAGATGGGAGAAGAGGCCAATTATGGTCTCATGTCACCTTCTCATGGAATATCTTCCCTAGCTCCTGACAAGGCTTCTGAAAAGTAACCACCCTGAAGATTTGCAGGCAGCCAACAGACTAATCAAGACTCTCATCAAGGAGGTGGGTAGCAGCAGGTTTCTCACTTCTTTTTGGGGAAGAGGGGCAGGGTTGGGAACCAGTTTCTAGAGTCTAGAACTTGTTGTTAATAGTGTTTTGGTTCCTTTGGATTTGAGCCATCCTTGGTGTGTTAAGATGGGTAGGCTGGCTTCTCTTACTCCCTCTGGCAATGTTTAGTCTTTGGATAGAAGGGGATGGAAAGCATGGTGGCTATCAGTGAGTATAGGGGTATGGATGGACAGAATACTAGGAAGAATGAACATGGACCCTTGTCCTTACCCTAATTCCCAGCCCCATCTCATCCTGGGTGGCTTCTTATAGGTTCACACTGGTATCCCAGACCAGTATGCATTTGCTGCAGATCTAATATGAAAATTTTGGATGAAAGTAATTTGTGTAACCTTTCTCTAGGATAAGGAGGAAGATTGGATTGGGAAAGGGAAGGGGAAACCTGTCACGTGGGTGACTCTTAACTCGGCATTCTCATCTCCCTAAAGTAGCAACAGAACAGTCAGTGCTCAGAAAAAGAAATAACAAGGGATGGAATGGAACCTTTAATGTAGAGAGTGCTAAGAATGTTCGGCTCACTCACTTCCTTTCTTTTTCAATTGCTTTGGAAGGAACAAGAGAAATCTGAGAAAGTGTCCAAGAGGATCAGCACCATCCAGGAGGTCCACAGCAATGTAAAACTGATGAAGGAGATGCTGAGCAACTGTCAGGGGCCAACGGGTTCAGAGCAACTGGATCTGAAGAGCCTGCAGGTAATTCTAGGTCTGGGTAACCCCAGAAACTGGGGCTAGTGAGCATTTGGATTTGTTACAGACACTAAATGAGGGCCTTGGTTAGGGTCAGAGTCAAATTCACCCAGTTAACCTTGCTTTCTTCCTTGCTTCTCTTGCTCTTTAATGTGGCTCCCTAGTTTCAGGACTCAAATCAAAGTAGAGAGAAGTCTACTAGGAATGTTTTTAGCATCTGTACAGGGAAGCTCTCATCTTGTATTCCACTGAAGAAAGTCTGATGGCTTTTTCCTTTCCCCTTTTCTCTCACTAAAGAGGGTGTGTTTGTGTGTGTGTGTAAGGGAGGAAGTGTGTTTTGATATCTAATTTGCCTTTGCCCTTTTCAGTATCACATAAAGCAGTCATCCCAAAGTAAACCCAGTGTTGAGTTATTGCCCACCCTCCCCCATTTGGGACCAAAACTACACAGTAAATGCCATGAACTGACGTAGCTAAAAGGCTAGGGTTCATCTCTGTAGTTTGGGAACCATTGCAACCCAATATTCTCATTGCCATGTCATGCACTTTGGGAAGAGTGGGGCACTTGTTTCACAGGCTTGGCTTTGGGATATGTGGTTACCATGTCTCCTAAGTCCCTGAAAGGCTGAGTCTTTCCATGGGATACTACTTTCTTACAAGTCAGTTCTACGTTATCCTTTGTCAAAAGTTTGGAGGGGGCAACTGTTAGCACTAATTTGACTTTCCTTAGGGATAGACTTCTTTTGTGCAGGGAGCAGAGTAGTCTCAGATTATTCTGTTAGACTCATAGCCTGTGAGAATTGGGAAGGTCTTTAGAGATCATTTAGTCCCAAACCCTCATTTTATAGCTGAGAAAACTGTCTAGAAAGGCTGACACCATATAATTTCCTGTAGCAAGAGTGTCAGAGCATGGAGCCCAAGTTTCCTGAGTTTTCAGTCAAGTGCTTTTACCAATGCATTAAGGTCTCTCACTCATGTCTCCTGGTTCCTCGAGGTTCGTCCTGGAATATTGTGATAGATTCCTAATTGGCTTTGCTGTCTTAGGCGTTTCCTCTTTTCAGTTCATCCTCCATTCAGCTGCCAAAAGTACACAGATCTACATTAACGAAATGCCAGTGTTTTCTTATTTATTACCTCTAGGATCAAATGCGGGTACCTTTGTTTAAAATTGAAACAAACATTTAACATTTAAAGCCCATCATAACTCCAGTTTGCTTTTCCAGCCTTATTATACTTCTCTTTATAAAATCTTTGGTCCAGCCAAACTAACCTTACTATTTCCTGAAAGCAATATTCTCTGGTCTCCATGCCTTTGAACAAGGCTGTATCCCTAACCTGGAATGTATTTCCTCTTGGAATTCAAATAAAAGAGAAAAAAAAATTAAGCAAAACCAATCAGGACATCAAGATATACCTGTTGATTAATGCCAGAGGTGTCAAAACATGAGCCCTACTTTCTAGTATGGTCTGAACCAGATTAAAATGTAATTAGGAAATGTTTAACAAAATAAATAAAAATACAACATAGATAATGAAACATTATACAGCTCACAGAGAATCCACTTCTATTTGAATTTGACAGCACTGTTATATGCAGTGTTCCACTTTCATGTTCCCCAGCCTCTGTAGTATAGTTGAAGGAGATGCCTTCTCTTATCTCTTTGGGGCCAAGTCTGTTCTTTATGATAATTTCACAACATTTAGTTTCGATGGTTTTATGGTTTGTGGGGAGAATATGCAAAGTTTAGATGAGAGTCAATCCCTGCTTACAGGCTAATAAGTGATAGAACATAAACACAGATAACTGTATGTACAGAATTATGTGATTAAGTGCTTTAGAGGGTTGCAAAACAAAGTGGTATGCAGGGGGCAGGGGGCAACATGGTTCCTGTTTGGGACTTCAGTTTTGCAAGAGTTGAGATGCTTATTTCCTCTGACTCTAATAACTGGTTTTGGTTTTGAAATACGCAGTTAACTGATTCTAAGGGATGAGAGCTTGAGTGGGTTGGTGTTTAGGTAATGGTTACAAGCAAGAGAACCTTTTCCATCTCTGTGTAGCTTGAATTGTCAACTCCAAACTCCAGGCTGTCACTGGGCATTGGAAGAGGCCCATGCTCAGAGCTGTGATTCTGTCTGCTGCTCTCCTATAGCCTTTAGCAGAGAGCTCTCTAAGGTATTTGGTCTGTTTGTCATCCACAGGGCCTGTATGAGAAGTGTGAAAAGCTGAGGCCCACTCTGTTCCGGCTTGCCAGTGACACTGTGGATGATGATGAGGCCCTAGGTAACAGAGGGGTTTTGGTTTTTTGTTTTGTTTTGTTTTAATTGAAGCAGTGCCCTGGAAAGTTAGGAACACAGACCACAGATGTGGTCCAATACTGGGCAATGAGACAGACATGAGTTTTAGTCCTATAGCTTAAGAGTTAGTGGTGACTGGGGTTTTAGTACCTGACTTGAAGCTTTAAGGTATATTTCAGTGGAGGTTAGCACGTGGTCTGAAAGAAGCAGAAAAGGCTAGACTGAAGAGGAGGACAGAAAACCTGAAAAAGACTGAAGGAACCAGCAGGGCAAAGACAGACAAGGGATATTTCATTTTATTTTAGTGGGAAAAACTTCCTTTTACTGTCTCTGAATGAAGCTGTGAATGAGGTTGGCATTCAAACTCTTGAGTTGCTTGGTGAGGAGGAAGATGTCTATTTTACGTGAGATGTGTTCAGCTCTCCATGATAATGTGATGCTGGTCTCTGCCAATGTTTCTAGTTTCTTTTCTGTGCCTCCTGCAGGCTGCTTGGTCGGGCATTCTGGCTAACTTTGATCAGCTATAAACCAAAGAGCAGATACTTATTGAGAAGGTCCTGTTGGCCATTCTCTAATCTGAGTCACGAGTCCTTTTGAGAGGGTAGAGTCAGGAAAAGAATGTGTATGCGTGAGGCAGAATTTAAAAGATTAGTCTTGCCTCCTGGCTCCTGTTTTCTGGAAGTCTAAAAGGTCTGCATCTCAGTAGTGAGAATAACAACAGAGTAGGTACAGTTTTGGACACTTGGCCATATATTCTGTGGCAGGAAGGCTCCTCGATTCAACTGGGATCCAGATGAAGGCCAAAAGTTATACTCTTTGGGTTGAGGGATAGAGTAGAAGTTTAGGTTCTGTTGGGCAGAGGTTTTGGTGGTCATTGAAGCTTTTATAGGGACTAGCTAAAGCTAGGATTGGGGACTGTTGGTAGACTAGACCAAGTGACTTGTTTTCCCTCTTCTTTTTTTGCAGCGGAGATTCTCCAGGCCAATGACGTACTCACTCAGGGTGTTCTCCTGTATAAGCAGGTGGTGGAGGGCCAAGTCAATGCTGGGAATGTGGTGCCCAGCGCGGTCACCAGCAGCACACGGGGAGAGCTGCCTGCCTCCCAAGGTAGCACACCTTTCATATTCTGAACGATTTCCACTTTGCAGAATTTCCTTAAGAACAACACTCATGAGTCGTCATGACCTGGGTCCTGTATTCTCATGGCAGTCTGAGGCAGCATTTATAACTTTTGCCTGAAAGGGAGCACCGCTTATTTCTTTCATACAGCTCAGAATTTTGTGTGAACTGGAGCAGTCCTAGTCTGATGACTTCCTTCTATGAGAATACAGTTTTTCTTGGGGCTAATTATTGGGTTTTGGGAGAGTGGGAAGATAGACCACTCCAATATATGGTGGGGGACTGCAGCTCTTGGGTCTCTCTTCATGTGAAATTTTGTCTCTAAGTGCTAAGATCTGCCACTGCCACCCCTCTCCTCCTCAGTAACAACAACAACAATGAAACCATACAAGAACCACTTTCCACCCTAGGTTAAAATAAGATGGAGGTGATGTTGGAAGGGCAGTCCTAGGCAGCTAGGTTTTTTCTAGCGCCCCCATGAATTGAGGGAGAAAACTAATATCCCTATGAGGGGATGTCCAGATTTGGCTGTGTTCAGATGGTAGTTTCCTGTTCTCAGAAGCTGACTCTCCCTTTCTCTAGCCTCGAAGGATAAGGAAGGCAGCATCAAAAGCTACTCCCTGATTGACTTTTCTGAACTGGACTCTGGATGTGGGGTTCCTTCCGAGCAGTATGAGCTTACGTCATCTTGTCTTCTAGAGAAAGAGCTGGCTACTTTAGGTGGGTGAGTGGCCTACAGAAGCCCACATAACTTAGATAGTGTTGAATGGGTTTCCCTTTGGGAAAGCGTATCAGTGCTTTTGGTGGAGACATGAGAGTGTTCATAGTTTAGAAATCAGCTACCTGAAAGAACTATACTTTGCCATTTGTAGAAGGGGAAGGAGGGTGAGGATATTGAATGACTAACCACTGCCAGGGATGGTGGGGATAGGAGTATTCTCTGATTTAATAATTTGTGTCATACATACTCTGCTTGTTATCTGCAGGTCTTAATGATGCCCCAATCACATGCAAGGCATCCTCAGACTTTGATGTTCTCCAGGTGAGGAAGCCTATCCTAGGGAGGTGAAGATGGGTATTCTAAAACTTACCTTCATAGGAGCTGTTATGGTAGAGATACAACGTGGAAATGACCATCGTGACAATTTTAGTTGGAGGCCTAGATCTTTTCAGGCTATATTGCTTGACTAAGATTCTAGAGGACTGGTGCCATGAGATGGGTCTTATTCCTGTCTTTCTCTGGTTTACATCTCTAAGAATTACTGCACCCCACCATTCCTGTCTGCTTTAGACAGTGATCAGGAGGCATGGACCCTAGAGAGAGAGAGAGAGAGAGAGAGAGAGAGAGAGAGAGAGAGAGAGAGAGAGAGAGTGTGTGTGTGTGTGTGTGTGTGTGTGTGTGTGTGTGTGTGTGTGTGTGTGTTTCCTTAGGGGCATATTTAATGACTTCAGAACTATAGTTGCTTTGGGGCATCTGTCGGTTTGGCTGAGTGGAGCTAATGGCCAGTCTGGTATGCATACTCCTGCCCTTGGTTTTGGAGAAATGCTTGTTTTCTTACTCTGACAGGTTGCCCCAGAGAATGGTTACCTGGAGAATGAAAATGTCTCCTCTAGTACAGAGGCCAAGAAGCCCTTACCTGGCAGGGCTGACCAGACACATGGCTCCCAAGGCAGCTCTAAGGAGAAGAAATGGTTATCGGGCTTGTCTGCTGCCCAGAGTTCTCTAATCCCTGACCTATCAAGCACCTTGTGAGTATACCAGACAGTGGGTGGTAATGAAGTCTTGGAATAGAGAGAATCTTTCATTGTTTCTTGTTGTCCATTCTTGTAGTTGCCTGGGCTGGGAAAACAAACAGAAAACTCAAACCTAGAGAATAGACCCCTAAGAGCAAAATTAAGACCCCTCAATCTGGAAAAATCTTAGCATTGGCAGCTTACCCTGAACATGTTACCTCTTCCCTCATTCCTCCCAGGCTGATTTAGTGCTGCTGTCACCCTCCTCTCCCCGTCTCTTTACCCTAAAGTACCCTGCAAAAAACGTTTTTATGAGGCTTTCTGAGACTTACTGAGAGAAAGTAGGCTCAAACTTCAGGTTGTGTGAAAAGAGGAGGAGGAAAAATGGTTTTCACTGGGTGAGTCTTATGGTAGAAATAAGGAGGTCTTACTGTGGTCTTAGTGTGTTCAGAGTGCCTAGGAGCCTTAGAGATGTCTTGAGTGTTTTTCATGCCCTTTTATACTTCCAAATGTGTCAATTTCTATATTTCAGAGAACGGAGTCCCAAACCATTAGCACTTCTTGTAACTCAGTACAATGATGAATAATAAATCCATGGAGCAAGGCTGATGGACTCAACTAAACAAAGTGAAAATTTAATATGTAAGAGGCATAATTTAATAGCATTTTGGAAAATGCTGAGATCTTGAGGTTCACTGCCAAGTTCATTATGAGTCGGCAGTTTAACATGGCTGCCAGAAAAATTAATTTGATCTTAGAATGCATTAAGTGAAGACTGATGTCGGGAGTAACTACCCCATTCTGCCCTGTTCTATATTTGGAATGTTGTACTAAATGTTTAAAGACCAATGATGACACAAGTTGGTGAAGCAGCCAGTATGGTGATGGCACTCAAAATCAGAGGAAGGGTGGAAAGAACTGACCTGAAGAAGAGAATTGGGAAGGGGAAGGAAGGGCTGACTTTTGAACGAGGATTAGGATGACTGGTACAAGTTACATCTACATAAGGTAGATTTTGGTTTCACATTTTTCAAATAAATTTTTACTGACACCTTGAGTCTTCACATTGCCTAAATTTCCCCTAAAGAAAGAAAAAGAGGAGGAAAAAGTGAAACTGATCAACTCCTTGAAAAAAGATCTGAGGTGACATGTAACGGTCTGCCCCTGTGGGCCTCGGCCTCTGGGAGAGGAGCAGATCGCGGTGTCTCTCATTGAACTCTGCTTGGGAACCAAGTTTGCAGCCTCATTTTGACTGTTTTGTGGTTATTTTTCTTTCTAGTTACATTTTTGCCGTAGTATATGTTGTTTGCTTGGCCCTGCTTCCTTCCTTTCCGTCCCATCTTGCCCCCTGTCACCCCCATTTATTTATTTATCATTTATTATTCTGGCTGTGATGAACACCAGCTGTGACGAACACCAGCTAAGACGAACAGTTCAGCATTTTACATGGTAGAACAGAGAAAGAGAGTAGGGTGTGACCATTAATCTTGTTTTGTGAAGCATGCTTTTAAGAGTATAATAATAGCTAACATTTATATAGCACTTATGTGTCAGGCACTGTAATTGCTAAGCACTCTACAATTATTATCTCTTTTGATCTCACAACCTTGGGAGGTAGGTGAAGTTACTGTTCCCTTTTTACAGATGAAGAAACTGAGACAAACAGGGATGAAGTGACTTGCCCAGGGTCACACAGCTAGTAGGTGTCTGAGACCAAATTTTAATTCAGGAAGGTGAGCCTTCCTGACTCCAGGCCTGGCTACCCCCTCTGCCACCTTTCTGCCTTTATTAAATATGTTAAGTAAGTCTACCATGTAACTTTCTTGCTTATCTGTGATTCCTTCTATTCTCTTCTGAGCATTAAAAAATATTTCAGTGATTCTTTTTTGGGGGAGGGGTAACCCTATTGTTACCACACTGTCTCTCATCCTTTGTCACTTTGCCTCAGTTCATGTTAAATCTTTCATTGATTCTTTGTATTCATCGTGCTTTTGGTTTCTTTTCTTGTGGCATGATAATATTTCAGTATGTTCATGTGCTGTAATTTGTTTAGTTGTTCCCCAGCTGATGGATATCTTATCTTCACTTTGCTTCTAGTTCCCTCTTTGACTGTAAGCACCTGGAGGGCTTTTTCCTCTTTTGTATCAGTCATGCTTAGTTCAGTGGCATTTAATAAATGCTTATTGATTGATACTTTGCAACCACAAAAAGTGCTGCTCTATATGGAGCCCTTTTTTTTGGTCAGTGAGTTCTTTGGGTATATGCCTAGCAGCAGAGTCTCTGGCATAAAGTCTGTGGACGCTTAGCACTTTGTATAATTCCAGATTGCTTTCTAGAGTGCTTGTACATATTCTTCAGAACCTCTCAAACATTTATCACTTCCTGACTTTTGCTGACTTTTTCTGGGTGTGAGGTGAAACCGGAGTTGTTTTGATTTCCATTTCTTCTGTTACCAATTTGGAGCATTATTTTACATGGTTAATTTAATATTAAAGAACTTTTAAACAATTACAGTGGTCCAAAAATATAATGGATTGTCTAATGAGCTAAAGTATCCCTAGTGATGATACAAGTTGACTACCTTCTAGTGAAATCCAGTGGCTTTTTCACAGTCCTCTTCCTTCTAGAACTTGTGGCAACTCTCAACTTGAAATTTTCTTTGGTTGTTTGTGTGACTCTGTCCATATCAGTATCTGACCCTCGTGGGAACGGGGAGCAGAAGGTAGAGGACTCACTTTCTTCCAATTCTTCATTGTGATCTGTTGGTTGTAGTGAATCTCATGAGCTTTATCTGAGCATCTGCCTGATTGGACCCATCTGCCGTGTCTGTCAGAGCATTAAAAGCAGTCTTTTTAGGGATAATTAATAAATCTCCAGCCCTCCTCTCTCCTGAGCTACAGTCCTACTGTAACAACTACCTCTTGGATATTTTCAGCTGGAAGTCCTGTAGGTTCCAACTTTTAACATCCCAAATAGAACTTAATCCTTTTTGAACTTGGTTGACCAGGAGGATGCCTCCCCGAAGGAGGTGGCATCCTTAGCTGCCCTTTACTCCACAAATCTGTCAGTTGGCCAAACATCATTTCTACATCACATCTCTTGGATATGGCTCATTCTGTGTCTTTTTTTTTTCCCACAGGGGGAAGGTAGGCAAATGGGGTTAAGTGACTTGCCCAGCGTCACACAGCTACTTTTTTGTGTTAAGTGTCTGAGGCAAGATTTGAACTCGGGTCCTCCTGACTCCAGGGCCGGTGCTCTATTCACTGCGCCACCTAGCCACCCCGATATGGCTCATTCTGAACATTCAGACAGCCACATCTTTAATTCAGGCCCTCTTCACTTCTCCCTTGGACTATTTCAATAGACTTCTGGTTGATATTCCTGCCTAAAATCTCTGCCTTCTCCAATCTATCCTCCACAAAGCCACCTAGATGATCTTCCTTAAGCACAGGTCTGACCATATCATTCCACTTCCCAATATTATCTGGTATTTGTTCTTTGTGGCCTGCCCCTTTCCTACTTTCCTATTCTTTTTCCATAGTATTCCCTTCCACTCGCTCTACAACCCAGCCATACCATCCTGTTTTCTTTACACACTATGTTCTGTCTCCTGTCCATACTTTTTGTATTGATTGGAATGCTTTCCTTCCTCACCTATGCCTCCTAGGATCCCTGGATCCCTTCAGAATTAAGCTGAAGTACCGCCTCCTATATGAAACCTTTCTTAATTTCTGCTAGGTATTAGTTTCCTTTCTCCCCAAATTAGCTTCTATTTGTTTTGTATATAATCTGTCTGTGTTTATGTGTGTGTGTGTGTGTATACATATATACATATATACATATATGTATTCCTGCCTAAATATAAATAACAGGGGTGCGTTGTCACCCCCATTAGACTGTAAGGACCTTGAATAGGAGCCGTTTACTGTTATCTTTGTATTCCCTTCCTACGCTTACCACAGTGCCTGGCACATATTATTTAGTCCTTTCAATTGTATTTAACTCTTCCATCACTGCATTGTGGTTTTTCTTGCAAAGATACTGAAGTGGTTTGCCATTTCCTTCTTCAGCAGCACGTAGTAGGTGCTTAATGAATCCTTGTTGATTGATAATTTTGATAACTTCCATTTTTAAAGCACTTTGAGGTGTATAAAACACTTTGTATAGATTATCTCTGGAAGGAATAGTTTAATCTTCACAGTAATCCTACATAGTCACAAAGTAGTGAAACCTAGGGAAGTCCTCCTACTTGACCAGCTCTTCTCTGTTGGCTTCCTTGTTCCTCAGCCCCCTCAGGAACACCTGAGAGCTTGAAAATAGGTGTGTGTGTGTGTGTGTGTGTGTGTGTGTGTGTGTGTGTGTGTGTGTGTGTGTGTGTGTGTGTGTGTGTGTGTGTGTGTGTAGTTTCTCTAGAGAGAGTCCCATAGAAGAGAACCTTTTCTTTCTAACCTCTTTATTTTAAAATTATTTTCCTCCAGGAATTTCCTTCATCAGAAAACGCTCCCCAAAGATTCACCAGTGGGTGCCAATTCCTTCCCAGAACAATCTTGGGAGACAAGACCAGGAGACACTCCTCCTCCATCAACACCCCTGAATAAATCTCTAGCTCAAGTTTTTGTTCCACTAGAATCAATTAGGCCCAGTAAGTACAGTCTATTTCTTTATCAATTCTGTAAATAGACAGTGAGACACCTTAGTTTTATTTAGGAATATGGACCAAAAAATAGTAAAGGGCAGAGAGGCAGAAGTGGGCTATGTGGAGATGAGTGACAGGTACAGAGGAAGGATGAATGGATTTGAATCATGATGAGGTGGGGAGCCATTCCAAATTCCTAAATAGGGTCATGGCATATAATAACGGTTATTTTATTTTATTTATTTATTTAGCTGATCCCTAGGGGCTTTGCCGGTTCTTTCTTTTTTTTTTGGATGTGGTAGGGCAGGGCAATTGGGGTTAAGTGACTTGCCCAAGATCACATGGCTAGTAAGTGTTAAGTGTCTGAGACCGGATTTGAACTCAGGTCTTCCTGACTCCAGGGCTGGTGCTCTATTCACTGCCCCACCTAGCTTCCCCTAATAACAGTTATTTTAGGAAGAGCAGTTTGGTAGCACTATTTAGAATTGATTGGAAAAGGGAAAAACCTAGAGATAAGGAGACCAGTGAGAAGACTTTTGTAGCAGTCTGATTGTAAAGTGAGGACAGTGGGAATAGAAAGGAAGGGCTGGATATGTGGAGCAAAGGAAAAAGAGAAAAAAGTGACTGCAAAGTTTGTTGTATGGGAGTGGGGGGCTAGGGCCAGGGTTGGGATAAGGGCAGTATACCAGACTGCTAAATAGACAAGTTGGAAGGAGATCTGGTTTGGAGGTGAAGAAAAGGTTAGTCTCAGACATTGTGATGTACCAGTAGGAAATTTATTTGGAGATGTTTTGTAGGCTTTTGCAGATGCATAATTGAGGCCATTCTCATAGTTCTGAAAACTGAAGCCATGCGAATCAAGATTAAATATGATAAAACTCAAGGGATTGTGGAACTGAATCTTGTAAACTAAAAGTAAACAAACAAATTAATAAAGACAAAAAAGAAAAGAAAATGTAAAAAAACAAACAAAAAGATTAAATATGGTAATGAGCCTCTTTGGCTGTCACTGCCTAGGAAGGGAAATGACACAAACATAGACCTCTTCCCTGTCTAACCTTTTCCTTTAAAGTCCCTTCAGGGAAGGAGTACATTTTTCCTCTTCTGTAAAGTATAGGAAATGGTTGGGGAGTGAAGGTGGAAATGATAGAGACATAGAACCCTTTATCCAGTGTTGGAACCAGTTCCTCAGGCCAGGACTTCTTACAATGAATTCATCAAGGTACTAGAGGAATTTGTAGTTGTTAATCTTCCTGATTGGGTTCCTCTCCACCAGGTGACCTGCCTCCTATCACCATGTATGATCGAAATGGTTTCAAAGTCTTGCTCCATTTTTCCCAGGCTGGGGCCCCAGGTTTCCCAGAGGTCCAAGTACTTTTGCTCTCTATGCTGAGTACAGCGCCACAACCTGTGTGGGACATTGTGTTTCAGGTGGCTGTGCCAAAGGTGAGTAGTTGGTAGAAACTGGTTTCTGGATGGGTACTTCAACCCTTTCAATCCTTTTTCTGAACCAGTAACAAACTTTTTTGTGGGCTTTAGCAAGAAAGAAATCTAGAACTAGAGGCCCAAGGAAAAGACTATATAGCTGTTTCTGTGAAGGCTGCTTCTTGAAGGGATTTATCTCATGTTGTTAGCTAGATGAGCTCTTTATTTGAAAAAAAAAATTAATGTATTTTTATTGGTACTTCGATATTTTTCAAAAACTACATTAGTCACTGCATGCCTTCCCAAATCCCTTTGAGAAAGCCATTTCTTTTAACAAAGAATGAAAAAGAGAAATTAATAAAAAAGTTCAGCAGGACTAACCAATGTACTCAATCTGACTGTACTTACATATGAACCTCTACTTCTGCAAAGAAGTGAAAGGAGGTGGTATGTCATCTATCTTTGGGGTCAAACTTGTTCATTATGGTTTTGTCACATTTACTTTGATTGGTTTATTGTCTTTCCATTTATCATTTGTCACTGTATATTTTGTTTTCTTGGTTCTGCCTTTTCACTTTGTATAAGTTCATATAGTCTTCATGCTTTTCTGTATTCATCATTTCTTATGCCCAATAATATTCCATTTCATTTATGACAGTTTGTTTAGTCATTCCCTAATCTATGGATATCTACCTTATATTCCATTTCATTTATGACAGTTTGTTTAGTCATTCCCTAATCTATGGATATCTACCTTGTTTCCAGTCTGGTGTTAACCCCAAAAAGGGCTGCTATGAATCTTTTGGTGTATATGGAGCCTTTTTCTTTGTCATTTATCTCCTTGAGGTAGCTGGCAGTGTACTTTGTGAGTTCAAGGGTACAGACATTTTAGTTACTATTTTTGTACATTTCCAAATTTCTGTCCAGAATGAATGAGATCTTAAATAATCTAGTCTCAGAAAATGAAACTGATCTAGCTTTAAAGGAACTCCCAAAAGTGGGACTCTGGTCTGGATTTTGGTTCATATGAATTTAAAATTGTATCAAACTTTCAAATAATAATATCTGTACTTTGGAGTGGCTAGGTGGCACAGTGAATAGAGCACTGGTCCTGGAGTCAGGAGGACCTGAGTTCAAATACAGCCTCAGACACTTAACACAAAAACTAATTGTGTGACCTTGGGCAAGCCTCTTACCCCCAATTGTCCTACCTTCTCCCTCCAAAAAGCAAAACAAAATATCTGTACTTCACAAATTAACTCTTAAAATTAAAGCACTCTATCAAAGACTATTTATAAGAAAAATATAGTCCTAATGCCTAAATTGGGGAATGAAAAAGCAAAGAGAGACTAATATCACAGTGAATATCATTTCAACAATTTAAAATAAAATTCTGACAGAAAGATTACAGCAATTTATCAAAACTATCATTCATCATTATTTAATTGGATTTATTGCAGGAACACAAGGATGATTTAGCATAAGGGAGACAAAATAATATTTTTAAAAATCTAAATTGTGAGTATCAATAGATGCAGAAAAAGCCTTTGACAAAATACAACATTCAAGTATGGTAGGTATAGGTATTTTGTTGTTGTTCAGTTGTTTTTCAGTCATGTCTGACTCTGTGACCCCATTTAGGGTTTTCTTGGCAAAGATAATTGAGTGGTTTGCCATTTTTCCTTCTCCATTTTTTTTTTTTTTTGCTTTTTGGAGGGCAATTGGGGTTAAGTAACTTGCCCAAGGTCACACGACTAGGTTTTTTTTTTGTTTGTTTGTTTGTGTGTGCGTTAAGTGTCTGAGGTCAGATCTGAACTCAGGTCCTTCTGACTCCAGGGCCGATGCTCTACTCACTGCACCACCTAGCTGCCCCTTCCTTCTCCATTTGACAGAAGAGGAAACTGAGGCAAAATTAAGTGACTAACCCAGGGTCACACAGCTACTGTGGGTCTTGAGGCCAGATTTGAACTCAGGAAGAAGAGTCATCAAAAATCCCCAGGACCAAATGGATTCATAAATGAATTCTACCAAACATTTAATGAACAATTAATTAATTAATCCCAATACTATATAAACTGTTTGGAAAAATAAGTGGAGTCATGCTAAATTCCTTTTATGACACGAATATGCTGATACATAAACTAGGAAGAGCCAAAACAGAGAAAGAAAATTATAAACCAATTTCTCCAATGGATTTTGATGCAAAAATTTTAAATAAAATGATCATAAAGAGATTATAGTAATATATCACAAGGATCATATACTATGACCAGATGGGATTTATACCAGGAATGGAGGGCTGGTTCAATATTAGGAAAACTATCAGCATAATTGACCATATTAATAACAAGGCCAACATAAATCATATGATTATCTCAATAGATACAGAAAAAACCTTTGACAACGTATAGCATCCATTCCTATTAAAAATACCAGAAAGTTGGGAGGCTAGGTGGCAAAGTAAATAGAGCACCGGCCTTGGAGTCAGGAGGACCTGAGTTCAAATCTGGCCTCAAAAACTTACTAGCCATGTGACCTTGGGCAAGTCACTTAACCCCAATTGCCCTGCCTTTCCCCACTCTAAAAATTAAAAAAAAAAAACAAAACCCCAAAAACCAAACCAGAAAGCAAAGGAATAAATGGAAAAAAAATAGGAAAAAATAAACCTACCTTTAAATGATAAATTTTATTTATCTAAAACCCTCAGCAAGCATTATCTGTGAGGATAAACTAAAAGCCTTCCTAGTACAATCAGGACTAAAGCAAGTATTCCTATTATAACACCTGTTATTTAATATTGTTCTAGAAATGTTAGCTATAGGAATAAGAAGAAAAAAGGAATTAAAGGAATTAGAATAGGTAATGAAGAAACAAAGCTACCACTCTGTCAGGTTTATAGATAAGGGAATACTTTAGGACCAAACAAAATAAGAGAACATTACAAAATGTAAAATAGATAATTTTAATTATATGAAATTAACAAAGTTTTTGTATAAACAAACCAATGCAACCAAAATTATAAGGAAAGCAGAAAACTAGGAAAAAATTTTTGTAAGAAGTATCTCTGATAAAGGTTTCATTTCTTAAATATATAGAGAACTGAGTCAAATTTATAAAAATGCAAGTCATTCCTCAATTGATAAATGGTCAAAGGACATGAACAGTTTTCAGACAAAGAAATGAAAGCTATCTATAGTCATATGAAGAAGTACTCTAAATCACTATTGATTAGAGAAATGTAATTCTGAGGGACCACCTCACCCTTATCAGATTGGCTAATATGACAAAAAAGGAAAATGTTGGATTTGGAGGGGATGTGGGAAAACTGGGATGCTAATGCACTGTTTGTAGAGCTGTGAACTGATCCAGCCATTCTGGAGAGCAATTTGGAATTATGCCTAAGGGACTATAAAACTGCATACCTTTTGATCCAGTAATACCACTACTAGGTCTGTATCCCAAAGACATCCAAAAAAAGGGAAAAGGACTTATTTGTACAAAAATATTTATAGCAGCTCTTTTTGTGGTGTCTAGGAATTGGAAATTGAAGGGATGCCCATCAATTAGGGAAGAGTAAACAAGATGTGGTATATAATTGTAATGGAATATCATTGTACTATAAGAAATGACAAGCAGGATGATTTCAGAAAAACCTGGAAAGACTTACATGAACTAATACAGTGAAGTGAACAGAACCAGGAGAGAATATTGTACACAGTAACAGCAATATTGTTTGGTGAAGTGTTGTGAATGATTTAGCTATTTTTAGCAACACAATGAAGCATACCATCTGCCTCCAGAGAAAGAATTGATACTGTTTGAATATAGACTGAAGCATGCTATATTCACTTTTTTTCTTTTATTCAAGTCTTTTTGTACAAAATGACTAATATGGAAATGTTATATATGTTTAACCTATATCTGATTGCTTACCACCTCAGGGAGCAGGGAGGCGAGGGAGGGAAGGATGGAATGTGGAACTCCAAACTTTAAATAAAAATGTTTAAAAAAATAAAGAAAAACTTAAATAACTGGAGGGACCAGTGCAATAAACCAATCTACCTCCCAATGTGATACTTTAAGAAAACAGACAAAACAATAGAACAAAAGGTCAAGGAAAATAATGAAAAAAGGAATGGAGGGATAGATCCTTTTTTTTTTTTTTTTGGAGGGGCCTTTGGGGTTAAGTGATTTGCCCAAGGTGTGTTAAGTATCCGAGGCTGGATTTGAACTCAGGTCCTCTTGACTCCAGGGCCGGTGCTCTATTCACTATGCCACTTAGGTACCCCTCTTTTTCTATTCTTTTGAATGTGGATAGCATTTTCTATCACATGCCTTTTGGAATTGTCTTGAATCAATATATTGCTGAGAAAAGCTAAGTCTATCCTAGTTGGGTCATTGCACAATATTGTTGTTACTTGTATACAGTGTTCTCCTGATTCTGCTCACTTCACTCAGCATTAGTTCATGTAATTCTTCAGGAGACTGTTAAAAACTTCCTGTAGAAGTCAGCATTTTAGTAGGGACTTGAAAAAAGCCAGGAGGCAGAGCATTTTATGAATGATAGGACGGCCCATTAAAATGCCTAAAGTTGGGAGACACAGACTGTCTTGTTTGGGAGGGGCAGCAAGGAGACCAGTGTCACTAGATCAGAATATGTTAGAAGGTATAAAATGTAAGAAGACTGGAACGTAGGAGAGGTCAGGTTATGAAGGACTTTGAATGCCAGAGGATTTTATATTTGAACCTTTAGGTGTGATAGGGTACCACTGGAGTTGACTGAATGGAGTCAGGGAGTGGGGTGGCATGGTGAGACCTGTGCTTTATTTATAAAGATCCCTTTGGCAGATAACTGAAGGATGAACTGTGGTGGGAAGAGACTTGGGATAGAGATACCAACCAGCAGGCCACTGTAATAGTCGTCGTGAAGTGATTAGGGCCTCCACCATGGTGGAGGAGAGGGTGTTAGAGAAGAAAAGGGGGCATATGGAAGAGAAATTACCAAGGTAACATTTTTAGGGTTTGGTAACAAATTGGATATGGAGGAGGAGAGAGTAAGGAGTTGAGGACAACACATTGTGCTGGTGGCTTAATCTTTGTTACTGACATTTTCTTCATCATTTTCTTAAGCCTCCCATGTCTAATCAACAAAATAATAAATCAGTTGTTGATTTAGTAATGTTTGCGGAAAATGTAACATTCAGCCTCCTGGTTGTGAGTCTGGGTGAGGAGAGGTAAAAGAAAAATTAGGAAGAGGGGAAGGATTGTAGGGAAAGCTAATGAGTTCAGTTTTGGATATGTTGAATTTTAAAATGTCTGTAGGACATCCAGTTGGAGCTGTCTAATAGGCAGTTGGAGAATTGACTGGGTGTCAGCCAGGAGGTTAGGAGTAGATAAGTAGATTAGAGAATCATTAGCATAGGCCTTGTGACTGAATCTATAGGAGCCCATGAAATCACAAAGAAATAAGAGTAAAGAGCAAGATGAGAAGGAGTACCAATGGTTAGCAGACAAGATCTGGATAAAGATGCGGCAAAAACCAAAGACTGAGGAGCAACGAGGCAGGTAGGAGGAAAACCAAGAGAGTCGTATTGTAGAAACAAAGAAGGCAGCAGGCAGCTTTGGAGCTATTGTGCGAAGATGGGCACACTGAGGGCCTTGTTGGTACGAAAGCTCTTTAGCACAAACCCGGGAGACTGGATCTTTATCTAAGTTGGGGTGTCATCATCACTTTTTTTTTAACCTGGCAGGCAATGAAAGTGAAACTACAACCAGCCTCCAGTTCTAAGCTCCCTGCATTTAGTCCACTGCAGCCACCCGCTGTGATCTCTCAGGTTCTGCTGCTTGCAAATCCTCACAAAGTAAGTACTGGTACCTAAGGTGGTTGCCATTTGGCTGTATGTGCAGGCTGGAGGAGTGGTTTGTTACCTTCTCTGGGGGTGGAGGCCCTGTTGGTACCTGTTGAATATCCTAGATAAAGTCAGCTTTCTTCATAAATCCATTCCTTGTTTCAGTTTATATGATTGGGATATGGGAAATGGAGGCAGGGAAGGAGGTGGACCTGCTATGTGCCCCCAGGCACTGTTGCTAAGTGCTCTACTGAGACTCTCTGTTGATCCTCAAACAATCCTGTGATGTAGGTGCTATTGTGGTTCTCATTTTAGAGTTGAGGAAATGGAGATGGGGTTTAAGTGACTTACTCAGGGTCACAAAGACACAAAGAGTGTCTAAGGTACTCCAGACTGACTCCCAGCACAGCACTCTCTATCTATCTTGCTTGTGGACTAGGCTGGAGAAGTCCAGCTCTTCTGCTGACAGTGGAGCCTTCCCCATGTCTCTGAGAATCCTATATATCCATTTACTAAGCAGAGAATATCTTGGGGCCACTTGAACTGTTGCAGCAGCTTCCATTGTTACCTTGTTGCTATTCATTTTGAGTTCTCTGTTACCAAGGCCAGAAATGTTACATCTTCTGGTCCCAGTTTTCATCAAGGAATGGGTGCTGTAGGACAGATGTCTAGATTGAATGTTTCTTATTTTGGAGACTGCTGAGGATATTCCTGGACTTTGGGTTGATTGGAAGCCTTTTTCTTTGCTTTTTTTATGGGTCAAATCTCCCCTTTAGAGGGGCTGATCTTTTCCCTCTCAGACTCCTTGTGAGGTTTCAGACCCTACTTGGTACTCTCTATATCCTTTGGAAAATTTTATGGTTTTGATCTTTCTTTTTCCCAGGAGCCTGTCAGGCTAAGGTACAAGTTGACGTTCACTCAAGGTGGGAAACCCTTCAGTGAAGAAGGAGAAGTGAGTGATTTTCCTGACCTTGCTCTGTGGAGTACAGCATAACCTGCAGATGGACTCTCCTGGACCTTGCCGTCAAGCGTTAGCCCATTTCTGTTGCTCATTTTTGCCCAGGACTGGCTAGGGGTTTTGAAATGAAGTATATCAGTGGGTATTGCTGTTTGGTTGGCATATGAGCCATGTGTGAAATGCATCTGAGACCAATCTTTGATATTACCTAGTGTGTCATCATCTCTGATGCCTCTATGGTGATGGACTTCCTGGAGTCACTGGGATTTTAAAAGCCAAAGCTTACAGCAGAGGCCCATGTTTCAGGGAATCATTCCAAAGTGGAATCTTTTATGAATGTTGCTTCATTGTTCTCACTTTTGTGCCTTTTCATCCCTCAAATGTGTTGGGGCTCCCAGGCTGCTCCATTCTCAGAATTCTTGGAGACATTTGATTGGTCTTGGGGACCTCTTTGCTTAGGAGACCCTCTGCCTGACTGACATCTTTAAAGAGGATCCTTGTCTCCATTTTTATACAGACTGCTTACAATTGATTGAGGAAATGTTCCAAATGGAATGCTCATTGCACATGCCTCTAGATTAGAGGGACACATAGTAGTAAGCTTCTACCCATAGTATCTTCAATCACACCTTATACCTGCCCTAGATGAATAGTCTTCAGGTAAAGGATAAGAAAGTAGTTTCCACGTCTCATTTATGTTTTCAGAGCTTTTGCCTAGAACCTCCTAGAACCCCTTTTTCATCCTTATTGAAAACTTTTTTCTACTTGCTTATTTGAGCATACCATTCTAGGCATTGTACAACACAATTAAGATAGATTTGGTTCTTGTTTTTTAGGTGATTTATTGATGCAAAAAGACATAAAAAGTATGTAACAAAAAGTTTTGATTGAATATGTAAAGCATTTACATTGAATGAATAAAACAGGAACAAGTGTGTGTATTTCTGCAATGGTGGTGCGCATGGGGAATGCATTTTTGGATATCATGTCTTCTAGAGGAATAAAGAAGCCATAATGGAGAAGAGATTTTAATAATTCTTTAAATGAAGGAAGAGGGTTTAGTCAACTGGGTAGATGAGGAGTCAGTCAAGAGACAACAGCATGAAGAAGTATAGCTTAGCTCTCCCAATGCACCAGACTGAGTAATTGGGATGCCCAGGTAGAAATCTGCAACAAGGAGGAGGTGGTGGGGAATAGGTTACACACGGACCTCAGTCTCTTCTGCGCTGGTCACACACACATACACAAAATTGGGTATAGAAATGCATTTCACTCAACCAGAAAATATGAGAAAGGAAAAATAAGAGGGAGTGCAGATTAAAGGAGGGAATTAGTCAGAAGGAAGACAGGGTTAGAGTTGGAGGCTGGGCAAGACCAGAGGGTATTATATATTTGTTCTAGGAGAGGATATTGACTAAATCTGTTTGGGTGGAACAGAGGGAATAAAGGTTCTGATTTTGGATTAGGGTAATCTGGTGAAAGGGCTCAATTACCTTACATTTATAATGCACTTTATGTTATATATCATAAATATATATATCATATGTTTATATCATATAAAGACATGATAACTTTTGATCTTTCAGGTAACCTTATAAGAAAAAGAGGTCATTATCTGAAAAACGGGGAATAATAGTGACCAATTTCTTTACCAAATTCACCATAGAATTTATTTAAAAGAGTGTGTTTAAGAGGTGATCTGATTTTAAAAAAAAGTTATACAGAGTTTTCTAGAACATATCTACTGCATAAAGTAAAATACTAATGTCAAAGAAAATTTGTATTTTGAAAAACTGTAATTTACAGTTGAATAAGGTAACTGATATGGGCATAGATGATACTGCCAGAAGTAATCTCGAAAACATTATTAGAGATGAAGTTAGAAGCAAGAAACTGGAGACCTTGTGGACATGGGTGTTATTTTCATCACTCTTACTGTTTAGGGACAAAGGCTTAAGAAAAAAAAGGTCAGCTTTGGGAAGTGAACAGCTAATTAAGATCATATTTGAAGATGGATTTTGATTTCTGAATCATGGCTTAAAATGTAGGAATAATAGAATTCAGTACACTAAAAAGGCCTGGTAAAAATCTTTTCTAGTCTTAAAAAAATCTGGAGAGAAATAATTTGTCCTAGGTCACACAGGTAAGGGCCAAGATTCAACATCAAATCCAGCGTACTTTTCCCTACATGATACATGCTTCTGGCCGCTTTTTTCCATTAAAATTTTTATTATAGATGCCTTGATTTTATGACACTTACTTTCAGATATAACCCTCTCTAACTGCACCATGAACTTTTCTGAATGACTAAAACAGTTGAACAAAACCAACTAAAAAATTGTGTCAGTTTTCTGTACCCTTATTCATTCATTCATTCATTTATTTAGTTAGTGAAAGGAGGTAATTTCTTTTTTTTTTTTTGGTTTTTTTTGGAGGGCAATTGGGGTTAAGTAACTTGCCCAAGGTCACACGGCTAGGTTTTTATTTGTGTGTGCTTTAAGTGTCTGAGGCCGAATCCGAACTCGGGTCCTTCTGACTCCAGGGCTGGCGTTCTACTCACTGCGCCACCTAGCTGCCCCAAGGAGGTAATTTCTAACCACTTTGAAAAGATATTTGTAGACAGGATTTTAAGAATCCAGATGTTGGAAAGATCACCTCAACTTTCACTGAGTTTCAAGAGTTCCTCTACCCTTGAATCCCTTGCCCCTTTGTCCTGCTGCAGTTCATCTCTTTCCAAATCTCACTCCTGGATGATTTTCATAATGTCTTCTCTGTGTTCTTACCTACATGCTGCTAGAGGAAGTTAGAGCTGCTGACTAGGTCTGCTATACCTTAAATCTTTTTCTTCTCTGATTTTCCACTGCATTTCTTAGTGTCTGTTCCAAGCTTCCTCTCCAAGTCATCTACACCACTCCTCCACTCCCTCTCTGACAAGGACCCTTGCTTCATAGTACTTAAATGAGAAAATTGAGGCCCCTGTGAGTTCCCTCTTGATTCTGTCCTTCAGAGCACTTCCTTATCATCCTCCATTTCCAACATTGGAGGAGGAGGAGGTGGTCCAATGGCAGCAGCCCCTTTATGTCCTTAATCCCATCCCTGGGAGCCTGCTTTCAGTATCCTTTCCCTCCTTATTTTCAGTTTTTCTTTATCCACCGTGCCTTTCCTTACTGCCTACAACATGCCCATATCTCTCTCATCCTTAAAAAGACAATAAAAACCCTTCATACCATTCATTCAAGCTATCATCTTATAACTGACCTCTTTCTCAATCTCAATTTAGCTTTTCTGTCCTATCTCCAAGGTTACTAGTGATCTCTATTGTTAAAACCCAATAGCCTTTCCTATTTTTTTTTTGTTTGTTTTGGCCATTTAACACTGTAGTATCTAACCCTGTTGAACAGACCTTTGTGGACATTTTCCTATAGTTTTTGAATCACACTGCTCTTGTGGTTCTCCTACTTGTGTGACTAATTCTTCTCAATCTCTTTTGTCCCATCTTTGTTGTTTGGGTATATTCTAGGGCCTTGACCTGAGCCCTCTTCTGTCTTGTCAGTCTTATAAATTCTTATGGGGTCAGTGGTTATCTCTATATATCTCTATCTACATATTTGGTCCTCATCTCTATCCTAAGCTCCAGTCAAATACTTCCAAGAGCCCACCAGACAGGCCTCCTCATCCCATTGCCCTATTTTTGTCTAGGGGTGCTATAATTCTGGTCACTAAATTCTCAACCTCAATCATCCTATATATATATATTTTTTGAGGCAGTCAAGGTTAAGTGACTTGCCCAGGGTAATACAGCTAGTAAGTGTCTGAGATCAGATTTGAACTCAGGTCCTCCTGACTCCAGGGCCAGTGCTCTATTCACTACGCCACCTAGCCCCCAATCCTTTATTCTTAACTCTTGGTTTTCCATATTCCTTGTTAATTATACAGTATTTCTCCTATCCTTCTTTTCCCTACTGATAAAATAACCCGAGTTTGGGCCCTCATTCCTTTTAGCCTCCCATTTGGTTTCCCTGAATCCAGCCTTTCCCTTCTCCAATTTCTATGCAGCTGCTATATTAATATTCCATAAGCATAGGTCTGACCATGTCATTCTGCCTTGCTCAAGAAGCTTCAGTAGTCCCCTATTGCCTCTAGTGTACAATATTTAAACTCTTCTTTTTGTCATTTAAAGTTGTTCATGATCTGGCTTCAGCCTATTTTCCCAGCAGATTACATTTTATTCCTCCTCTATACTTCACCCAAACCTACTGCCTTGCTGTATATGACATTGTATTTCCTGTCTTTTTGCTTTCACACAGTGGGTCAGCCCCGACACATAGGAAGCTGAATTCTTGTCAAGGTTCAACTGAAGAGCCACCACCTATCAAACTATAAGATATCTTCCTGATTCCCTCAGTTGTTAGTTCCCCGAGAAACTATCATGTTTGTGTTTCCTTATGTGTGTACATATAAAGATAATGTATGTATTATTCTTACATATACATCCTCCCTCAGTAGAATTCAAGTTCCTTGGGGAAAGGACTTGTTTGCTTTTTGTCTTTGTGTCCCTAGCAATCAATTGATCAGTTAACAAGTAATTCAGGACCTAATAGGTGCTTTTTATTTGTTTTGGGACAATCCCAACTCAGGATGTCAATGTCCCTCAGATTTATGGTCTCCGTATTGTTTAACCATAACATGAGAAAGCAAGTTTCTTAGTTGAATAAGTTGTAACTACAAGAAGACGAGACAACTGACAAAGTGTCCATTGAAATTATGATCCTAGGATACCAAGATAAGAAGTCCCACTGTCCAAGGCAATCTTCAGGGGTTACAGACCGGAAGAATGCTCTGGGTCAGGGTTATTGGGTCTTCCAGGTGCTGACACAGGAAAGGGCATTTTTAGAGCAAAGCAAAGCGGGTCTGGTTGATTAGTTCGGGTTCTGGCCCTTATTGGGGCTCAAATGATCCTCAGTATTTATGCGTGAGTGTATACACACACACTTTGGGAGGGAAGGCCCTGGCCGGTCAGGAGCATCAGAAAAGCGCTGTGTATGGAGACTGAGCAGGTAAGGAAGGTCTGCGATCCCGGGCAAAGGCACAAAGATGGGAAATCAAGTGAGAGGAGTGAGGAGCATAGAGAAGGTCAGTTTGGCCGGACAGCAAGTCCTTAATAAAACGAATTGGACAAAACCGCAAACCTGAAGTCAAATTGAATGCGCAATAGGAGAGTGCCTAGGACGGTGCCCGCTTAGCAGAGCCTGCAGCTTTGCGCACGCGCAGACCCTGACACGGGCACACCCACCCGCCTACGCGCAGGCCCGACTCCTCCCAGCAGCCCCCGCGCTGAGGCCGCAGGAATTGCGCTAAGGTAGTTGCAGCTCGAGAGACCGATTTGAGTTAGCCCCGCAGCTCTTGGCTTAGCTAGGGCCGCATCCCGGGGCCCCATGCTAAGGCGCAGGTCCATCCTTAGGTGGAGGAGAGAGCCCACTTTTCAGGATTAGAAAGAAAGGCTGCGGAGCGGAGAGAGGCGGGGCAAGAGTGCGTGGAGGAGGGAAGAGATTGCTCGTTGCTATGGAAACCGCCAGCCACTTCCGGTAAAATTGCAGCTCGCCATAGCGTTCTTTGTAGGTGCCCGAGGTAAGCCACCCTTCCGAGAGTTTGGGGAAGGGTCTGCGGCTCTAGCCTAGCCAAGCGCCCGAGACTCTCCCGAGACACTCCGGCCTGCAGCTGAAGGGAAGTCCCACCTCCGAGGAGGCCCAGTTTCCGGGAGCGCGCGGACAGTCCAGTCTCGCTCCCTGCTTGGGTCATTGTCGCCCTCGGGGACGGTGACTAGAGCCCGAGACTCGGGCCCCCCAGTTCACGGTAGGATCCAGCGATTCCGGTGAGCCTGGCGCACCCGGCACTCGGGGCCTTTTGGCCCGGGGAGAAGGCGATGGATTTCTCCAGGTTTCTGGCGGATGACTTCGAGGTGAAGGAGTGGATCAATGGGGCCTTCAAGACGGTCCCCAAGGAGGCCCCGGGGAAGGTGGACGGGCACGCCGCCACGCTGGTGATGAAGCTGCAGCTCTTCATCCAGGAAGTCAACAACGCCGTGGAGGGTGAGCCCCCGGCCCTTTTCTGGGGGGAGGGGCTAAGGGACAGCTGCTGGGGCCCAGGCCCCGAGCCTGGGCTGACGTCTGGTGGCGTAGTTCGGACTGGGAGGTGTGGATGACGTCAACAGTATTAAGCACCCTATGTGTACTAGCCTGGCCACATCAGAACATTCTGGAAGTGTAAGGAGCAACCCTAGTAATAAGTCTTAAAATCAACTGCATCTTAGAAAGATTGGATAACGTGCCAGAGGTCTTATTGGCAGTGTCAGAGGTAGTGTTTGAAAGGATGGCTACCGTAGTCCATGCCTGAGATCATAAAGAAGCTACATTGAAACATTTAAAATAGTTTTGTGTGGAAACACAATGCACAGTATTTTTTTGTTTTTACTTCTATAGATATGTTTTTGTTTTACTCTTACCCTAATTCTTTCTTCCTTCCCCAGCAAGCCATCCCTCCTAACGAAGACTGAAAAAGGAAGAGGGCAGAAAAGCAGTTTTGTAAAAGTAACGAATGCAGCAGGTTTTTCAGAGAGAGAGAAAGAGATTGAAATTTTGTATTTTGTTATAGAGTGTAGGTATTGATATTTTGAATATCAGAATCATCCCAGAACAGGGGTGGGGAACCTGTGGCCTTGAGGTCCCTCAGATGTGGCCCTTTGAGCCCAGGTTTTACAGAATAAATCTTTTTATTAAGGGGATTTGTTCTGTGAAGTTTGGATTCAATCAAAGGGCTGCACTTGAGGACCTAGAAGGCCACATGCAGCCTCAAGGCCCCAGATTCTCCACCCTTGTCCTAGAACTTTAGTTTTACTATTCATTGCCTACGTAAATAGACAAGTCATGGGAGTCAGAACAGTATGTCTGAAGTAAAACTTCAAATTTTGAATTTTGATTCCATTACATTATTCCTTTGCAACATGGGAAAGATCATTGTTCTGCTAAAGAATAAACTCAAATTTCCCATTTCCTGATCCCTTTCCCAAAGGGAAATTCATTCAGTCATTGAACTAACAATTTATTAAATGCCTACTCTGTGCCAGGCACTGTGGTAGGTGCTAAGGATACAAATATGAAGCACAAAACAATCCTTACTCACAAGGAATTTACCTTTTATTGGGAAGATAAGAAGTATGCACACATATGTATGTATGTATTCATATATATATATATTCATATATATGTGGTGGCATGGTGGATTGAGCACTGGGGTTAGAGTCAGGAAGACTCATCTTCATAAGTTCAGATTTGGTCTCAAACATTTACTAGCCGTGTGACCTTGGGTTACTCACTTAATCCTGTTTGCCTCAGTTCCTCATTTGTAAAATGAGTTGGAGAAGGAAATGGCAAACCACTATAGCATCTTTGCCAAGAAAAACCCCAAAATGGGGTCACAAAGAGTTGGGCATGACTGAACAACAAAACAATAGGTTTTTTATATGTGTGTATACATATGTATATATATGTGTGTGTATACATATGTGTGTGTGTATATATATATATATATATATATATATATATATATATATATATATATAAATATGTATACAGAAGAAATATAAAGAGAATATAAAATAATACCATACGTGCAGTACCACTAAATTTATACTTTGCTGTAAAGATCCTTAGGTGTTCTTGCTCTGGATGAGAGATTTGCAGGTACACTTAATTTCTTTTATTAAAGACGCTTATTAAAAGTGGAATGGTAACATAGCAGAGTGGATGGAGACCTGGGCTCAAGCCCTGCCTCTGACACATACTGATTATGTGACCCCGGATAAATCACCTAATCTTTCGGTTCATGAGGCAACTCTTTAAAACAAAATTGCAGAGAAGGTGCTGATCTACTTTGACAGAGGGAATTTCCTTGCTATCAGTCACTTATCCAACATTTATTAAGTACTAATTATATGCCAGGCACTAAGCTAAGTCCTGGAGATACAATAAAAGGGCAAAAATACTCTTCACTTCAAGAATTCCACATTCTAATGGGAGAGACAAATGGTAAAGTAACTAGGTATTATATAAAATGTAGGCAGAGTAGATAGAATGGCATCTTAGAGGGATAGATACTAGTAATGGGAGAGACTGGGAAAGACCTCATGCAGAGGGTGGGATATGAATTGAATTGTGAAGGAAGCCAAAAGAGATGAGGAGAGAGAGTATTTCAGGCATGAGGATCCACCTGTGCAAAAGAACAGAGTTGGGAAAATGGGGTGTCAGCTAATAGGTTGTTATGACTGGTTATATAGTTCATAGAAGTGAGTAAAATGTAAGAATATTTTAAAGGTAGGAAATGGGTGGGGTTGTAAAGAGCTTTAAATAACAAGGAGAGGATTTCATTTTTTATCTCAGAGGTGATAGAAATTCACTGGAGTTTAAGTAGGGGCAAGAAATGAAGCTTTAGGAATTTCACTCTGGCAGCTGAGTGGAGAAAGGATTGGAGTGGGGAGAAAAATTAGGTGGGGAAGCCAGTTGGAAGGCTATTTCAGTAGTAGCTAAAGGTACAAAGACCTGACCTACCATGGTGGGTAGGTAAATAAAACCAGAGGTATGAAATAGTTGAAAAAGTAAAAATGACAGTTTTTGTCAGTGGATAATAACAGTTATTTTCTAATAGATTTTGGACATATTGCAATGAGTAAGAGTAATAAGGTAAGATTGATTCCAAGGTGATGAGCCTGTGTATCTGGGAAGATGGTGAAATCCTTAAAAGTACTAGGGATGGGGTGGCTAGGTGGCGCAGTGAGTAGAGCGTTGGCCCTGGAGTCAGAAGGACCTGAGTTTGGATCTGACCTCAGACACTTAACACACACACAAACAACAACAACAAAAAAACCTAGCCGTGTGACCTTGGGCAAGTTACTTAACCCCAACTGCCCTCCAAAAAAAAAAAGCAAAAAAAAAAGTAGTAGGGATATTCAGAAGAGAGAAGATTTAGAGAAACAGATGATGAGTTCTGTTTTGGACATACTGAGTTTGAGTTACCCCTAGGAAATCTAGTTCTAGATATCCAAAATATAATTATTGGAGCCCAATAGAGAGATTTGGGCCAAATATATAGACTTGGGAATCATCTGCACACAGGTGGCAATTGAACCCATGGGACATGGTACATAATGTGAAGTTTATGGGACACCAAGTGAAGTGTATAGAAGGAAAAGAGAAGAGAATCTGGTACAGAACCTTAGAGTATACCCATGATTATTTGTTATGATGTAGATGAAGATCTATCAAAGGAGACTGAGAAGAAGGACTAGTCAGCTAGGTAAGGAGGGGAGCCAGGAGAGAGCAGTGTCATAAAATCCTAGAGAAAAGTGTATTTAGGAGGAGAAATTGATCAACAGTGTAAAAAATGTGACAGAAGTCAAAATGAGTGAGACCTGAGGAAAGACGTCTGATTTGGCAATCAAGAGATCATTGGTAACTTTAATGATGAGGTTATAAGTCAAATTGGAGAGGGTTAAGAAGAGTGAGAGAAGAGGAAGAGCAGGCACTAAGTGTAGGTGACTTTTCTTTTTTTTTTTCTTTGTTTATTTTTTTTTATATTTTTTTTTAAACAGATGCTTTATTAACTTCTGTTTTACATCATTCATTTCCACCAGATTTTGAGTTACAATCATTTTCCCCCCATTATTCCCCTACCCAACCTCCCAGAATAGCAGTCCCACAAGATATCGCTTCCTCCAATCTGCTCTCTCCCATACCTTCTCCCATACCCCCATCGATTTTCCATTAGAGGAAGATGAATCTTTGTGTCCCAATGCCTGCACATCTTATCTCCCTATTACAAGCAAAAGAGTATTAATAATAGTATTTATATATATTTGAAACATTTAATGTTACAACCTCGAATTTCAGATCCATTTCCTTCCTCCCTTGTCACCCATTCCCTCTTGGGAGATAAGTAATTCAGTATATGTTGTACATGTCTAGCTATGCAAAACATTATCATAGTAGATATATTGTACAAGGCTGCTTATAATTCCCTCCCACTCATCCCACCCCCACCTGGTCCATTCCCTACATGATCCTGTCCCTCTTCTATAGTGGGTACTTCCAACCTCCCCTCCCCCCAAGGATGCCCTCCCATCCATCATCCCTCCTCTCATCCCCCTTCCCCTATCCTGCTGCAGGTTGAGATATCCCATTTAGTATGTATGTCATTTTCTCCCTGAACCAAATTCAATGGGAATGTGGTTTTGTCTTTTTAGCCTTCCTTATTCTCCCCCTCCTTTGCAACCACTTCCCCTTGCTTCTTCTACATGGGATAGTTTACCCTACCCTGTCTCTCCCCATCTCCTCTTTCCACTTTCCTCTCTCACCTCATAATTTCATCCCTTGAGTATTCTCCCTTCCCAACAAATTCAACCTATGCCCTCTATCCATATATAACTGTAACCATATACACACACATTCACATATGTATTCATATGACCACACCCCTTCTTCCATTATTTTCATAGTGAGAAAGATATCATCAGTCACAGTTATTGCTTTTCCATATAGGAATGTAAATAGTTCAACTTTGATAAGTTCCTTTTGATTTCTTTTCCCTGATTACCTTCTCAGGCATCTCTTCCTTCTTGTGTCTGGATGTCAAATTTTCTATTCAACTCTGGTTTTTCCTCAAGAATGCTTGAAAGTCCTCTATTCCACTGAATGACCATATTTTCCCTGAAACAAAATACTCAGTTTTGCTGGGTAGGTGACCCTTGGGTTCATTCCCAGCTCTTTTGCCCTCTGGAATATCATATTCCATGCCCTTCGATCCCTCAGTGTAGCAGCTGCCAGGTCCTGGGCTATTCTGATTGTGTTTCCACAATATTGAAATTGTTTCTTCCTGGCTGCTTGTAGTATTTTCTCCTTGATCTGGGAATTCTGGAACCTGGCTATAATATTCCTGGGAGTTTTCTTTTGGGGATCTTTTCAGGAGGTGATTGGTGGATTCTTTCAACCTCTATTTTGCCCTCTGGATCTAAAACATCAGGGCAATTTTCCTTGAGAATTTCTTGAAGGGTGATTTCTAGGTTCTTTCCTTTGATCATGGCTTTCAGGTAGTCCAATAATTTTTAAATTGTCTCTCCTGGATCTATTTTCCAGGTCAGTGGTTTTTCCCATGAGATATTTCACATTGCCTTCTACTCTTTCATTTGTTTGGATCTGCTTAACAGCATCTTGATTTCTCATAAAGTCATTAGCTTCCATTTGCTCCAGTCTAACTCTGAAGGAATGAATCTCCTCAGTGAACTTTTGAGATTCTTTTTCCATCTGGGAAATTCGACTTTTTAAGGCATTCTTTTCCTCATTGCCCTTTTGGGCCTCCTTTGCCATTTGAGTTAGTCTATTTTTTAAGGTGTTGTTTTCCTCAGTCAGGCTGTTGACCCTCATTTCATACTTTTCCTGCATCCTTCTCATTTCTCTTTCTAATTTTTCCTCCACTTCTCTTATTTGATTTTTAAAGTCCTTCTTAAGGTCCTCTATGGCCTGCAACCCACTCATGTTTTCCCCTGGGGCTTTTGGAGCAGGACTTCTGACCTCACAGTCCTTTTCCCGCTCTATGCCCCCAAAATAGGAGTCTAGGGTTGCATTTTTCTGTTTCCTTTGCCTTGGCATGTTGCCACTTAATTGCTTGACTTTTGGGCTTGTTGCCACACTATGGCTTTAAGGCCAGATAGAGGAATTTTCGTCCCGAACGTGTGGGGGGCAACTTCCGTTTCTGGCAAGCTGTAAACCCACCCACAACTTCCACCCTAGATCACAATCCAGATCCAGGGAGGTTAAAGCAAGAGCGATTACCCCCCAAGACTGATCGCTGGATCTCCCCACGATTTGTAGGCTGGGAGCCGGAGATGCCTCTGAAAACTACAAAATGGCGTTTGTCCTCAGCGGCTTCTAGCCCCCAGGGGAGGGAGCTGACGCATTCCCCAAATACAGGTCCCAAAGTCCATAGGACACTAACCTCTTACTTTGTCCTAGGCATGTCTATGTTGATAATTCTGGAGTCGCCACTGCTCCTGGTGTTCTGGGGTTCCTCCAGCTGGCTGCTGGCCCTGCTGCCCTGGGGCTAAAACCTCGGCTCACGCGGACCTGGGCTCGGCTCGGCTCCGCTTCTGCGCTCTGCGCGGTGCCGGCTCCCAGACCGCTGGGCTGGTCCTTCCTGCAGGGCTGCTGGGCTGTCCTCAGCGGGAGGTTAGCTTCTCTGTGTCGTTCTGTGGGTGCTGGGGCTCCAGAAGTTGTTCAGAGTCCTTTTTTACATAGTTTGTGGGGAATCTGGGGGCAGAGAGGCTTGGAGGAGCTGTTTCTACTCCGCCATCTTGGCTCCGCCCCCCTGGTTTCTGTAGGTGACTTTTCAAGGAGTTTAGCTAGTATGGGAAGAGGATGGATAGGGTAGACCTATATATGTTTATTGGCAGCAGGAAGGATCTGTCTATAAGGGATAAGGAGATATTGACATTTAGAGAGAGCAGGGATGATAGTGGTGAAATTCTTTTGAAGGAGATGGAATTAAGGGTACATGTACAAGGGTTTTCCTTGGAAAGGAGAAGGGCTACTTCTTCATGTAAGAGAGGAGTGATGGAGGAAATGGAGGTGGGGGGGATGTCTAAGTGATATAAATGAGGAGGAGGGGAGAAGAAGGAGTTCTTATGAATAGCCTAAATTTCTTTAGTGAATTATGAGGTGGAATCTTGATCACAGAGGCTGGAGGGAGGGAGTGCTGTGGAATGCTTGAGGAGAGATGGGAAAATTTGGAACAGTTGCTAGGGAAAGTGGGATAGGGAATTATTGAGAGAGGAGTAGAATGATTGCCTTACTTGCACTGAAGGCCCAGTTGAGATTAGATAACTTCAATTAATGGTGAACTCCTCATGATTTAGTGATTTTCTCCAGCTCTGTTTAGCAGCATTTGAATAATAGTAAAGGAGGCTAGATCAGGAGAGTAATCTAGAGCTGGTTATTGGCAAGTGTGATTGGCAGTAGGACAGTAAGGCAAGGGATTCAAGAGTATTCAAAAGTATAGTATAGAATTGGATTGATTCAGACACAACATATGTGTGATGACCAACTATGACAGACTGGACTCTTCTCAGCAATGCAGTGATATAAGTCAATCCCAAAAGACTCATCAAGGAGAGAGATGCCTACATCCAGAGATATAACTAGAAAGAACTGAGCTTGAATCCTGATGGAAGAAAACTAATTGATCTTTTTCTTTTCATTGTTTGGTTTTATTTCTTCTTTACAATTTTTCATCCCATCTAGTACAATTCACCTTTGTAACTTGATTAATGTCTATTGTGAAAGTATTTGCAGATCCTATACTGGACTATATGGTGTTGTGGGGGGTGGGGGGAGGGAGGGAAGGGAAATTTGAAACTCAAGGAACTATGGAATTGAATCTTGTAAACTAAAAATAAACAAATAAATTAAAAAAAAAGAATTGGATTGATTTAGTAAGAGGTCAGGATAGAGAAGGGAGGAGAATGTAGTAGTGATAGCTTATAAAAGAACTGAATAGTGGAGGAAAAGGAGTTCACAATAAGGATAAAGAACAGGTCTAAGGGTTGTAAGACATAGGGAAAGGTGGAACAGTAACAGCTAATAGCTAACATTTCTGTGGAACTTTAAGGTTCACAAAGCCCTTTAAAAGTGATAATATACTTATTATTCATGACAACCTTTTAAGGTAGGTGCTGTTGTCATACCCATTTCACACTGAGGCACAGAGATCTCATTTAACAGAGGGGTTAAGTGACTTGCCCAGGGTCACAGAACTAGGGACTATATGAGGCAGGATTTGAACTTTGGATTTACTGACTCCAAGTCTTATACTCTGTCTACTGCACCACTAGCTGCCTGATAAATAACAAAATGTTGTTTGTCCTTCATTCTTGAAGAGGACCAATGCTGTCATGAGGATGATGTCTTGTGTATGAATTGGATTTAGGTGAGGTAGAACTGTGCAAAGTTGTCAGCCTCACTCTTTCCTTAAAATAAAATATTATCAGACAAAAGATTTTTGGAGTTTTTGAACCTAGAAATGAAATACTTTGGGTGATGGCAAAATCAAGAACAGGACCATCTCTGTGTTCAACTGAAGTAGAGTGGAGATGAAGGTGATGGGAATTCAGTAGATTGAAGAAACGAAGAATTTATGGTATTTGAGGAAGTATCTATATTTATATTGAAGTCCCATAGCATGAAGGCAGGAGCTGTGCAATGAAAGGCTCTGAGGCAGGTGCTGGACCCATTAAAAAGGAAAGAGAATGTCTTGGGTGTTGATAGATAATAGATAAGTGATCTGGATTGGATGATAAATTTGGATTGCATGAACCTCAAAGAATGAGGGATTTTTGAGTAATAATAGCAGTAGAGGGGGAGTCTAGAAAAAGTAATGTGGGGCAAAGAGTATACTCATTTCCCTGCCTTAGCCAATGGTTCCTCAGGGGCTTGAGAGAAAGCATAACCAGGACCAAAAGGGGTAGCAAAGAAAGCTGTGTCATCAGCAGTGAACCAGTTCTTAGTGAATGCCAGAAAATCTAGGGATGATGAAAGGAAGATACTTCAGATGAAAAAGCAGTTTGATATTTTGAGAGCAGCCACTCCAGAGGGCACAGTAGAAGTTTGCAGATCTGGAGCAGGACATTGGGTAGATACAGTTGAGGGTAAGGGAATAAGGGTTCAGGTAACTGGGAATAAGGAATGCGGTTTGTACATTGGCAGCTGGGTGTTCAGAATTGATGAAATAGGGTGAATACAGAGAACTGGGAATATACTAACCATTGGTGAATGAATCTAGGAAGATTATCAGTGGTTGGAGAGAATCTTTTATGGGGAGGCAGGTGAATAGTTTAAGGACTGTTTAAGATCTCCCTAAATGACTTGGCTAAGGAAGTCATTGGGAGCCAAGATATGAATGGCAGGGTCCCATCTTGGGGCTGACTACCTTGGCACCAAGATAGAAACCCAGAAACTGCTTGATGGGTGGCAGGGTCTTGTTCATGGGTGGACTTCTGAACCCAGATGGAGATATGCCTGGGGTCCATGACAGAGAAACTAGTGACAGTTTTCTTCCTGGGTGACTGCCTGGAGAAATCCCTGGGGACAGACGGGTCCAGTTCTCGTTCTTCTCCTATTAAGAATTGTAATAACAGTAGTTGACATTTGTATAGAACTTTTGCCATTATCTCATTAGAATCCCGTAACAATCCTGTGAAATAGGTCCTTACGTATATTATATCCATTTTACACATGTAGAAACTGAAACTCAGAAATGTGGGCTTATGAGGGCCCAGTGTTTCAGAACTTTACTGCTATTCGGTCATTTTTCCATCCTGTCTCACTCCTTGTGACCTTATCTGGGGTTTTCTTGGCAAAGAGAAGAGTGGTTTGCCAATTCCTTTTCTAGTTCATTGCATAGATGGGGAAACTGAGACAAACCAGGGTTAAGTGACTTGCCTAGGATCACACAGCCAAGTGTCTGAAACTAGATTTGGACTCAGGAAGATGACTTCCTGACTTCAGGCCAGCCCCTCTATCTACTGTACCACCTAGCTGTGTTGTTTCAGACCTACCTTCTCCTTATTCCCAGAAGTTAGAATTGTTAATGCAGTCCAAGATCGAATTAGCTTTATCAGCTGCCAAATCAGTCTTTTAATTCATTGACCTCCAAGTCCATTTAGACCCCTTCTAGACGTTGGATGGTAAAGTGGCTAGAATACTGGGCCTGGAGTCAGGAAAAGCTGAGTTAAAATCTTGCCTCAGACACTCACTAGCTGTGAGGCCCTGGACAAGTTACCTAACTTCTTTTTGCCTCAGTTTCCTCATCTACTAAATGAAGATAATTATAGCACTTATCTCCCAGGGTTGTTGTGAGGATCAAATGAGATAATAACTGTAAAGTGCTCAGCACAGTGTCTGGTACATAGGAAGCATAATATAAATGTTCACTGTTAGTTATTTTAAATACTTCCCTTCAAGGGCTTCTTGAAGTTAGAGGGGGTCAGATTTTACTAGAGAGTTTCATCCCATAAATCACCTGTTAGTAACATTTTCCTTAGTTCATTATTCCTAGTTCTTCCTTCTGGGTCCAATGCCTTTTCCACATGATATCCTTCTAAGTAGTTGAAGACAGTTATCACATCATTGTTAAATCTTCCCTTCTCCAGGCTAATTATCCTAACCAATCCTTATCTGATAAGGTTTTAAGTCCATCCTCCATTCTGGGCACCATACCTCAATACTCTATGGCTTGTCAATGTATTTCCTAAAATGTAGCACCTAGAAGTGACCATAGTATTCTAGGTATGGTCTAACCAGGGAGGTTTAGCAGAGCTTTCACTTCTCCAGTCCTGGACACTATGCCTTTCTTAATGTAGCTAAAAATTTGTGGTCGCCTTTTTTTGGGGTGTTTACCATCTTTGAAAACCCAGAGATTTTTGTCTCATGAATCACCCTCTAGTGAAACTTTCCCCCTCACCCCTAACTTGCAAAGTTGATGCTTTTTTTTTTGAAAGTTGATGTTTTTTTACCCAGTATTAAGACTTTACATTTACATCTGATAGATTCTATATTATATTTGGCCTATTATTCTAGCCTGTTTTATGTATCTGTCATCTCGTGTTAGCTATCCCTGCCATTTTTGTGACATCTACGTAAATTAAAAAATGCCTCTTATTTATGTATCAAAGTCACTGAAAAATTATTTACTATCACAGGACTAAGGGCATACTTGAAGTACTTTACTGGAAATCTTCCTCCAGATTGACCTAGGTCATTCATTTAATTCTGAATCTAACTAACTATACTATTAACTATTATACTATACTATACTATTAACATATCTGGAATATTATGTTCAATTTTGGATACCACATTTTAGAAAGGACATTGAAAAATATTAAAAGTGGGGCAACCAGGATGATGAAGGATCTCAAACTTATCCCATAGAAACAGTGGTGAAGGAATTGGTGATATTTATCCTGGAGAAGAGAAGACTTGGGGTAAGGGGTTTTATAGCATTCTTCAAGTCCTTGAAAGACTTGGAAGAGAGATGAGACTTGTACTCTTTAGCACTAGAAAGCAGGATTAGGAGAGGTACCTGTTGCAAAGGGACAAATTTAGATTTGAAATCAAGGAAGATTTTCTTATAAATAGAGCTGTCTGAAAGTGAAATGGTTGACTTTGGATTTGTAAGTATTCAGACCATAGCTGACTGTTTTCTCTATTGGTTTATACTTAGTGAATAATAGTGAATTTCTAATTAGCAGATAATGGTGGTGGAATGAATTAGACATCCAGATAGGCTTGTGGATTTATGATTTGTTGGAAGGAGTGGCAGAGGTGAGAGAATGTTTTAATGTTAACTTGTTTTTCCATATATGCCATTAAGCTGGCATAGATGTAAGAAATTAATCTGGTGCTCAGTAGCTCTTTGTAGTGTTATACTGATTCTTCTATGGAGACTTTTAGTGATAGGAAGAATTTATCCATATGTGAGGATTCTCTGCCTAGTCATTTAGATGTGTTATTTATTGTAATCAATATTGATGGTTCTTAAATTGAAAGCATTTTGATAGAATCTAAGATCTGAGGTCCCAATCCCCTTTTATTTGAGTAGTATTGATTAGCATCAGAAGAACTAGATCTGAGTCAGAACTCTGCTGTTGCCCAGCCTGAGCAAGTCAGCCCCTCTGAGCCTCAATTTCCTTATCTATATTAGCTATCTCATGGAATTTTTGTGAGGAAGATGGTTTATGAACCGTAAAGATCTTTATAAATATAGGCTGTTGATTTTACCTCCAAGAATATCATTGGAGACCTGTCAAATATTTTATTGAACTCAAGGTTCCCTGTGTTCCTATAAAGATCAAATGAAATAACACTTATAATGGACTTTGTAATCACTATGTGCTTTATAAATACACAGTTCTCCATTAACCTTCTAGTTCTTCTGCTGCCCCCAGATAAAGTCAGTAGTTCTGTATTAGCCCAAATATAAGCTTCATTTTCCTCACAAATTTGGATTTTATAAAACCTGAGTTTGGCTTATAGTCAGTGTTATTTTTTCATTGCATACAAACATATTTATTGGTTCTATAGATGCTAGTACATCCCTCTAAGATTGTCCTGTATCCCCTTTGTATGTATTGTGTATATACCTATAAAAGTATATATATTTTATATATGTGTGTGTGTATATGATGTGTAAATACATGTTGGAATGTATACTTCTTGAAGACAGGTATTGTTTTCACTTTTTCTTTGTATTCTCAGCTTTTTTTTTTTTTTTTGGTCTTTATTAATTTGTTCTTTTACTTTTAGTTTACAAGATTCAGTTCCACAGTTCTTTGAGTTTCAAATTTTCTTTCCCCCCGCCCATAGTGGCATACAATCAGGTATAGGATCTGCAGATACTTTCACATTAGACATTGGTCAGGTTATAAGAAGGATTGTTTGGGATGGAATGAACAATGGGAAAAAGGAAACCAAACCAAACAAGAAAAAGAAAGAGCAAGTGATTTGCTTCAATCTGCATGTATTCTCAGCTCTTGACATAGTCCCTGAAACATATTAAATTCATAAAAGATGTTTGCAAATTAATTGATTGCACTCTTTAGAAGTATTGGAAAATGTGGAGAAAATGAATTAGCATAGAACTGAGTAAGGCTCTTGAACGAGGTATATTTATACAAAAGAAAAGACATCAGATATTTCCTTTATACCTGTTTTAGTCATTTTAGCCCATTTTAATAGGTTGTCTAGACTAGTGGTGTGAAATGGATCCTGAGGCTGCATATTGACTTAGAAAACAACAAATGAACATTATCTGTGTTTCATTGTAACTACTCCATTATATTTGCCAAGAAACTTGCAAATGGGATCACTGAGGAATTTGAATGAGACTGAGCAACAATAACAATGTTTCCTTGTATCTTTATTTATTTTGTTAAACATTTCTCAGTTATCTTGAATCTGGTCTGGACTACACTCAGAGTCATTTAGGGCCTGCAGTCTCCAGAAAGGGAACCATTAAACTGTACTTAAGGATCTCTGTGGCTATATATTGACTCAGAAAGCCACATATTTATTACTTATTTTTTTTATTAATACATCAACACATTAAAAATTAGATAAGAACTACAATTTAATCTGATGCATGTGGCATGTAAGTGTTGTGGTTCACATGAGAGTAGTGTTTGATACCTCTGGACTCTAGTTAACTAAATGTCAGTACTACTACAAATCAGTCTGACAGCTGTGTAATGGATTGGAGAGAGAAGAGACTGAAACAGGGAGACCAGGTAGGAGACTGTTTATTAGTTTTCATGAGAAGTAATGAGAGCTTGAGAACTGGGATGGGTGGTGGCTGGGTGAGAACAGAGGAAGCAGGTGCAAGAGAGATTTTGAAAGTAGAAATGGTGACACTTAGCAACTGGTTGGATACTAGGGATATTCTCACTTGGTTTTAATTAAGGTCTAGGCTAGGGTCTGAAAACAAGTGATGTGTAATCAGTAAATCAAAGAGAGGGAAATATAGCCCCTTCCCTCCACAGTATAAGTGTCTCTCCCCTGGGGGAGGAGGGAGGGCTCCATTTCTGTACAGGAATCCAGTGTAAGTGTTGCCTGGGTACCACCAGCAGCAGCTGCACAGATGCCATTGGGAAATTCCTTCCTCACAGCTTCAGCAACCCTCCCCCCCATCCCGGTATCTTATGGCTAGAGCAGGGACACCTCAGAGGGCAGCAGCAGTTGGTAGTATAAATGATGCACACATATAACAATGTCATTCCTTTATTCAGTAAGCTTTAGTGGCTTCCTGTTGATCTAGGATCATATTTTTTTTATCTTATCCTGTTATAATGTTTCTTTTTGTACTTTATAATGTACATAATTAATTATTAGTGCAGTAGTGGACATAAATAATTTGTAAACAAGTGAATATACACATATTGGAAACCTTTAGTCTAGGCCAAGTGTTCTTTTTTTTTTTTTTGAGGGCAATTAGGGTTAAGTAACTTGCCCAAGATCACACGACTAGGTTTTTGTTTGTGTGTGTTAAGTGTTGGAGGCTGGAACCGAACTCAGGTCCTTCTGACTCCAGGGCCAGCTCTCTACTTACTCACTTCGCCACCTAGCCGCCCAGGCCAAGTGTTCTTAAACAGGGATTGATGAATTTGTTTTTTTTTTGTTTTTTTTTTTTTTTGTTTTTTTTTGCTTTTTGGAGGGCAATTGGGGTTAAGTAACTTGCCCAAGGTTACACGGCTAGGTTTTTGTTTTTTTTTTGGTGTGTGTGTTAAGTGGCTGAGGCCGGAACCGAACTCAGGTCCTTCTGGCTCCGGGGCCGGCACTCTACTCACTGCGCCACCTAGCCGCCCCGATGAATTTGTTTTAAAAAAATATTTTGATAGCACTATTTCAGTAAGTTTATTTTCCTTTGCAATTCTGTACATTTTAATTTTATGCATTTAAAAACTTTATTGTGAAAAGGATCCATAGTCTTCACCAGTCTGACAAAAAAGCCTATAACTCTTGGTCTCCACCATTGCAGTTTCAAGTAAGTATTTTAAACAGGATCCATTTTTCTTTCTTTTTTGGAGGGCAGTTGGGGTTAAGTACCTTGCCCAAGGTCACCCAGCTAGTTTTGTGTTAAGTGTCTGAGGCTGGATTTGAACTCAGGTCCTCCTGATTCCAGGGCCGGCGCTCTATACACTGTGCCACCTAGCCGCCCAAATAGGATCCTTTTTTCTAGTAGACTTGCTTCTGAGTATATTCTCAACCTTTCAGAATAAAAAAAAATAAAAGATGAAGTCTGAATAGAAGAAAATTATTTTTCCTCACTTTCATTTGCCTTTGTTCATCATCTAAATTCTTTTTTTTAAATCATTATTTATTTTAAACATTAAAAAATTTTTTTTTGAATTCCAAATTCTCTCTCTCCTGCCCATCTCCTGACCCACTGAGAAGGCAAGCAGCATGTTATCAGTTACATATATGGAATCATGTAAAACATATTAACCTGTTAGCCTTATGGCAAAAAAAAAAGGAAGACCAGTAAAGTGAGAAGATTATACTTCAGTTTGCACTCAGTCCATCAGCTCTCTCTCTGGGGGTGGGTAGCATTTTTTCATCATGAGTCCTTTGGAATTGTCTTAGATCATCGTATTGATCAGAGCAGCTAAGTCTTTTATGACCATAACTCTTCATGTTAGCATAATTGTTTTAACTGAATGGCTGTTGTAAATAACAAAACATTTTAACTTTATTAGCAAGTATTCTCTCTCATTTTGGAATGTTTTAGTAAAGATTCTTATTTGTTTTTGGGGCACTTGAATTTTATTCCTGTGTGGTGGCCAGTTTTCATCTACCTCTAAGTTGCTTCTTTGTTTCTTCCTACAGAAACCAGTCACCAGGCTCTCCAGAATATGCCCAAAGTTCTCCGAGATGTGGAAGCCCTTAAACAGGAAGCATCTTTCCTAAAGGAGCAAATGATTCTTGTCAAGGAAGATATTAAAAAATTTGAACAGGACACAGCTCAGTCAATGCAGGTATACATAGACTCATAGAAATAATTAAATGTAGGAGCAACCCCTTTACTTTACAAATGAAGAAACCAGAGCCCAGCTGAACTCACTTACCCAGGGTCACACATTTGGCAGAGGTAGGACTAGAATCAATCTCTGTTGAATCCCAGACTGATTTTCTTTCTACTGTGTTTCCCCTTGAACAACCTAAAATACTATGAAAAGACAGATGACATTTCTCTTTAGAGAGAATCAATAGATGAATTAGTTCTCCCAACTTTGGAAAAGAATGTATTGCTATGCTTTATCAACAATGCTAATGAATTCTGGTATTTTGATACATTGGAGTCACTTTAAGGTTATCCATTCCCTTATATTAGACATAGCAACAAAGCACTCCAGGCATAGCACAATAAGATGGCGGGAAGAGTGCTGACCTCACAGTCTGGACATTTGGGTTAGAATTCTGCTCATACCTTATCTACTCCTCGCGTTAAAATCTCTCCTCATCCTTCTGCAGTCTAAAGTCGGTACTACTTCTTGCCAAAGTTAAGCCTTACTCTTGTGATTCTGTTCTATTCTCCCTACCTGTCTCATCCAGGTGTTACCCTCTTGAACATCCCCTCTCTTTCTCTTATCTTCAATCTGCTTATCTACTTGGTTCTTCTCTACTACTTAAATATATTTCCGAGTCTCCTCCACCCTTAAAATTTTTGTTTAACCCTGCCATTCCTGAAGCACTGTTGTCCTGTTGCTCTTCTCCCTTTTGTAGCCAAACTCTTAGAAAAGGGTTTTCTACGGTCATTGTTTCTATTTTCTCACCTCCCACTTTCTTCTTGGATTCTTGAATTCTGCCTTCCAACCCCACTACTAAAGTGACATTGCTTTCTCTAAGATTACCACTGGTTTCATAATTACCAGATCTGATGAACCTTCTCTCATTCCTTATTCTACTTAGTTTCTCTGAAGCTTTTTAACACCATTGGCCTCCCTCTTCTTCTGGATGGTCTCTCTTCCCTTTGTTTCTATAGCACTACTCTTTCTTTTTCTCCTCCACTCTGACTACACTTTTTCTCTTGTCCACGTAAGTGTTGTCACCATAAATATCTGTCCTGGGCTCTCTTCTCTAGGTTCTTAGTGATCTTAGTGATCCAGTGTGTTCAGTTATCATCTTTATGTAGATGATTGTCAGATCTTTATATCCAACCCTCATCTTTCTCTCCTGAACTCCAGTGCTGCATTATAAACTGCTTGCTAGAAGACCACCTGGATCCTGGTTCTGCAGGCATCTTAAATTCAGAATTTATAATGTAGAACTTATATATATTTTTTAACCTGTTTCTCTTCCAAATTTTTCTATTTTTGTGGATGGTATTACCATCAGTTGAGTCTTGGAATCGTCCTTGACTCCCAGATGTCCAATCAGTTGCTAAGGCTTGTCAGTTCTATCTCCATAACATCTCTTGTGTCACTGAAGCAGAGACAGGATGTAGCATATCCCAGATGAATGAAACCACCACTGTCTTGACCACCATCTCTCCTTAGACCTCAATGGAGTCATCCCGGAACCTTGAGGAATTCCATTTCCCCACAGACCACAATCTCTGCTTCCAGCCTGGGCCTCATAGCCTCCACTGAGGGGATCAGTCACTGTGAAGATGAGGCTCACCTTTATTACCACCATCACCACCACCACCATCTGATGACAAATTGCCACTGTTGGGAAGGTAAACCCAAGAGCTCCAGGAGCAGCACTGCCTTACAGAATGCTGATCCTGCTTCCAGCCCAGCCCTCACTGCCATAATCCTGGGAAACTACTCCTGCAGATGCTGAGGCCTTTAGCTCCTAAGCAGCGGCATCTACTGAAGATGTAGAAGAGAACATTCTCGCCACCACAGGCCTTGTCCTGTAAGGTAGTTCACCATCACATACAGATACAATTTTTCAATGGAAATGACATTTAAAAAGATGGATTACCATCTGCTCTACCCTGCACGCTCAGGAAGAAGGGACCTTTCCATTTGACTTGGAGCCAAAACTTTTATTATGTTGTCTCCCCCATTAGAATTTGAGTTCCTTGAGGGGAGGGACTGTCATTGATTTTCTCTTTGTATCACCAGTACTTAGCACATAGTGAGCATTTAATAGGGGTAAATGAGGTGTACAGGGAGGACTAGCACCTCTTACGTAAGGGCTTGGTTAGCCCTTTTCAGGGCTGCTTATCCTCCTTTGGTGTCTAGCCAGATACTCAGCTCTCATCTGTGGCTCCAAGAAGCTGTAGCATGCACATGCATTCAGGGTTATACCCTAAATACACCCTCACACTGTGATAAAACTGTCTCAGCAGATGGGCTAAACCAGGTTGAGAATAACCAACCGGCCTTAAAACTGTCGTTAAGTTAGGGCAATGTGAAGACTTTCTCCAGTGGAATGAACCAATGAGAGCAGTTTGTTCCAGTGACCATGAAGGTGGCTGAAGCAAGTGCTATAGAGTGCTTAGAGCTTGGTTAGACAACAGAGACACCAAGATCTTCACTACATCCTAGGCCATTGACAGTTGTCTTAACTTTTGTCCTGACACTGGACTTAGATGGTTCTGGAAGAGAGATTGAGGTTGATGACTTTGTGCAGCTCTGCCTCACTTAAATCCAATTCATACTCAGTCAAGACATCACCTTGTGATGGCATTGGGCTTCTTCAAAAATGAAGGACAAACAGCATGTGTTTAATAAGTGCATTCATTCATTTCCTTATTTAGCCTCTGTCCTTGTTCAGGCCTTTAAAACTTCTTGCCTAGTCTATTACTATAGATTCCTGGTCTCCCTTCCCCGCTTTCTCCCCTCTCTGAGCCATTTTCTACAGAGCTGTGAAATAGATATTCCTAAAATACAGATTGGGTGATATCACCCCCTTGTTTCCCAAGTCTTCGATGGCTCTTTATTGCTTCTTGGATAAATGCAGACTTTCCTTTCATTTAAAGCTTTACATGATCTTGCAGGTGTTAGATGCCTTTTTTTCCCCCTTTTTTGGCCATTGATACTGTAAAAGGAATTCCTGCATTTTCTGGGAGGTTGGATCAAAAAATTGCTAAAATTTCTTCTAAATATAAGATTCTATGATTTTTTTTATTGTAAGTTTTTTACTTTGAAGTAGAAGATTCTCCATATTGATTTACCATGTTTATTGGATTGAAATAATTCTTTCATTAGTTTCATTATTTTAAACTGTGAATTTTTTTTATTGTAATTCTGATAAATTGTACTTTTTCTCTTCAAGCTTTTATTTCCTGGAATACTCTGACTTTGGCTGAACTTTGTCATATATGAAAAAAGATTAGTCTTAGCCTATTATTAACTTATTAATTAAACCTATTATTGACTCTTGGCCATTAGGATTGTTAGAAGCTAGAAAGAGAGATCAGTGAGAGAAAATCTTCTGTTTATTGACTCAATTTCAGGAGATATGATTTTTTCTTATCATTCTAGTGTGATATAATAGAAAACACTGAACTGTTGAGTAAGAGAAACCCAGATAAATCCTGGTTCTGACACTCATTTGCTACGTGACAATGGGCAAATCTTTCAATGTTGTTGTATCTCAGTTTCTTCCTCTGTGAAAAATGAGGATAATAACCATTTGCCCTACCAGGTAGTTCCCTCATTGGCTTGTGAGGAAACATGTTGTCTACTGTAAAGAACTCTATAAATAGAAGGAGTTGTTACTATCTTATCCCTAAGGAGGCTACGGGAACATTTTGTTGAAGTCACAGAATGGTGCCCCTTTATATATAGCCCCGTTGGATTCACCAAGTGCTTTATGTCCATTGTCTCAAAGACCCATGTCTGAAAAAGGAGGCAGTTGGTAACCTTCCTGACAGGTGGTCACACGGCCTTTTCTTAAAGATTTCTGGAGAAGAGGAGCCCATTGTCTTCTGACATAGTCCACTCCCCCTTTGCCTGGCTCTAATGGGTGGGAAGTTTCTTCTGACACAGAGACCAAACTGGCCTATTTTCTACTCCTTGTTCCTAGTTCTTCCTCTTCTGGGTTCGAGGAAAGAAGGTCTAATCTACAGTTGAAAAAATCGAAGCCCAGAGAAGGCAAATAAGCTTCCCAATGTCTTATGGATAGAAGAGCCAAGATTTGAACTCAGGTCCTATGACTCCAAATCTAGTATTTTTCTCAGGATACTGATGACACTGCTACATCCTAATAGTAACTCACACTATCTTATATGGTACTTTCAGGTTTCTAAAGCATTTTCCTCACAATTCTATGAGTGAGGCAGGCAGTAGAAGAATCATTGCCTTGCTTAGGGTTAGCTAGCCAGTGGATTTCAGGGTCAAGACTTGGATCAAGAGCTCTTCAAGCTGAATTCAGTATTGTTTTTGCTATCGTTCACACTGCCACATTGTCTCAAGCTTCATGGAGTACACTAAGAAGGTGTAGGGAAAAAAATAGAAGGCCTGGTTAAGCAGACTACAAATCAGTATGCATTTATTGAGTACCTACTGTTGCCAGTCTAGTAAATTGTCACTATGTTACAGTGGACAAATATGACATAGCCCCCGACCTAAAGGAGTTTACATGCCAAGTCATTTTCTATTCTTCTGTTTTAGGTTCTGGTGGAGATTGACCAGGTGAAATCCAGAATGCAGCTTGCTGCAGAATCTCTTCAAGAAGCAGATAAGTGGACCACCTTGAGTGCAGATATTGAAGAAACATTTAAGACACAAGTAGGTCATTTATAGGGGGGTTATTTGAAATACTGTAGAGAAAAGCCTAACCTGGGGAAATCAGATGGAAGAGGGTGTGACTGCAAAAGCTTAATAACCCTCACTAGTGGATTATGCAGGTATATGGAAACATAGAAAAGGGAAAATTTGTAACTCTCAGGAATAATTCTACTTCCCCCACTTTTCCCTGCTGTCCTGACATCGGGACCTACAAGCATAAAAGTGTTTTCCTGAGGAAGCACAAATAAAAGCTTGTAGGGAGAGCAAGCTGGAGTCATCCTGCTTCTTCCCACATCACTGCCTGTTGCACGATAAGTGTAGGTGAGGTGTAATTTTAATACCTATAAGCAGCATATCTGATTTAATTCTTGACTGTATGTATATGAGAGAGGAGACGTTTGAAATAACTTTATGTTTTTGCTTTATGACCTGGGATGTTCATTTTTTGTCCTAGTTTACTGAGCATAATGCCATGTATGTAGCCAATATTTAACAAATGATATAAATGAGGATGTTAAATATTGGTAAAAGTAGGTTCCCTCTACTATGATTTTAAAACACATTCACAGTTACCCCTCAGAATGATTCCTTTTTTGGGGGGAGGGGAGGCAGTAGGAGTTAAGTGACTTTCCCAGGGTCATGTAGGTCCCAGATCATTTCTGTAGAATGTTTACACACTTTATAGACGATACTTACTTCTTTGATTTAAATGTAGTTATATAGCTTGAAGTTTATAACTTTCGAGATCACATCAGTTTTTATTAATGAATATCCCATGTACTGTCTTCTGATTTTATTGAAGGATGTGACTGTGATTTCTGCTAAACTAACCAGTATGCAGAACAGTTTGGCCATGCTTGTAGATACGCCAGATTACTCAGATAAATGTGTGCACCTCGAGGCATTGAAGAACAGGCTTGAGGCCATGGCCAGTCCACAGATAGTGGCTGCATTCAATTCTCAGTCCATAGGTGAGTGCAAATCTTTTCTGTCTCTGTGCCCAGTTCTTTCCAAAGAGAAGGCATCCTGCCTGACTGGCTGATAGTACTGAGAATATTGTCAGCCTGGACTAGGATCATGAGATCCATAGATTTAAAATTAGAAGGGACCAGCCCCCTCATCTTCTAGAAGAGGAGACACTGAAGTGGCTGACCCATGGCTGAGTGTATGGCAAAGCTGAACCTCAGACCTGGTTGGAAAGCAAGCCTTCTTTCCCTGCATTGTGCTACCTTTCCCAGTCTTGCAGTGTTGGATGGGGAGTAAAGCTACTCATGAAATGACTATGGGCTTCTGACTGTGTGTGAGAGATGCTGTCTAATTGTGCTCTGGTTGCTGGGGTCTAATACATGCAGACTGGAATATGTGTCCTGCTTTTCCTTGCATTTCAGTTTAAAAAAAAATTTTTTTAACTTTTCAGTTTTCTAATTTTCCTTCCAGACTCAGTTTGGGTACTGCCTTCTCCTTGTAATCTCTCCAGCTATTTGAATTATCCCCTTCTGATATCTCTAGAGCACTTTCTCTGAGCTCTCCTTTCCCCCTCTTTAGGCAGCCAGGTGGTCTCTTAGATGGAGTGCTGGACTTAGAGTCAGGAAGACCTGAATGTGAACCCTGTCATTTACTAGCTGTGACACCCACAAGGAGTTACTTATTTTTTTTGTTGTTGTTTTTTGGAGGGCAGTTGGGGTTAAGTCACTTGCCCAAGGTCACACTTGCCCAAGTGTCTGAGGCCGGATCTGAACCCAGATCCTCCTGACTCCACTGCGCCACCTAGCCGCCCCCAAGTTACTTACTTCTCATAGCCACAGTTTCCTCATCTGTAAAGGAGAAGAATAGCCCCACTTTGTAGATTTGATAATAAGGCTTAAAGGACATAATATGTGTAAAGAACTTTGCAAAGCCCTATATAAATGTTAGCTGTTATTATACTTATCTGTTTATTCACATTCAAGTTTCTTGAGAGCAAGGACTGTTTCATTTTTGTCTTTGTATACTGGACAAAGTGCCTTGTATGTAGCCAATGATTAACACGAGTTTGTTGATTGAAATGTGGATTTTGTTTTTGGGGCCTCACTAGTCTACCTGATCTATATCTGGCCACTGGACCCAGATGGCTTCTGGAGGAGAGAGTGAGGCTGGTGGCCTTGCATTGCCCTCCTTCACTTAAATCCAATTCACTTGCAAGTTATGGCATCATCTTCCTGATGATGACTCATGGTCCTCTTTGAGAACAAAGGACAAACAACAGATTTTGGTTTATTTGGACATTGGACTTTTGCTGCCATGCTCTTTTTTTCCAGTAGACTTTGCTGCTCAGTTTTTCTTTCTGTCTGGCCATTTCTCTCCTCATGACCGTAACACAGTATAGGTGAGACAGAGAAAGCTTAGAGGTCTAACTTTGAAAACCTTCCCACAGCTTTGGATGCTTTGTCACTTCCTCTTTCTTCCTCTTCCAGTGGTTTCCATGACACTGTTTTCTCCTGAATCTCCTTGGGCTTGACTAGGTATCCTCTAGATGTATGATCCTATGATCTTCTTACTTGTTCAGCTGCTTCTTCTCAGGCTATCTAATGGTCGGTTTTCTTGCTTGACCTGTAAGTTTGGATGTCCCCTAAATAGCTGTCCTCTGCTTTTTTTTCCCCTTTTTCCTACTCCTTTGGCAATTTTGCCCATTCTCATGGATTGATTTATCACTTCTGTATAGTGATTTAAGGAGACCAAGATCCCCACCTCTGTATGTCTATGTCTAGTCTCTTCTCTGAATTCCAGTCTCACTGTCTGCTATGTAGGTTTCCCACCAGCACCTTATACTCGATGAATCTGCAGTTGAACTCAACAGAGTTTTCACTAAACTGATCCCTTTTTTCATATTTCTTATTTTATGTTCTTGAAGTTCAGGTCTGAAATCTCATAGTTGTCTCTTCCTTCTTCCTTACTGCCCACATCCATTCAGTTTCTGAGTTCTTAAGTTCTACTACATTTAGCATTCATTCCTTTATTCACAGGGTCAAAGATTTAGAGCTGGAAGGGATATTAGAGGCCATTAGGGCTAAACCCTTCATTTTATACATGAGGAAACTGAGGCACAGAGTGACTTGCTTAGGGTCTCACAGCCAGTAAATGTGTAGGACAGAATTTGAGCCCATGCCTTCCTGACTCCAAGCCCCATGCCCTAACCATGATGTTACGCTGCCTCTCATTAAGTAGAAAATATTCATTAGACAGTTTTCCTTCCCTTCTTGATACTGGCACCACCCTGTTTCAGTTTCTCTTGAACTCTTGCCTAGGCTATAGTAATAGCCTTATAACTGGTTTCTTGTTCCTGTTTCTTTCCTTTCTGATACAGCATCCTTTTTGAAGCTACCCCCAAAATCTTTCTAAGGCACCTTTCTGAAGTCTGTTCAGTGGCTCCCTGGTGTTTATAGGAGATATATACAATTCTCTTAGTGTTTAAAGCTGTATCCAGTCTCACTCGACATTCTAGCCAAACTAGACTGTGAACTATTTCTAGAATCACTGGGTGCCCTCTTACTATAGCAGAATCATTCCAGACTGCCTTTCTCTATTCCTAGAGTACATTCCCCCTTCATCTCTCTCAGTTAAAATCCTTTTCTTCCTTCAGGATCCAGCTCCATGAAGTCTTCCCTGGGCCTTCAAACTGGAAGCAATTTCTCCCTCCTCATTCTTTCCTAGAGCACCTTGTCTAAATTTCTCTTTTTTATCTACCACACACTACTCTGTATCATTCTTTCCAACCTATTAAGACTTTGAGTTCCTTCAAGGTAAGAGCTGTCCTGGTTTTTTATGTGCCTACCAGAGTACTTTGCAAATAGTGGGTACTTAATAAATGTTTACTCACTTTCATATTTTTAATTTAAAAAATCTTATTCTTTGTCATGATGAACTTAGGAAACACTTAAGAAATTGGAAGATTTCCATATAAAAAGAATAACAACAACAACAAAAAGACTATTGTATACCTGGAACTGAATCTTACTGTGTGCAGCTGTTTTTTGTTTGTTAAAAAGCTTATACTAGGGGTGGCTAGGTGGTGCAGTGAATAGAGCACCAGCCCTGAAGTCAGGAGGACTTGAGTTCAAATTTGGTCTTAGACACTTAACATAAAAACTAGCCATATGACCTTGGGCAAGTCACTTAACCCCAATTGCCCTACCTTACCTCCTCCAAAAAAAAAGTATATACTAAATTTGACATATTAGTTCCAAAAACTGTTCCTTTTACCTATTTCCTTCTGAACCATTTTTCTCCCTTCTTGGCATATTTTAAAATGTTTAATAGTATTTTTTTCCTTTTTCCTTCCGTCCTTTTTTCCTCTATCTTCTTTCTGCCCTTTTTTCTTCCTTCTCTCTATACTTCCTCAGAGGGCACAGACAGCACATGTGACATGGCATAGCGTAGAACTGGCAGGGAAGTGAACTGAATTATGTTTAGAGCTGGACCTAGAGGCAGAAAGGGTTAGAGGGAGAGGACCAAGTGTGAAAAGATTATATCCTGTACAACCTATATTGAATTGCTTATCTCCCCAGTAAGGGTGGGTGATGAGGGAGGAAGGGGAAGAATCTGGAATTCAAATGTGTAAAATCAAATGTCTAATTATTATTGTTATCATCATCATCATCATCATCATTATTTTTACATGCACTGGGAAATAAGATATACAGGCACTGGGGTATGGAGATCATCTTGCCCTACTGGAAAGTCAGAAGGGGTGGGGGAGGATTTAGGAGAGATCAGATTGGGGGAGGGAGTATACAGTGAGATCGATGTTTTGGGGTGGGGGTAGGGGAAAGATGGGGAGAAAATTTGTAACTCAAAATCTTGTGCAAATGAATGTTGTAAACTAAAAATAAACATAAAATTTATTTTTTTATTTTTATTTTTTTTTAAAAGCAATTGGGGTTAAGTAACTTGCTCAAGGTTACACGGCTAGTCATTATTTTATGTGTGGGTGCTCATTTTCTGAGGCCGGATTTGATCTCGGGTCATCCCAACTCCGAGGCCGGCGTTCTTACTCACTGTGCCACCTAGCCGCCCCTAACATAAAATTTATTTAAAAAAAAAAGGAAAGAAAAGAAAAGATTATGTCCTTTATGATTTGGCTTCTATTCTGAATGTCTAAAAGCTGGCCATTGTCATTTTTCTTTTTTGGTCATTTTTGCTAATTTGATGGGTGTGAGATGAAACCTCAGAGTTATTTGAATTTGCATATTTCTTATTATTTTGATTTAGAGGAGTGGTGTCAAAGCATGCCACCCTTATGTGCAAGTGATCCATTAACACTAAATTAAATTAAAATGTCTTCCCAATCTGATTTTAATATGTTGATGTATTAATAAGAAAAAATAAAAACATATACACTGTGGTTTTCTAAGTCAGTATGTGGCTCACAGTGTTCCTGTTTAGTCTCCTCATTGATATTTGAGTTTGATGCCATTGATTTTAGAGCATTTTTCTCATGGTTATTGTTAGCTTGCTTTTCTTTTTTTGAGAACTATGTGTTCATATTCTTTGGCTATTTTCTTTCTCCTCCTTTTTTTTTTTGCTTTTTGGAGGGGGGATGCAGGGCAGTTGGGGTTAAGTGACTTTCACAAGGTCACACAGTTAGTGTCAAGTGTCTGAGGCTGGATTTGAACTCAGGTCCTCCTTACTCCAGGGCTGGTGTTCTGTTCACTTTGCCACTTAGCCACTCCATTTGACTATTTTCTGTTGGCCAAAGACTCTTGTTTTTATATGTATAAATCAGTTCCTTACATATTTTGGATATAGACCTTTATCAGAGAAATTTGCTTTCCTTCCCAGGTTACTGTTTCTTTTCTAATTTTAACTGCCTAAGTTTTATTTGTGCAAAACCGTTTCAACTTTATATAACCAGAGTTGTCTGTTTTATCTTCTGTGATGCTTCTTACCCCTGACTCAATTAAGAAGTTTTCCCCTTAGAGTTGTGAAAGATACTTTCCTTCCAATTGAATTCAATTTAGAAAGGATTGATAGGTAACATTCAGTAGGATTAGCTTGGAACTGATGAACTACCAGCAGGGGGTGCTGTACACAGGGCTGTACTTTCAGTGTTCTTCAGCAGTTTAATGCTGTGTTGGAAAGCAGTGGCAGTGCTTCCTCATTTCCTTTGCCCTGCATGGAATAAATAAGAAACATCTTAAAATAGGGTAAGAAGATTGACACTTAGAGCACACACGTGTCTGGAATAGTGACATTTACAACATGATGATTATTCTGAGAACGGGAAAATGCTTAGAACACAATTAAAAAAAAATTCTGTTATCAGCACTTTCACAGAACACGGTGGCTTCAACCAGGAGTTGAATTTCCTGAGGGAGAACTTGGAAAGCTACCACTGATCATCAATATTATTTAAATATTTTTCTTTAAGTTTCATAGTGTGCTAGTTGGCAAAAAGAACCTATAGGGGAATGGTTCTTGCTAGATTAGAATCTTAATACTTTAGAGTTGGAAGGAAACTTAGGAACCATTTGGTATAATTCTCTTATTTTATAGATGAGGAAGCTAAGAACCAGAGAAAATTATGTGACTTTATCGAGATGATAACTAGAATCTAGGTTTCCATGACTTCCAGTTTCTTTTCTTCTTCATATTACTCTGTACTGGGTATATTATAAAGGGAGTAATTCCTGTGAAGTCTGTGGACTTTTTGAGTTATATTTGGATCAAATATAGCAATGCTCTGTGTGCTCTTCTCCCCTTCTCTCTGTCTCAAAAATCCTGGATGTGATTCCACACTCTTTCCTCCTTTACTCAGTGTCTGAATAATGAAGTGACCCTTTTCCTTTCTAAAGCAACCCCTCTTTACACAGGCTTTTGATCCCATCCCCTTCTTTCATGGATTGTATCTTCAACCACCCCTTCCTAAGCTTTAATCTCTTCCTATCTACTGGTTCTTCCTTGATATTTACAAGTATGCCTATTTCCTTCATCCTTGAAAAAGATTAGGCTTTATTAGATTTTATCATATTTTCAAGCTATTATCTTATATCTCTCTTTCCTTTCTCTTAGAAGAAGATCTTTGAATTCATTGTTTTCACTTTTTCTCTTTTTATTCATTTCTTTGTGCTTTGAATTCTGGTTTCTGGCCTCATCACTCATTTAAAAAGCTCCCTCCATAGTTAATGATTTCTTAGTTGCAGAATCTGATGATCTTTTCTTAATCCCCATCTTCTTGTACCTTCCTGTAGCAATTACAGTTGATTACCCCCTTCTCCTGGATACTCAGTCTTCCCTGGGCTTTTGTGACACTATTCTGTGCTGGTTGTCTTCTAATTTTTCTGATTATTTCTTCTCAGTCCTCTGATGATTTGTCATCCATATAATGGCTCCTAAACTGTGGACATACCACATGCCTCTGTCCTGGGCCCTCTTTGTTTAGTGATCCTCTGATTATATTAGGGTTTAGAATACTGTAGAGCCTCTTAAATGAAATCCATAACAGGTATATGGACTGTATATTTGTGTATAAATTAAATAATATATAATATGTAAATAATATATGATTATATATTTATTATGTAATTATAATATGTAAGTATATATAATATATAACTATATAAATATACTTATTGTATATTTGTAGCTTGGACAATGGTTATTTTTTTCACCTTGCTTCTAAGTTGAACCTTTGAGTAGGATGAATTTCATTTAGGAGGTTCTAAAGTGTTCTAGAACATAATGTAATCATCACAATGTCATTTGTGATGAAGAGCAGCTGGAGGACCTCACCATCTCTAGGGAATCCCTCATTTATTGAGACCCTGCTCTGGACATCCTTTGTGACAGTAGCAAATACCTTTGGCTAACACGTCTCTATGTTTTTTGCTTTGCTTGCTATTAACAATCAGAGGATCACTGAATAAAGTTATCCCTTTTCTTTCATCTATCAAGAAATCTTTTATGATCTCAACCTATGCATGAGAACTCCTTGTTGTAGGAAAACCTTTCAAACTGCATTTTGCTTAAAAGAATCAAATGTCCAACACTAAAGACTGTAGGATCTTCTCTGTACTTTTTAGTCAGTTGTGTAACTACAAAGATATGATCTATAGAACATTGATTATTAAAAACTCCCTGTCTCTATCTCATATTTTTATCAAGGATGTCCTGGATTTATATATAAATTATTTTCATGAGGATTTGTAGAGGTGAGAAAGTAAGCATATTTAATTTTTTTTTTCTTTTTGGAGGGGGGAAGGCAGGGCAGTTGGGGTTAAGTGACTTGCCCAGTCAAATGGCTAGTAGGTGTTGAAGTGTCTGAGGTCGGATATGCACTCAGATCTTCCTGACTCCAGGAATGGTGCTCTATTCACTGTACCAAGTAGCTGCCCCAGATAAGCATATTTCATTGGTAGTTATTGGTATCTTGTCTTTTGGGGGACTTAATAATCTCTGATTTATTGTGCCTACCAATGTAATTCACTTCAGTGTAATTGATACAGTTTGTTCCAATAAAATGTAATATTGCTTTTTGAAAGTAGTGACTGGTATGTAATTGGTGTTTAATAAATGCTTGTTGATTGGTATAGTAGCCATAATTATATATTGTGTATACTCTAATTATATAATGAGTTGTTTTTCAGCTGCCTTTTGCATATTTATTCTTATTACTGTTATTGCTAATAATAACAGTAGGATCATAGACACATAAATTTAGAGCTGGAAGAAACCTTAGAGGTAATTTAGTTCAGCTTCTTCATTTTATGGATTATATTAAATCAGTTTATTCATGAGTGGGGTGAGAATTTCTGAATATTAATTTAACTCTTTATGTCTGTATTGGGAAATTGTAAATTCCTTTCATATTGAATTTTATCTGTAATAGGACACCTAGTAACCCTTCTATGTATGTTTGCCTTATATTTTGCTATTTCAGATCAGGCCAAAGTATTTGTGAAAGTTTTTACAGAAATTGACCGGATGCCTCAACTTCTTGCCTACTATTTCAAATGCCATAAGGTAAGGAATTGTTGGATAGCTATAGTTACGTGATGTCCGTAACATTTTGGTATAGTAGAAAAAATTCTGAATGAGAGTAGGAAGACCTGAGTTCTAGTCTTAGTTCCGTTTCTTTCTGCATGTGTGTCTGCAGGCAAGTTATTGTAAAATGGAGATATTATTATTAATATTATTATCATTATCACCTCACGTGTGAGGATTAAAAAAGACGAGGTGTGTAAGGTGTTTTGTAAATGTAAAGTTCTCTATAAACATGATTGTTATTCTGTGGGATTATAAATCTCTATCCCCTTTTTGGCATTTTTTTTTCTTTAGATTTTCCTATCCAGTAGGTGGTGCTCCTGGCTTAGGCTTTCAATTGGCATGTTTTAAACCATCTTCAGTTTAAAATCTCTTGGATCTTTATATGATGGGATATTGGCAAAAACATTTCTAAAGAAATTAATGTTTCAAAGAGAAAAAAAATTGATCTATTCACTTGAAAAGGTGTTTGTTTTTTCCTGTTTTTGTGTTCTCTGATTGTAGTTGCTGCCCTAAACTCCATTACCTAGTATAATTGGAATTTGGTAAATATTTTGGTGTTGAAATTAGATAGCAAAAAAATTTGAAAGTTGTTAGCTATAACCCTAATCCCTTCAAATCCTATCCTCAAGTGGCTTTTAAGGATTAATATTTAGGGTATTAGGACATGGAGCTTTCAAGGCTTTTAGTAATTGGGAATCTGTGTGTGTGTGTGTGTGTGTGTGTGTGTGTGTGTGTGTGTGTGTGTGTGTGTGTGTGTGTGTGTGTGTGTTTATACATATAAGCTGATAAATGTAAATGAATGTTTTTTCTCTCTGGTATTATTTCAGAGAATGCCACATGATGCTAAGTCATTTTTCCTGCCAGGAGGGAAAAGCTAGCCCATTAAAATATTCTTGGCTTCTCCTTTATAGGCACAACTTTTGTCATACTGGCAGAATCTTTGCCAGCGTGACCTACCTTTAGAACGACAACTGACTGAATTCTACGAAACCTTGCTTAGTACTTGGCATATCCAACTCCAGTGGTCTATGCAGGTAAGTATGTATGAAGAGGAAACAGAAGAAAGTCAAGGTTACTTAAGAAAGCTATCCTCATATTTTGTCTCCAAAAAAGTTTCAAAAATTTGCCAGTCTGCTTAGAGAGTTAAGTCATTTACTATCACCAAAGGAGTTAAAATATCAACTTAGAAACTCATGTCTATAATGCTATTTGGTTGCTATTAAAATTCTTCTTATCATTTTTATTTGTATCTTAAATAGAATCTAATATGATAAGTGTTGTCCTTTGTTCAGTTAGAGATCATATGAAATTCCTGAATGTCATTATTTTTTTATCTAAATGCCAGAGGAACTCAATCAGGTAGTATTTGATTGCTGTTTTGTATCTTTACTATGGAGTGACATTCTATCGTCTGGAAGTTTCCCATGTTATCAATACATCCCAAGTATCAGAAAAATGTCTAAATCTACTATGAAGTTGACCTCTTTTTAGGGAGGGGAGGGAGAGTTGAAGGTCATGTATTTCAACTCAAGACAATCTAAAGTCACTTTTCCCCAAATCTTTAAGTCTTTTAAAGCCATGAAGGATGACCATTACTTTACTTGAAATTTTTAAGATGCAGCATATTCTTGTCATGGGCAGCTCAGTGGTAGTGATGGACCTGGAGTCAAGAAGACTTGTTTTCTTAACCCCAATTGCCCTGCCTTCCCCCCTCCAAAAAGCAAAAAAAAGGACTCGTTTTCCTGAGTTCAAACCTGACCTCAGACATTTATTAGCTGTGTAACCCTGGGCAATTCACTTAAACCTCATTTTCCTTATCTGCAAAATGAACTGGAGAAGGAAATGCCAAACTGCTCTAGTATCTTGACCAGTAAAACCCAAATGGAGTCACAAAGAGTCAGACATGACTGAAAAAAACAACTGAACAACAACAGATATCCTAGTCATACAAGAGGAAAAACTGACTCTCCTTTAGTGCAGTGTCTTGCAAGGCCTGTTTAAAATGTGGCTCTTTTTTCCTAATTAGTTATGAATCATGCTTCAAGTGTTCAGTCGTTCATTGGTATGTGTTGTACAAAAGGCTAACATTAAAAAAAAAAAGCTCACTGTACACAATAATGTCATTCCCTTGGATTGAAGGACTTCCCCCCCATATTCCTAACCCCTTCTCTTTGTTACATTCTTACATATTGCTTTAAAAAATTGTGGGTACATATCAGTTTTTACTTGGATATCATACTGTATTGATCCTTTCTACACTTACTTATGCCACTCCACCCTTTCTACGACTTCCTGTATTACTAGAATAAAAACACCAACTATTCTTGTATCTAAAGGAACTCAGCCCGCTCCCTCTCATATAAATGCCTGTAAAAATCTAATAAAAAGAAAGGAAAGCACATAGTAAAAAGTTGTTTTCATTCCTTGTGCCAATTGAAGATCAGTAGAATTTAGAAGAAGCACTGAAGGGGACAAAGAGAAATATGTTTACATCTCGAGGTTTTAAAATGTCCTACTTAGTATCTCTAGAACCTTGTTGATGAATTTAATCTTAATGTAATTTCAGAAATTTTTTATTTTGCTGTGTTCTAAAGCAGTGATGTCAAACTCAGAAATGGAGGCCACTTTGCTGTACATAAAGATCCCCCGAGCTGCCTATTAAGCCAAGTCAGTGAAGTCAGTAGGCATTTATTAAGTGCCTATTATGTGCCGGGCACTTTGCTAAGTACTGGATACAAATACAAAAAAACCCTAAACAGTCCTTGTCCTCAAGGAGCTTGCATGGTGAGGGAAGACACACAAAAAGGAGTTGAAAAGGTGAGAGATGTGATACCTCACACTGGGGCATGATAGAGAAATCAGTCAGAGAAGTTCCAAAGTAGTTCTTCGAGGTAAGAAATGAGAAGATGTCTGAGCTGAGCTCTCTCCTTAAATGGAGATTTGGGGTTCATGGCCTGAGAGGCTGAGGGTTAGTGATGAGGTAGAGTACCAAGGCTGATAAGGTCTTATGGGGTGATGAAGTTATCCCAAGAATGAGCTTTCTGGGGCATGGTGAAGAAGTCAGTCAGAGAAGTCCCAGAGTATTATGGCCAGGTGAGGGATGAGGTATATGAACTTAGAAAACCACATATCAATATTGTTCAGTTATTATCTATGTTCTATTGTATTTTTGTTTTTTTAAGTATTTCCCAGTTACATCTTATTTTTGTTCTGTGGCACTTGGGAATGTTGCAGCCACATGTTTGATACTTCTGGTCTAGAACAGCTAGCTATTAATTTGACAGCTTCACATGTACTAGAAAACTCTGATAATGAAAAACTACTATGTGGTTGTTGAAGCATAAGTGAAAATAATGAAAGTTCATTACCACTCATATTACTTAACAGGTGTTCCAGAACAGAAGAAAGTTAATTAGTAGTCTTTCTAGCTTTGTATCTTCTGACTAATTATCCATTTGAAATACCGTGTCACCTATCTCCCCCAACTATTTAAATAAAGGATGAAAACAAGGTAGAAACGTCTTCTCTGTTTAATCTATCACCAGATGGATTAATGTAAGACAAGAAAAAGCTTTCTGTTTTTCAGTTGGAGTAATATTCAGATACTATATTTTTGTGTTATTTTCTCTATTTTTTTCTTTCAGTATTTTGTCTCCTTTTTCTTAAATTTATTTATTTATTTATTTTAGTTTTCAGCATTCATTTCCACAAGATTTTGAGTTACAAATTTTCTCCCCGTCTCTCCCCTATCCTTCACCCTGAGATGGCAAGCTTACTTAGTACCCCTTCCCCCAATCTGCCCTCTTTTATATCCCCCATGCTTCCCCCCCTTACTTTCTTATGGGACAAGATGGATTTCTATACCCCATGGCCTATATATCTTAAGGTCTCCTTTTTCTTGAATCAAGTTGTGGGATAGAAACTATCTTCTCAGAATTTTCATTTTTTACAAGGAAAAATGGTTAGTGCCCTTCATACATTTAAAAACCTTTATTGTTAAACTTCACTGACTGTTCTCAGCATTTACATATGATGATATGATTCCAGTTGATATGAATAGACTTTCAGTTCAGTTGTCTTCTAAAAGATAAATTGACAGTTATATACCTGAAGACTTTCCTTAACTACTAGTAATGCTTGTCAGTAACAGTTATTTTCAAAGAGAGAACATTATATAATTTTCTTATTTGAGAGTCTTAATCATAACAAAGTTGTCATTCTGTTTTGTATTTTTAAATTTAATAATTATAGGCCTTCAGTGTTATAAACACTAGAAGGAAAGTTGCTATCATTTTATGTGGACATATAAATGGAAAGAAGAAAGAAGAGTACAACTAGTCATTCCAGAGTATAAAAACACTTGAGGAAATCCAAAATTAAGATAATCAGATGGCAAGAACAGATGGTTAGTGTAGAATGAAAGATGAAAATATTTTTAAGAATAGGAAAGGTTGTTATTACCAAATACCTTATTCATTCATTAAGGATTTATTGATGCCTACTATTGGAATTACAGGAGAAATATTATAGTTGTGTCACTCCAGGAGTTTTTTTTTCCTAGTTGGGGAGAGAAAACATGAAACTAGTAACAATGCAAAGAAATCTATCGTTTATCTTCCTACTATACTTAATCAGTGTGTGTTTATTAAATGCCTGCTTTGTGCCAGCCATTCTGTGAGGAGTTGGGGATAGAAAGATAAAAATGAAACAGTCTTTACCTTTAAGGAGTTTACATTCCTGAGGGGAAGATAACATAGACTAGACTGTGATTTCACTATTATAAGAAACCTCTTGGTGAGAAAAAATACTTCTAACAATATATTCTGTATTCTGTATAGAGAGCTGGATTCTAATAATAGAGCTCTGAACCTTCTATCTAAGTTACAGTTATAAAGTTGCCTAGAAAACTAAAGGGTTAAATGACTTTCCCAGGGTTACATAACTAGCATGTTTCAGAGCCAAAACTTGAACTCAGGTCTTTCTGGTTCTGAGGCTGTTTCTCCATCCTCTGTGCCACTAGTCTCTCTTATATATGCATGTAAATATATATGAAATATATCCAGAATAAATATGAAACAGCCTTCTTTTTTTTCCCCCCTAACAGCTGGATAGACAGTAAGTTCCATGAGGGTAGGGGAAATGTTTTACCTTGATCTTCCACTGAATTTAGTGCTTTGTATACAGGAGGTGCTTAATAAATGTTTGTTGAATGCTTAACTGAAAAATTGAATCATATAAAACATAAGTACACTAGCATATGAGAGAAGGAAGAGATAATTGTAGAATAGAATGGTGAGAGAAATTCTTATACAAGTGATAGAGCCTAACCTATCTCTTAAAAGGAGAGTAGGATTAAAGAGGTACAAATAAGCAAAGTGGTTAAGAGAGCAGTATGAGAAAAGAACTGTAGTTGGAAGTAAATATGGCTTGTTTGGAGGACCATAAGGGTATTGGTCTGGCTGAAGTCTAGGGTTTATATTGGGAAGAAGTGGTAAATCAGATTAAATAGGCAGGATGGGACCCGATGAAGCAAAGCCTTGAAAACCAGGCCAAAGTTTTATGTATAGTGTTTCATAGACATTGAACAAACAATAGATTATTTTGAGTAATAATCAAATTGGTGTTAAGAGAATTTTAGTTTGAGCCAATGTAACCAAGATCAAGAGGGAGGTGGGAAATTGGGAAAGAATTTTTACAACCTATGTCTCTGATAAAGGACTCATTTCTAAAATAAACAGAGAATTGAGTCAAATCTATAAGAATACAAGTCATTCTCTAATTGATAAATGGCCAAAGGATATGAACAGGTAGTTTTTAGAGAAAGAAATTAAAGACATCTATAAGCATATGAGGAAATGCTCTAAATCACTATTGATTAGAGAAATGCAAATCAAAACAACTCTGAGGTACCACATCTCTCCAGTCAGATTGGTTAAGATGACAAAACAGGAAAATGACAAATGCTGGAGAGGATGTGGACAAATTGGAACACTAATGCATTGCTGGTGGAGTTGTGAACTTATCCAACCATTCTGGAGAGCAATCTGGAATTATGCCCAAAGGGGTATAAATAATTTCATACCCTTTGACCCAGCAATACTACTTCTAGGGTTATATCCCAAAGAGATCATATAAGAGGGAGGAAGATCCATATGTACAAAAATATTTATAGCAACTCTTTTCGTGGTTGCAAAGAATTGGAAATTAAAGGGGTGCCCATCAATTGGGGAATGGCTAAATAAGTTGTGGTATATGCATGTAATGGAATATTATTGTGCTATAAGAAATGAGGAGGAGGCGGTTTTCATATTTACCTGGAGAGGCTTATACAAACTGATGCTGAGCGAGACGAGTAGAATCAGGAGAAATTTGTATACAGTCACAGACGCAACATATGTGTGATGACCAACTATGACAGACTGGACTCTTTTCAGCAATGCAGTGATATGAGTCAATCTCGAAAGACTCATGAAGGAGAGAGATGCGACATCCAGAGAAATAACTAGAAAGAACTGAGTTTGAATCCTGATGGAAGCAAACTAACTGATCTTTTTCTTTTCATTGTTTGGTTTTATTTCTTCTTTACCATTTTTCACCCCACCTAGTACAATACGCCTTTGTAACTGGACAAATTAATATGAAAGTATTTGCAGATCCTATACTGGACTATAAAAGAAAAAAGAGAATTTTAGTTTGGTAATTAGGATAGATTCATAAAGAAGATACTAGAGACAGGTGTGTCCATTGGGAAGCTGTTGTATTCAGGGTATAAAGTCATAATTTCCCTGAATGGGGTAGTAGTGGGAATGGTGGCCCCAACGATATTTTGAATGAAGAATCAACAAGTCTTGACAACAGATTAGGGGTAGGGCATGAAGTAGAGGAAAGAATAAAAGATAATTCTTAAGTTTCAAAATGGTGGTATAGTATATAGAAATGTGGAAATTGAGAGTTGAGTCAAGGGGGGGGGGTGATTTTTTGCTTTAGAATATGTTAAGTTCAAGGTTATGGTTGATGTCCTGTAGACAAAGGAAGATATGTGACTATAGCTTAGGTGAAATACTGGGACTGGAAATGCAAATTTTAGAATCATCAGCAATTTATCCATTTGGTAAGCCATTTTATTATTATTCTGATTTGTTTTATTTCTTTCCTACTCTTGTTTTCTTTCAGACTATAAATAAGAAGATCCAAGTCTAGCAAATAGATTTGTAGTTTATAATTCAGGGCTAAAATATCTATTTCCAGAGATTTTTTAAGAAATGTAGAATTTTAGTATATTGATTGATTTGCTGATTTTTTTTTTTACTCTTTTTTATCTTTAAAAAATAATTTGTTGGGGCACCTAGGTGGTGCAATGAATAGAACACTAGCCCTGGAGTCAGGAAGTTGTGAGTTCAAATCTGGCCTCAGACACTTAACACTTACTAGCCATATGACCCTGGGCAAGTCACTTAACCCCAATTGCCTTGCCCTCCCCCTCCAAAAAAAAAAAAAAAGCAAAAAAAAGATAGTTTGTTATATGGGTTGGCTGTCAAGGAAGGAGAAGGAAAGGGATGCTGGAAAAAAACTATAAGGATATAAAAAAAGACATCAACAAAAAGATATTAAAATAATATAGAAAGCCATCTATTTTGAATATATCAGAAAGTAGTTGGCTATATTGGGCCTATTGAAATTCCTTCTGACTTTGATTGAGTGTATGATTATTCCTTGATACTGTATCTTTTCGATATCTTTGATAGTCCTGTAAATAGCAGGACTGTCTTTTTATTATTTTTTAATTAAAAAATTTTTTAGGAATTATCTTTTTAGTTTGATTTTTGGTAGCCATTTCTGTGTACTAAATGAAAAGTCAAGTGGGAGATTTGCAAATAGGCAGTTATATAGCAAAAGTCCTTGCTTAAAGTCACAATGGGGAGTCCTTGGGCTGCTGGCTTTTTACCAGACCATGTTAGAGTTTAGCCGTGATGTCATTAGTGATGTTTAGGTGCTAAATTGGGGACAAAATGATTGAAGTGGAAAGTGGCTATGGTTTTAAGCCACTTGTACTTACTGGGTTAGAGGGCTTTTTAAGAAATTAATACGGGGGCAGCTAGGTGGCACAGTAAGTAGAGCGTTGGCCCTGGAGTCAGAAGGACCTGAGCTCGGATCTGACCTCAGACACTTAACACACACACAAACAGAAAACCTAGCTGTGTGACCTTGGGCAAGTTACTTACCCCAACTGCTCTTGAAAAAGCAAAAAAAAAAAAAAAAAAAAAAAAAAGAAAGAAAGAAATTAATACATTTCAGCGGGAGCCAAGATGGCAGAGTAGAAACAGGACTTCCAAATGGCTCCAGCTTCCACTTTCTTCAGTCCATGTAAAAGGCGACTCTGAACAAACTTTGGAGCTACAGAACCCACAGAATGACACAGAGAAGCTAACCTCCCACTGAGGACAGCCCGGCAGCCCGGCAGGGAACTGCCAGTGCAGTGTGCTGGGAGCCCACCCCATTCTGGCTGGAGCTGAGGTTTTAGTTCCAGGTCAGGCCTGACCAGCAGCTGGCTGGAGGGACTCCAGAACACGAGCAGCTGTGGCCGTTTCCAGAATTATCAACACATAAATGCCAAGGACAAAGTAAGAGGTCAGTGCACTGTGGACTTTGGGACCAGCAGTTGGGAGAGCCTGTTGGCTTTTGCCCCCAGGGCAAGAAGCCTCTGAGAAGCTTAGGTGTAGCCAGAGCCACTTTGCAGCTTCAGCTCCTGGCCTGCAGAGTGTAGGGGGACCATATGACCAGTCTGAGGGGTAATCACTCTTGCTTTAACCTTCTTGGATCTGGATTGCAGTCTGGGGTGGAGGTCCTGGGGTGTTGTGACTAGCTTGCCAGAGCATATGGAGGCTTCAGAGAGGGCATACAACTAATACCTTCAGCAGCTGAGAAAACCCCAGCATTTGGGACAAAGCTCCCCTATCTGGTAGCAGAGTCCCACCGTGGCAAAAAGCCCAAAAGTCAAGTAATTGAGTGGCAACATGCCCAGGCAAAGGAAGCAAAATAAATAGAGCAACCCAACTTTACACTCCTATTTTGGAGGCAAAAAGGATCAAAGCATGGAACAAGAGGAAGACGGTGAAGTCAGAACTCCTGCACCAAAAGCTTCAAAGTAAAATACAAGCTGGTTACAGGCCATAGAGGACCTTAAGAAGCAGATAAGAGAAGTGGAGGACAAACTGGGAAGAGAAATGAGAACAATGCAAGAAAATTATGAAATGAGAATCAACAGCCTAACTGAGGAAAATAACACCTTAAAAAATAGACTAACTCAAATGGCAAAAGAGGCTAAAAAAGGCAATGAGGAGAAGAACGCCTTAAAAAGCTAAATTTGCCAGATGGAAAAAAGAATCTCAAAAGCTCACTGAGGAGAATCATTCCTTCAGAATTAGATTGGAGCAAATGGAAGCTAGTGACTTTATGAGAAATCAAGATGCTGCTAAACAGATCCAAACAAGTGAAAGAATAGAAGGCAATGTGAAATATCTCATGGGAAAAACCACTGACCTGGAAAATAGATCCAGGAGAGATAATTTAAAAATTATTGGACTACCTGAAAGTCATGATCAAAGAAAGAACCTAGAAATCATCCTTCAAGAAATTCTCAAGGAAAATTGCCCTGATGTTTTAGACCCAGAGGACAAAATAGAGGTTGAAAGAATCTACCAATCACCTCCTGAGAAAGATCTTAAAAAGAAAACTCCTAGGAATATTGTAGCCAGGTTCTGAAATTCTCGGGTCAAGGAGAGAATATTACAAGCAGCCAGGAAGAAACAATTTGAATATTGTGGAAACACAATCAGAATAACACAGGATCTGGCAGCTTCTACACTGAGGGATCGAAGGGCTTGGAATATGATATTCTTCAGGGCAAAGGAGCTGGGATTAAAACCAAGAATCAGCTACCCAGCAAAACTGAGTATCATGTTTCAGGGGAAAATATGGCCATTCAGTGGAATAGACTTTCAAGTATTCTTGATGAAAAAACCAGAGTTGAATAGAAAATTTGACATTCAGATACAAGAAGCAAGAGAAGCATGAGAAGGTAAACAGGGAAAAGAAATCATAAGGAACTTATCAAAGTTGAACTATTTACATTCCTACATGGAAAAACAATAATTGTAACTGATGAAACTTTTCTCAGTATGAAAATAGTTGAAGGGAATAGAAATATATATAAATACATATAGTCTTCATTGGAGGGCATATAGGAGTATGAATACATATATGAATGTGTATATATATGTTTACAGGTATACATAGATACAGGGCACAGGACCAATTTAATAGAAAGGGATGATACTTAAAAGGTGAAATTAAGAGGTGAGAGGAATATTATGAGAGGAGATGGGGAGAGACAGAATGGGGCAAATTATCTCATAAAGAAGAGGTAAGGGAAAATGGGTACAATGGAAGGGAAGAACAGGAAGGCATAAGGGAATGTGTCAACCTTATAATCATTGAATTTGGCTCAGGGAGGGAATGACATATACACGCTACAGGAGAGTAGGAGGGAAGGGGATGAGATAGGGGATTATGGGAGGTAGGGCAGACTGGGGGGGGAGGGAAGTTGGAAGCACCCACTTTTGAAAAGGGACAGGACCAAAGTAGAGAGTAGAACAAGTGGGAGGTGGGATAGGAGGGAGGGAAATATAATCAGTCTTCTACAATATATCTACTATGGTAATGTTTTGCATTACCTACACATGTACAACCTATATTGAATTGCTTATCTTCCCAGTAAGGGTGGGTGACAAGGGAGGAAGGGAATGAATTTGGAATTCAAAGTTTTACAAACAAATGTTTAAAAATATATACATACTATTATTAATTTTATTTTACATGTAATTGGGAAATAAGAGGAGGGTATATCCTGGGGGACTGCTATTTTAGGGAGGTGGGTATAAGAAAATTGGGGAGAAAATTTGTAACAAAAACTGGTGGAAATGAATGAAGTAAACTTGAAGTTCATAAAGCATTTGGAAAAAAAAAAGAAATTAATACATTTCTTCCACACACAGGTCTTCAAGAACCCTCAAGAAGTGGTGACTGTGCTTCTGATTCAGATATTGGGTTCTCTGGTACCCTCGCTGCCAGGCTTCCTGGACTCTGGAGTTGAGAGAGCAGGGCCTGACAAGAGGCTCACAAAGCTTTTGGAGTTCTATGATACCACTACTCACTTTTCCAAGGGCCTGGAGATGGTGCTTCACTCCTACGCCAGTAAGGAGTTTATCTCTGTCTCTGTCTCTACCTCCCACTCCGCCCCAGCCCCCAACCTCTGCTGGTTGTTTCACTTGTTCTTTTCGGAGATTGCAGAGCCTGGCTCTGTTTGCTTTCTAAGATAACCAGTTTAACAAAAATAGAAGGAATCAACATTCCTAGTCTCAATTGGGAATTAATACTTTGATATAAAAATGTCTTGCAGTTTTAGTCCTTTTGGGGGATGCATTATCACTCAGTAGCAACCAAAGTTTAGTTGCACTTTATTTAACCTAGGAAACTTTGTTTTGCAGTGAGCTTTGAGATTAAATGAGACCAGGTAAAGAGAACAGTTGGAAGCAATGTGCATCACGTTGGAAGTATATTGTTTCTTCAAGTCTTCTTGGGATTTCAGCTAATCTGAACTAAAATTAGACTTAGAAGAAAAAATAGGCTTAGGAGTCAAGAATCTCTTCTGATCTCTATAGTGGCATGGGGTATCAGAGGAAGAAATCACTTTTAAAGTATCAGCTATGTAAATATCAAGATAAGTATTTGTGAAATGCCTAGTTAGGGGAGGAGTTGTGAAGGAGCAGGGAGGAGAAGAGTGCCTGATTAGGTGGAGATGGAGGCTGTTTCAGGACTAGGGGTTAGCCTGGCTGTAGGAACATATACTGAGAGCTAGAAGGGACCTTAAAGGTCATTTAGTACCATCCCCAAATAATTATGGGCTTTGGTGGCCATTCCCCTGTGCACTACATGAGCAGAGAGAACTCTTTGTTCTCTTTTGGGCAAACAGTACATGGTGTGTTGTTTTCCTAGTCATTTCTCCATTTATTTTAAAGCATCATAAATTTTTAGTTACATGAACCTTGTGACGCATGTTGGTGTCTAATCTGGAAATTGCCTAGGTAAGGCCTTGTTCTGCCATTTGGTTGGTGTGTGTCACTGACTTGGTTTATTTAATAGTTATTCTCTTTAATTACATTTGCTTGTAATTGCTTGTACATTCCAGGGAGTGTTTATTATTCAGTTTCTGGTGATTCATAAGATATTCTTGGCGCCCTCACTGGTCAGGCTTTAATTATGGAAGGCAGGAGATCCACTGTGGATGTTGCAGAGAAATAATCCCCAAAGGAATGGGATACAGTTGGCACCAGAATTAAGAGTTGTGAGATTGGGCATGCTGCTGGAGACAGGGTGGAGTGAGGTCAGAGGCAGATGAATCAATTGCATTTATCTAAAGTGGTTCTAGTTATTAGAGAAGAAGAAATCTTTTAAAATATCAGCTGTAAAGTTTCTTTTTTGGCCTGTGATCAGAATACATCAGACATATGTATAAAATGCCTACTATATGTAAAGTTTTGGGGACACAAAGACAGGCAAAAGACAGTCCCTGCTCTCAAAGGTGCTTACAGTCTAATGGGGGAGACAACATGCAAACAACTGTGTACAAACAAGGATAAGTCGGAAGTAATCACAGAGGGTAGACACTAGCATTAAGAGGGATCACAAAAGACTTATTGCAGAATTTGGGATTTTAACTGGAACTTAAATGAAGCCAGGGAAGACAGGAGGCAGAAATGAGCAAGAGAGCATGAGGGACAGCCTGTGAAAATTCCTAGTTCAGGAATTGAGTGTTTTTGTTCAAGGAACAGCTTATTGACTTGACAGATAGACACAGACACACATCCACATGTATGTATTTGAATACTTCGTGTTAAAGTCTGTTGTTTGCCTCCTACCTCCTATCCCCCAAGCACCAGGAAAGCACCAGAGATTAGAAGTGTTCCTTTATATGCAGAGTTATTTCTTAGTAGCCTGCCTTTTAGTAGTTCATGTGATATAAGTTGTTAAATTTTACTCTAGGGATGCCTAAAAATAGTAGGTTGTGAGGTTAAGAAGCTAATTAATGTCTTTTAACAGTATTCTAGTAGCATAACAGGCAAGGCCTATGTTTATTTAATAGTTAGTATTGGTGAGCTAGGGAGCTGACTGAAATGTTTTTAGAAATGATTGTTTATTGAAGGAGCTTCCATGACAGAAGTCACAGGTGACAAAAGCCTAATGACATCATTTTAAGAGTTGTTAGGGCATTTTTCAAGTACTTGAACACTAATGCAGCTGGTAGAGTAAAGGGAAAGTTGCTTACTTACTGTTTTCCAGAAATTTGGTTTAAATTTCTAGTTGACTTGTCTTTCAAATTGCTGATTCCTTATAGGAGAATACAACTCGGTTAAAATAATGGAAATGGTGGAAACTGTGTATAGCATATACAAACCCTACCAGCTACAGTATGGAGAACTGGAAGAGAGTCATCTCCTCATTCAGATCAGTGCTGTCCCTTTGGTAATGTAATAATCCTGTACATTAGTCAACACATATTTAGTATTTCTGTACTAGATATTCTAGTAAGTATTGTGAGGGTACAAAGAAGTATTAAATGCAGACCCCACTCTTAAGGGGTATTTACAATCTAACTGTCAATGATAGGACAACAATTTCCTATTTAAGGATTCTTTGGTAAATTAGAGGCTTAAGTGTTCTGGATAAACTGATGACTTCCTAACACTTAGCAAACCCTTTTTTAAACAAAGCTATTAATTATCTTAGGTAAGACATAAAAATGATTTTAGATAGATAGAATTCATGGGCAGTCCTATAAGTTCAGTGGGTGGGTGCTAGTGGGAAAGCTATGTCATTTCAATTTAAACCCTTATCTTGTTTTCAAGTGTCTTAGATTCTTAACGGTTTCAAAGATGATCTCAGTCTTCATTTGCCGTCTTTATCTTCCCCAGTCTCTTCTCATGAGTTCCTTTTTTTTCACTGGACAAGAAGAGAATATTGTCTTTGAGGTGTATTTGTTTTCTCCTAGAGAATTTGATCACCAGCTAGAAACCTGTGGGAGCAGTCAACTTAATAACTGTTTTTAAAAAGAGAAAAGAAATGGAAAATGCTAGTTTTAACAAAGCATGCTTTTCTGTCAGAAATTTGTTTCTGCAATCATACTGACACCTTAAGCATGTCTGCATGCTTATGGTTATGATTTGTAGGTGCTGCCACAGTTTTTTAGTATGTTCCTGTTAAATGACTTGCTTTGCTGGTGGAGTTTAGAAGTCCTAGAATGAAATTCCCTTTTATTCTCCCAAAACTATTTAAGTATTGGTCTAGATCAGGGGTATCACATATTTGCACATGTAGCCAGTGGGCTGCATTGTGGCAGGCAACACTCCTGAGTGTAGCCTGAACCAAATTAAAATGTAATTGGGAAATATTTAACAAAAGAAGTTAAAAATGCAGTGGAACACAGTATCAATATGCAGTACACAGGGATCCATGTGCATGCTTTAGTGGCCTTGATTTCTGTTTACCTTTAGCATCATTGGTCTAGATGTCCTTGTGTCTAATGCAGCTTGTCTTTTGTTCTTGTTTGATGACCAGGAACATTGGGAAGTTATCGACTGTGTTCAAGAACTGAGCCACTCAGTGAATAAACTCTTTGGTTTGGCCTCAGGAGCTGTGGATAGATGCATCCGATTCACAGATGGACTGGGGACTTGTGGGCTTCTGTCAGCCCTGAAATCTCTTTTTACCAAGTAAGGCAGTACTACCCCATGTAGAGAAATAGAAGTAGAAAGGAGCCTATTGGCCCATTTGTTCTTCCATGTCTCTAGGCAAATGCCCAAGTCATGGAAATTCCAGAATCTTGATAACTTATTCCAGAATAAAATTGTCCTGGTGGCCAGTACATTTTTCCTTATGTTGAACTGAAAAATGTTTTGTTATAATAGTAAGATTAGGTAGTGATTCCTGATCATCCCAGAATTTCTGAGCAAGTTGAGAGTTCTGAAGCAAGAGGGTTTTGTGACCAAGAGTGGGTCATTCAGTGGCAGGTGTAGTAGAGGATTGTTAACAGAAGAGACTAACACATTCCTTTTATGCTATAAATATGGTTTTTACACCTAAAGCAGGGAAAGTTGAAACAGAAAACAATAGACTAATGCATATCACTGCAAAAATTTTAAATAAAATATTAGCAAAGGCTGTAGTAACATAAGAGAAAAATCATATTATAACCAGGCTGGATTTGTGGGGTTGGTTCAGTATTAGGAAAATGATAATAAACGAGATAGAGAACCAGAAATCACAAGGTTATATCACTAGATACAGAAAAAGCTTTTGACAAAAAAACCAATAAATACTTCTATTAAAAGCACTAAAAACCCTATGAATACATGAACTTTTCCTTTATATGGTAAATTGTACCAATCTAAAACCAAGAACTAGCATGATGTATAAAGGGGATAAACCTAAGGCCTTTCCACTAAGGTCAGGGGTGTAAAGCAAGGATGTCTTTTATTACCACTATTCTTTGTTATAATGCTAGAAATGTTAGCTATAGCAGTAAGACAAGAAAGAGGAGTGGAGGGAGTATGTGTTGGCAAGGAGAAAACAAAACTATTGGTTTATTGCAAATGATATAGTTTACTTGGAGAACCCTAATGAGTGAACTAAAAATTAATTTAAACAATAATTTCAGCACAGTTCCAGAATATAAAATAAATTCACACAAATCCTCAGCATTTCTTTATATTACCAGCAAAACCCAGTAGAAGGAGAAATTCCATTTAAAATAATCCCAGAATGTATAAGATTCCTGGGAGTCTGCCTTCTAAGGTACAAACAGGAACTATATAAATATAATTATAAAAGTGTTCTTTGCAGAAACATAGAACTAAATAATTGGAAAAATTTAAATTGTTCACAAGTAGGCCAAATTAATGTAATACAAATAAAAATGCCACTTAAATTTATTTGAGACTATACCAGTCCAACTACCAAAGGATTACTTTATAGAGCTTGAAAAGGTAATAATAAGATTTTTCTGGAGGAACATAAAGTTAGGATTCTCAAGGGAAATAATGAAAAAAAGTGGGAAAGTAGTAGGCCTAGCAATGCCAAATCATAAACTATACAAAGCAATAGTTATTAAAATGATTGGGTGCTGGTTAAAAAAAAAAAAGAGGAATGTAGGTTCAGCTGTTTTAAAATTTAAATCAATGAAGAGGTAGCATCATTAAGGTTCCTGATAGCACTTATATCTAATGGGACTATGAATTTAGGACAGTCTAGAAGTACTTTATAGGCAAAACCAATTTAAATTAAAGTGACTCGACAAATCTAAATTAAGTGACCAGATAAATACAAATAATATTTTTATGAATGCTAAAGAACTACAAATATATAATAAAGTATAAATTTGCTGAGAAATTATCCACTCCCCCTACCATAACCACTCAAAAAAGAAATAAAAGGTCAAGAATGGGGAGGATTCTGGGAAGATAGCAGACTAGATCAGAAAATTCCAAGCTCTCAAGATTTTCCCCCACAAGAAAAAGTTAAAATAGCACCTCAGAGCAGAGTGTGGGTGGAGATAAATAATGGAGACACAACGGGACAATTTGAGAAGATTGAAAGAAAAATCCCAGGAGGAGGTTCCATTTTAACTACTAGAGACAAGTCCTAGGGGTTAGTTGGTTTGAGAGGTTGCCTCAGCCCCAGCCACTGGAACTTTTACCATGGGATAGTGAGGGGAGTTGGGCATTTGGGCCCGGGGAAGACTGAGGAAACCTCTACTGTTAAGGAATGCTAGACCCAGCTGTGCTACAAAGAGCTGTAGGGGTGAGAAGGAACCAGTACACACCCCAGTGAGTGCAGAAGCAGTGGGGCAGAAAGCCCCTGGCTCTGGGCACTTAACAGTTGGAGGTTTGGCTTTGATTCCAGGCCAGAGGGGAGAACTGAAGATTGGGGCAAGAGGCACCATTTCCCAAACCTCCCTCATATGTCTGTAGAGAAACATCTAAACTTTATTGTCGTTTTCAGGGGTGGGGTGGGGTGGGGGAGGGTTAGAAGTGATTACAAAAATTAAGCTATTGGGGTGGCTAGGTGACACAGTGAATAGAATACCGGCTCTGGAGTCAGGAGGGCTCAAGTTCAAATGTGGCTGCAGACACTTAACGTTTACTAGCCATGTGACCTGGGGCAAGTCACTTAACCCCAATTGCCCCGCCTTCCCCCCTCCAAAAAAAAAAAAAGGAAAAAATTACCATAAAAAATGTGCAGGCAAAGAAAGAAAGAATCAGTCTTAGAGAGCTATTATGGAAATATCCTCGTCTTCAGAAGAGAATACTGAAGTAAAGAAACCCCCAAAGAGTAATATAAAATGTAACCTGCCCAAAAAGAATTCATAGAAGATCTTAAAAAAGACTTTAAAAATAAAAAACCTTATCAATAATTTGGTAGCTCATAAAAAAGGTTGGGGTAAACCTGCGTATTATATGAATTTAAAATTTAAAATTATATGAATTTAAAAAGTAAAACCATTTAGGAACAGCTTAAATGAGTAATTATTTTATACAAATGAGGTACAAGAGGAAGAATTGATACAGGGGAGTTATATGAGGGAGGAGGGCTGGTGGTTCTGGTAACTACTTTCATTGGGAATGGGTTCAAGAGGGAACAATACATATATATTTAGAAGAGTATAAAAGTCTTCTAAATTCAGAAGAAAAAATGGTAGGGGTATAGGGAGGGGGTTGATGACAAGGGAGGGATCTTTAAAGGGGAGGGTGAGGTAATAGGTAAATAAGGGTATAGAAGGGTGTTTAGATTTATGAGAATGAGAAGATAGGGAAGGGATCCTTGGAGGGGGGTAGGCAAGTCATAGGAGGGCAAGGTAGTGCGTAGAAGTAGAGGCAGGAGGGATAGGAAATGAGATATGCACGTACGTAAAAACAGATCAGGAGTAAAATAGGTTTGGGAAAGTATATGTCTATATATGTATATGTGTATGTATATGTCTGTAGAGAAACATCTAAACTTTATTGTCGTTTTCAGGGGTGGGGTGGGGTGGGGGAGGGCATGTATATATTTATAACTATAGAGAAACATAGCTAAACTTTATTGTGGCCTTCTGGGGAGGACCTTGGGGGGAGGGGAAAAAGAACAGTAAAAAAATGCACAGCAGAGAAAAAAGAAAACTCACAAGCAAAGAAAAGATGGATGATTCTCAACACAATGATTACTGTTTATCATATAGGCTTTTTTGAAATGAAAATTTGTTACACATTTTGAATCACCTCTTTTGTTGTACTATGCACATGACATGCTTTTTTTTTTCTTCGTAACTTTGTATTTAAGTTCCAGTATTTAAGTTTATGAAATGTTTTTGTTTCTTTTCTCTATTCTTTATGTTCTGGCGTTTGAGTCTAAAATAAAATTTTGAGAAAAAAAGAATGAAGGAATGTTGAAAAGTTACTAAAGTGGTTAGCATTAAGTCAGACTAGTCTGGGGCAATTTAAGAGAAGTGATGAAAGGAGAAAGGAACATGTTTTGATGGAAAGACGAGTGAGTGGGAGAGAATTCTAGGTTAGGGAAAAGGCAGGTATAATGAGTCTGTAGTGAGAGAGGGTTAAGCACATAAGGGAGATGTGAATGCCCCCCCCCCCCTTTTTGGAGGGGGAAGGCAGGGCAGTTGGGATTAAGTGACTTGTCCAAGGTCACACGGCTAGTAAATGTTAAGTGTCTGAAGCTGGATTTGAACTCGGGTCTTCCTGACTCCAGGGCTGGTGTTCTATTCACTGCACCACCTAGCTGTCCCTGAATGCCCTTTCTTAACTATAGAAGATAGTGGTGTGGTATATAGCAAAGGCTAGATGAGGAGAGCGCTTATAACACAGTGATAAAGAATTTTAATTAGGTATGAAATTGAGAGCCATTGGAAGGTTTTAGAAAGAGAAATTATATGATTAAAGCCACACTGGACTTGGAAATCTTTGTTATGAAATTTCATGCTATCCTTCTGTAATGAGTATGCTCAATATTACTAAATTTTAAAATGAAATTAGTCAAAAATGAAAATTGTAGATATTTTCTGAGAACTGAGGCTAACTTGGTTTCTCTCTTCTGAAATGAATAGCAGTAATATGTTGTTAAATTTTTTCCTCTTTTTTTGTATAACAAATTTTATTTAAAAATTTTTATTGCTATCTTTTGTTTTTATATCACCTTATTTTCCAGATAGATCCTTTCTCCATCCTCTTCCCAGAGAGCCATCCCTTTTATTTTATTTTTTTATTTTTTTGCTTTTTGGAGGGCAGTTGGGATTAAGTAACTTGCCCAAGGTCACATGGCTAGTTTTTGTGTTAAGTGTCTGAGGCCGGGTTTGAACTCAGGTCCTCCTGACTCCAGGGCTGGTGCTCTATTCACTGTGCCACCTAGCTGCCCCAGAGCCATCCCTTTTGATGAATATTTAAAAAGAGGGAAAAAAAGCAGTTCAGCAAAACTAGCCAGTGCATCAACTGAATCTGACAGAATATGCAACATTTTACACACATATTCCACCACTGCTGCAGGAAGCTGCATTTCTCCCCTCTTCTCAAGCAGGGCTCAGCTTGTGATGATTCTTTTCCAGAGAATGGCATAGGAACTGTCCAGAAATTATCACACTTATTATCTTGGAGAACTTTGACTATGAGGTTTGGGTAGTGCACATGAATTGTTGTCTATCCTGAAAAAGACATACTTGTCATAGTTGCAGAGGTGACAGGGTTGTTTGTTCATCCTCTTACAGCTAAAACATACAGTAAAGACTACATTCCCCCACATTCCACTGCTGGTTGAAGATTCCCTCCCCTTCCCTAAAGGCCAAAAAACTTAGTAACCTTTCTTTGCTTTAAGAAAAGGACTGGGGCAGCTAGGTAGTGCAGTGCATCCGCCCTGGAGTCAGGAAGACCTAAGTACAAATCCAGCCCCAGACACTTAACACTTATTAGCTGTGTGACCTTGGGCAAGTCACTTAACCCCAATTGCCCTGCATTCCTCCCTCCAAAAAGACAAAAGAAAAAGGACTACAAGTAGAGTCTTAGCTTCATAGCTTTCCTCTTTTCAAAAACTAGTTTATAAAGGTGAGAGCAGGCTTCTTATGGGCAGGGGAAACAATTTTGAAAAGGGAATTAGATAAGCCCCTTTCCATAATGATAAGCTTCCAAGCAATATTTCCCGTCTGGACTTTTACGTGGTTTCTCTCCCCTTTGCCTTTAGGATTTGGCCCAAGGGGAGCTATTGTACACTCCAGTCATTTTTATATTCCTTCTTTGAGTAAGTTGTAAGGGTCTTTATTGTCTAGACAAATATGTTAGGGTGCTCTTAACTTCCAGAGAATCTTAATAGCCCACAGAAGACACTTAGCCCTTCTTTCTGTCATTAGGACATTCTTTGGTTTTTTTTTTGTTTTTGTTTTTTGCTTTTTGGAGGGCAGTTGGGGTTAAGTAACTTGCCCAAGGTCACATGGCTAGGTTTTTTGTTTGTGTGTGCGTTAGGTGTCTGAGGCCAAATCTGAACTCAGGTCCTTCTGACTCCAGGGCCGACGCTCTACTCACTGTGCCACCTAGCCGCCCCTATTAGGACATTCTTGTAACAATACTGTCTTACACTGTGATATTTTGTGCTTTTGAAAGCTACTTTAATGTACATTATCTCATTTTTTCTTCATAAAAATCCTGTGTGGTATGTAGGGCAGGTGTTATTATCTTCTTTGGACTAAATGATATATTAAGGTCCCTGATATATCTAGCATGATGCAATTTATAAATTAGTAGAGATTAGACCTGGGATTTCATTGATATAGGGACCTCCCAGTAAAGAATGTCCTCTTTCTGCAGGATGGGTCCTTCTCTCTAATTTGTAGTCTTAGAGAGTGAGCTACAACACCAAGAGGTCACATCACTCATAGGGTCAGAGGCAGGACTTGACCCAGGTCTTCTTGGCTCTGAGGCCAGCTCTCCATCCATTTCACCACACTATTTCTCGAAATGAGTCTGGAAAGTGAATAGACCCAGAGATGCTAAGGGGTTTGTCCTAGGACATAACAATAAACCAATAGTGAAACTGGAATTGAAAGCATAGTCTCCTAGCCTCTAGTTCACACTCCACCATACCAAGGTCACGTGGAAATTTGGTACATATCAGCTGTTGTTGTTTTTAGCCTGCATCAAAGGTAGGAGAGGTCAAACTAAGAATATACAGCTGGATAGGAAGCAAAAATGTCACCATCATGCCCAAATAATGCTAGAAGGAACCTTAAAGGTCCTCTCATCCAACCTTTTCCTTTTTAGATGGAGAAGCAGAGACCCAGAGGGGAGAAGTGAGTTAACCCATGGCAAAGCCAGGGCCAAATCCCAGTTCCCCTGACCCCCTAGTCAGTCCAGTGTGAATGATTTATTTTGATCAACTTCTTTAATCAAGAAATGCCTTTTTTTAGGTAATCAACTCTTTGATCAAGATCGTGTATTTTATGTGTCTTCTAGATTTGAGAGGTTTACTGAAAACTTGTCTTCCTTTTTTTCCCTCAAAGGTATGCAGCTGATTTCAGTAACACCCTCCAGTCAATCCGAAAGAAGTGTAAACTTGAGGATATCCCTTCCAACTTCCTTTTTCAAGAAGACTGGACAGCTTTCCAGAACTCTGTTAGGTAAAGTGGACATTGGGATGTAAAGGAAAAAATTACAGAAGGAATGAAGTCCTGCAGTATATTCTATGAAAAAACGTGTGTAAGAGTTGTAAATGAATGCCATAGACAAAATGAAAATTTCTTTCTTCATTATCCCCCACTGTCCATTTCCAGACTTCTGGAATCTTGGGGGGGGGGGGGGAGGTTCTTTTGAATTCTTCTTGTACTTTAATGACTCTTAATAGTTTTTTTTTAATTTGGTTTAATACTTCTTTACCCACATAGCCAAGTTTGTACAGAGCCAAATGTATTCCTTAAATTAAAAAAACAAAGCGCTCTAAAACACAATTGATTTAGCTCAATAATGTCTTCTAGTATAATTGAGTTAAGTTGAGTGTGGGGGGCAAAAAAAATTTAAATAGAATGGAAGAAATGAAAAGACATTTTCTTGTTTGGAAATCTAAAATGATTTCCTTTGTTAAGAATTGGGACAATTAATTATAAGGGAACATTGCATTGTCTAGAAAGGGCAACGTGAGAGAGGGAGTGACTTGCCAAAGGGAGAGTCAGGACTAGAACTTGTGTTCAATGAAATTTCTTTGGGAAAATCTTTAACATGTTAGTCATCAGGCTAGGCAAACTGATGTCTCATCCTCAGGGGGTTGGTGTAGGAACAGTTGTTTAGAAAGCCTCTGAGTGATTTGAGCTGAGATTTGAGTCTGCTTGGAAGATGGATAGAGAGCAGGGAACCACTTTGGTCTAAGACTCCCCTGTTATGCTAGGGCAGACTCAGTCCCCTGCTAGAAAGACTACTGTGGCTTGGCAGGCTAGCATGTTCTGCTTCCCCTTGGTCCACATTTTCTTAATGTACATTGAAATCATGTGTACGAAGTAGTTGTGTTGTACCTGGAGGGTGATGGAATGTTTTAGTTCTCATAAACCTTCCTTATGATGGAATGCCTAGATACTCCGCTGATAGGCATTTCGAGAGAAAGTTAAAAGTTAACCAGATTTGGGGTATTTTTAATCCCTAGAATCTGTTCTAACATTATGAATTTGGTGTTAAAGGGCTCAGCTGCTGAAAATTGAAGTATGATATAAGATGCCTTGAAAATTAAAGGACTACTAAATTCTGACATCCTGGCCTTAGCAACTTGTCTTTGAAGAATGAATAGATTGTTTCTCATTGAATTTCTATGAAATCAGAGACAGAAAACTCTTAAGATAACAACTCTAGTATCAAAATCTATGTTTTGTATAGTGCCTCAACAAATGTTAAATAAAACACTCTGACCTAACAGAATACTTTTCCCAAGTATTTTTCTATCACTTTTATTTTAAAAAATGTTTTATCGATGCTTTTTTCTTTTTTTTTACACTTACTGTCATTTTCCCACCAGCATCCCTCTTCTCCTAACAATCTGTTGTACCAAATGGGACTCTCTGCTGAAAAGTTGGAGGCATGCTTTCAGCATCAGAGCTCTGGAGTCATGAACAGACACTGCAGTGACCAGAGTTTTGAAGTCTTCCGATGTTATTTTCCTTTATGTTATTGTATTCATTGTGTAAATTATTTTCCTGGTTCTGCTTATTTGTTTCTACATGTGTTCAAACAAGTCTTTCCAGGTTGCCCTGAATTCTCACCTGTCATTTCTTACAGCAGAATGACGTTCCTTTGCCTTCATATACCATAATTTGTTCAACCTTTCTCTAATTAATGGCTACTTAATTCTTTCTCCTTTATCAAGATGAGATTCCTTAAGCAACACTCTGATTTATTATTACTGGAACTTCCATAGCAGGGAAAGCTGATTCATGGCAGAGAGACCTGGGACAGGGAAGATTTTATAAATATATAGCATTTACCTTTTTATATTAATCATCAAAGGAAGAGATGCTTTCCATCAAGTCATTGAATAGTCAACTTTTTTCCTAGACATAGTATTACAAAATGTTGTGAATAGTCAAGGTTTTTTGTTAATGTGACAATGTTCATCATGTCAGTGTCGTAATTCTGTATATTTCAATTTAAAAATTTTTTTAAATTTTTTTCTTTTTTTGTGTGTGTATTTGTTTTTTATTTATTTATTTATTTTAATTAAACAAATGCTTTATTAACTTCTGGTTTATATCATTCATTTCCACCAGATTATGAGTTACATTTTCCCCCCATTTTTTCCCTACCCACCACCCCAGAATAGCAGTCCCACTAGATATCCCCTCATCCAATCTGCTCTCTCCCATATCTTCTCCCATACCCCTTCGACTTTGCCATTAGGGCAAGGTGAATCTCTGAGCCCCACTGCCTGGACATCTTATGAAACATTTAATTTTAAAACTTCGATTTTCAGATCCATTCCCTTTCTCCCTTGTCACCCACTCCCTCGGAGAAGATAAGCAATTCAGTATGTGTTGTACATGTATATCTATGCAAAACATTACCATAGTAGATATATTGTAAAAGACTGCTTATATTTCCCTCCCACCTGTCTCACCTCCCACCTGGTCCATTCCCTACTTTGATCCTGTCCCTCTTTGATATATTTCAATTTTTTAAGTGCTTTTTGTTTTGCTTAGGATAATAGCCACCTGTGGAGAACTTTTGCGGCATTGTGGGGACTTTGAACAGCAGCTAGCAAACAGGTAGGGAAGATTTGTGTTGTGATTTTCTCTTGTTTAGAAAGAAATTTGATTTTTTAAAATGTGTGTTATAGTCATTACAAGTCTATCAAATCCAGTTTTGGTACAGCTCAAGACCTATTGATATGTACCTGGATAAAATTGATACTATTGTTGTTTTCATCATCTTTACTGTCTTTATCAAGCATCAAGCACCATGAGAGGTCATGGTTCTGTCTAGTGCTAAAGTAAGGGTTAATAGCATAGTTTTGTTTAGTTGTGGTTGGTATAAGTTGCTTGGACCACTAAATATATTTTCCCATAGAAATAATATTATAAATGGTGGTTAGGTTGCCAGGTCAGGCCTCAAAAGTATATTGAATGCACAATGTAGTTAAACTATGATATTTGTCTGAGTTTTAGGTACTGGGAGCAGGAAAGAGGAGAAAGATAGTTTCCTAAACAAAAGTTTGAGATAAAGTTTGAAAAGTTTTTTACTTTCTTCTTTTTCTGCATTGATACCCCTCTCCTCAGGAGCTCAGTGACTTCATGCTTTCTGATCCTTCCACTTCTGTAGCTCAGCCAGGTCTGCCTTTCTCAAAGTGTTCGATATTCTAAAATTACTCCCCTCACTGCCCCCAAAAGAAGCCTTTCCTCAGTGTGTTATCAGCTAGATTTTAGAAAGAAAGTGATATGATTGAACTTATATTGATGTATTAATGACTTCTAACTTCTTTGCAGTTACTAGCATTTTAAAAGAAGATTTTTTGCTAAGGTTAAAAAATAATTGCTAATTGGTGGACCTTGAGGCAGTATAAAAGTGAAAGGGGAAAAAAAGGGAGCAGTATGGAGTGTGAGAGGGAAAGATGTTTTTGGATGGGGAAACCACCACACAATTTGATTGTAGTTCAGAATTTGTCCCTATAGTCAACTCCTTTAATCTCTTTATGTCTTTCCTATCTTCTCTCCTTCTACTTATGAAACTGTATTTTTTTCTGAAAGCTTATTTTTTATAACTAATTTCATGGTAGCTACTTTGTTATTGAGGGAACTAGGGCAGATCAAGGGTAACCGTAAGAATGGTTTGTTTGTAAGTCAGGTTTATCTTCACAGGCAAACAAAAAGTTATGTGAATAAATAGACTTACAAAATACTATCTATCTGTAGAATAGACTATACAAGTGAAAGAAATGAATATTTACCATCAACACATAGTCAATTTTGTTGACAGTGAATGAGGTAGAAATTAGACTTGGTAAGGTTTCCTGAAAGAGACAAGCTGGGACTGGGAGTAACTGAACTGAACATGGTATTTCAAACACAGGGGAGTCTGAATGAGAGATTTGATGTATTAGAGTTTGAATAAAGAAGAGGCTCCAAGCCTGTGGTGATAGAGATGGAAAAGAAGAGGCAGATGCAAGATATTGTATGCTTAGGCCGCAATCCTGTAAACATTGAGAATTGCAAGGAAAGACAATAATCTGCCACGTGTTCTTTCTGTTAAGAAGACAAAATGAGTGACACTGGCCTATAACGCTTATCTTATCTCCCAATCAATCTAAAATATGGAACACAGACTTCTAACAAAGACCACTCCCTTAAGCAGCAGAAGCAACAGCTTGAAATACTATGGAATTCACTTCAGCAAAGGGGCTTGGAATTTGTCAGCATTCTCTTCTTCTTTTTTTTTTTAAAGCCATTGGGGTTAAGTAACTTGCTCAAGGTTACACGGCTAGTCATTATTTATGCGTGGGGGCTCATTTTCTGAGGCCGGATCTGATCTCGGGTCATCCAAACTCCGAGGCCGGCGCTCTTACTCACTGCGCCACCTCGCCGCCCCTTGAGGGCAATTGGGGTTAAGTAACTTGCCCAAGGTTACACGGCTAGGTTTTTGTTTGTGCGGATTAAGTGTCAGAGGCCGGCTCCGAACTCAGGTCCTTCTGATTCCAGGGCCGGCGCTCTATTCACTGTGCCACCTAGCCGCCCCCAGCATTCTCTTCTAAGATTGCCACATTGCAGAAGCTGATAATTTAATGATTTTGTAGTGAGTAAAAGTAGGATGGCATGGCTGTTAGCTGAAGGATTTCCCATATAATATGTGACTCAGAGATGTAAGTGAGGTCTATGTTGTTTTGTTTTTTTTCCGCACTTAAATGTTGCTAGTTCTTGGAAAGATATCCATAGAATAAAATGTTGGGGACTTATGCTAGAATCCTTCTGGAGTAGTTTAATAGGAAAATCAGACTTTGAGATCTTGTGTTCTATGAGCAAATCACTTAACTTCTTTAAAACTCAGTTTCCTTATCTGTAAAATGGGTATAATATTGTTTCAAGGACAGCTGTAAATTACAAAGTGCTTTATAAACACGAACTATTTACATTTACAAGTTTTGAGGACATGGATGAGTTTCTGACAGCTTTTGTTAAAATTAATTAATTGAGGAAATATGTGAAGCAGAAGTGTATATTTTAATTATAGTACTGTTAGTGTAATAAGAAATCAGGTAATTTGAGATCACAATACTATTTAATTAACATAATAGGAAATCAGATGGTAAATTAGATTTTCTTCTGTAGGTAAAGAGTAAAATAAGAGGAAATACCGTTAGCTTTCTTTGGAGACCATGCTGCAGTTAATGTGATTTTTTAAAAAATTGCCATCTTTTATGTTTTAAAGACTTCTGATTCTATGACTCTGTACTGCTCTTTAGTTTGGATGGTAAGATGATATGTTGAAGTCAGTTCTATTGAAGTGATTAAGGCTTATATTACAACAGCTATGCAAAGGAAAAATGGCTTCCTGGAAAGCAAGGGAAGAAATTGATTTCTCACATGTCTGATCACCAATATCAGATCAGCCCATACTTTGCATATAGATTTATTATATTTTTATACATGAGGCCTAAAATTTCATTTTCATTCAACTGAAGGGGAAATCTTTGAAGTATAAATCTAAAGGTACAAAGACCCTTCCTGCTGCTCCCCCCAGGAAGTTGTTTGTGAGAAGCTGTGATTGTAATGGTTCTTAAGGTCAGTCCTGACAACTTCCTGGTCGCCCTTGAACCTATTCCCCTTTACTAGTTCATGTGCACTTTAAGAGAGGCAGTAATGTGGTGGGAAGAGCACTACATTAGTAATTAGAACATGCAGGGTCATCCGTTTCAATAAACATAAGTAAATATTTATTAAATACTGATTATAGCAAGATACTGTGCTAGGCACTGGATATACAGAGACAGAAACAAGATAATCCCTGTCCTGAAGGAACTTACATTTTGCCAAAGGAAAAACCCATTTTTATTTCTGTAGTCCTTTCTTTACAATCAACCATCTTGTCCTGTTGGATTTAGCCCTTGTATGGCTTATGACAGTGGGAAATTGCTTCACCCCTCAGTGCCTCTATTTCTTAGTTCTAATGTGGAAATTGTAATAACCATTCTGTACTTGCTTCATGTTGATCCACCAGAGTTTAGTAAATTGTAGCTGGAGAAAAGTGCAAGGTCCCTTCTCCAGCTTTCTCTGTGTGTGTATATGCATATGTATATTGTGTAAGTATGTATATGTGTGTGTGTCTATATCTACCTATCTGATATCATGATAATAATACTCCTTATTATAGGATTTTGTCCACAGCTGGGAAATATCTTACAGACTCTTACAGCCCTCGTAGTTTGACTGGCTTTCAGGATAGCAGCCTGACGGATAAAAAGAACTCTATTAAGAACCCATGGCAGGAATATAATTATCTTCAGAAGGAGAATCCAGTAGAATATGCCAGTTTAATGGAAGTACTTTACACTCTTAAGGTATGAAGCCAGATGACAGTGTTCTTGGGATCAAATGCTATTACCTTAGCCCTTAAGTCTGTAAGGTTTTAGGGTCCAATGCTCTTCCTCTAACATAGTTGTTCTTGCTCATTGTGTGAGATTTATGCTGCTGCTTGCCCTATGGCCATTGTTCTTTCCCATTTATACGTTGAATCTCACTTAAGTTTGTCTGCTGGTGTTAATTCTGAAGAAATGTTCTTGGCATTTGGGGATAAGTACCCTTTCAACAAAAGGGGTGACGCAAATAGTAAATTGTGGTTTATAATGTGAATGGTAGCATTGATAATATGTGGCCTACCATGTTTATATCCAGAAGTGTTTTCAGGAAATTTGTTATAAAAACTCTGTACCCATCTTGTGTTGAATCTTGCCCAGTGAACCTCATTACGTGTTTTTAACCATGCATATCCCTGTTATTTAGTCAATGATTTCCCAGACTACTACATACCCCAGGACAGTATCAGATCTTAATGCTGGTATATCATCTTTATGTGATTTACCTGCTCTCTACAGCCTGGCCCCCCTAACTGGCTGTATTTGAGCCTGACACACACATTTCTTAAAGTAATTCTGTAAACCCATTCATCCATGTTTTTGTGATTAGGTTAAAGTAACTTTCTTTATCTTTATTGCTAATCTGATTTATGTCTGTTTGTCTTAATTCACTCATTTGTAATAGCAAAACTAAGGTTACATTTTCTGTTGTGGTATTTTCTCAGGCTATTTAGAATTCCTTGTAACTTACACAAGCCGTAAATATGCTGGCTTTTAGTTAAATTTTATTGACTTGAACTCCTTGGAAATCATGATCATGTTTATGTATTTAGTGTACATAGATGTTGAGCTGGTGATTTTTTTTTTCTTACCCCTTTCCCCATTCCCTAGATGGTTAGAAATTGTATAAAGATATTCCTTAAGTCCTTTTTTTTTGTCATTTTTCCAAAATTTTTGTCACTTAATGTGTTTTATGGCAGTCTGCATAGAACTTTGTATTTAGGGATATTTTGTCCTATACTTAGTAGGAAATCTTGTAGTCCTCTCTACTTTATTAATATGATTTTTTATTCTTTCTTAGGAAAAAGGCTCAAGTAATCACAGCCTGCTATCTACTTCTCGTACAGCCCTAACTCGCCTTAATCAGCAGGCCCACCAGTTCGCCTTTGATTCTGTTTTTCTGCGCATCAAACAACAGCTTCAGCTAATTTCCAAGATGGAGGTTAGTTTTTTTACGTTTCTCCTCGGACCCATTCTGATTTATTATCATCAGGAAGCCCATTTTTGGAACTCCCTTGCCATTATTTAAATGTTCATTCAGCTTTTCTTTCTAGGATTTTTAAGGAAGGTCCATTTTCAGTGTCCTAGAATCTCACCTTAAGGGTTTACTTTTCTTCCATATGTTCTTATTTAACATGGATTCTTGAGTTAATACCACTAACTTGAATTAGGTTTGTGTCATTCAGACCAGAAATGAGAGAATGGATGGAAGAGACTTTGCGATGGAAAAATTGACAGGACTTGGAGATGCTATCAACGGAAGGGACAGGGTTGTAATACACACTTATCTCAGAGACACAGTATAAACATAGATTAAACAGCAATGAAAACTACAAATCCATAGTTTTGTTCTTATTTGCACCTTCCAATTTCAGTCCTTGTTACTTCAGTCATATCTCCAGTTTTCCTTCTCCTTTATGCTATGTCTTGAGCATTATCACCTGATTCAGCTTCCTGAAATCCTTCTTCCTTCCTGTCATTCCATTCTTCACAGTCTCCTTTAGGATAATGTCCAAACTCCTTAGCCAGATAATTAAGACCTTTCATTGTCTGAACGAGAGATACCTTTTCATGTTGATTTCCCACTATTCCACTACTGTATAAACCCTTTGTTCTGGCCAGGCTGATCTATTCAGCAGTCTCCAACAAGGTTGTAATTTATGTTAATTACTTTTTCATGCTACTCTCAAGTGGAATTCTTTCTTTACCTATCGTAAATCTGTATCCAGCTTAAATATCACATCTTCCATGAAATCTCTTTTGATTGCCCCAGCCAGAAATAATCTCTTTCCTTTTGTTGTACTTACTGTTTGGCACAGTGGGAAGAACATTGACTCTGGAATCAGAAGGTGTGAGTTTGAATTTCACCTCTGAAACTTACTTACTTGTGTACCCTTAACCAAGGCATTTAGGCTCCTTGGGCCTCAGTTTCTCATCTGTATAATGAAAGAGTGGGACTAAATGGCCTCAGGGGTCCTTTCTAGCTCTAGATTTGTGATCTTCTGGAACTTCTTTTATACTATTTTGTAATATAAATATTTGTCATATCTCCTCTATTAAACTACTGAAGGAAGGACCATGCCTTTTAAAAATCTTTTTTACCATAGTACCTAGAACAGTAGGAGACATTGCATATAGGAGACAATAAATATTTGTTGAATTGAAAGAATAAATGCAGATATTTGAAATGTTAATTTGTAGTAAGTTAGAATTTGACTGATAGAAAGGAAAACATTGAGGACAAAGACATATTTGAAATCAAAGAAGGGAATTCAGAGCAGAAAGTATAAACCAGGGCAAGGTGACAAGAAAACTCTGGGGCAGGAGTAGAGAAATAAAGGGGCCTTTCTATATAAAGAGTCTTTCCTAGAAGGGAAAACAAATCAACAGGAATAAATTAGTGCTTGAAGATGAATGATACTAATTACTGATATCTATATCACCCAGGATCATAGGGTTATGGATAGAGCAGGAAGAGACCTTAGAAGTCATTTATAAAGCCCAGTCCTTTCATTTTTTAGCAGAGGACCCGAGACCTGGAGACGTTAGGTGATTTGCACAGGGTTATATAGGGAATAGGTGCCAGATTTGGAATTGAAGCTAAAGTTTTCTCACTCCAACTCCAGTGCTCCTGCCGTTTTCCCGCACTGTTTTAAAGCCTACAAAGCACTTTTCACACATGATCTTATTTGAACCCCATGAAAACTCTATGAAATAGGCAAGGCAAGCATTGTCATTTCCATTTTACAGATGGGGAAACTGAGACTCTGAACTAAGATAACTTGTCCATAGTCACATGGCCAGTTGTGTGTCAGAAGTGGGATGTGCAGTGAAGTCTCTCCTGACTCTTGAGTATAATAAGTGTCGTCTAGTGCTAAACTGGAGGCTCAGGGCCACATTCTAAAGTTTAGGTTCAATTAAAATTAGGTCACTGATGGACTCAGGTAACTGATGAAGAAAGAATTATTTAATAAAATTTATTTTTTCCCCTTTTTCAGAATTGGAGCACCGCTGGAATTGGAGAGACTTTGACAGATGATCTTCCCACATTTAGCCTTACCCCTCTTGAATATATTAGCAATGTAAGAGACATATTGATTTTTCTGGTACATCCATGGCAAATTAAATATCTTTTTTGTGTTTTGGCTGCTTGACACTCAAGGTTAAGTAGCAGTTTATCCCAGTTCTGCATTTTCTACCTTGACTTTTACAGTGACTGTATTTATGTCACATTCTTTAAGGGAAAACTCATTTTAAAGAACTTTTGAAACACATGGTAGCTCAAGGATGAAGGTGAAGTTTCATGAAAAGGAAAAAGAATGAGATACATTAAATAAATATTTGGAAAGTTCCAGGATTAGAAGTTGGTGATGCTCTTTTGATTTTCTCAGTCCTTTTATAGAAATGGGAAAAGTGTTGGCAGCTTCAAACAAATGAGCAATCTTTATTATTTTTAGTCTTGTTTCAGTCAGTTTATATAAAAACTTATTCTAATTAATTGAAAAGAAATGCTAATTTTGAATGTTCTGGTACCTTTATTGGGAGGGAGTTTAAACTAGTAATGTTTTTATAGGCTATTAAACTGTTTGTACTATAGCCACATTGTTGTTGGCATTTATCTAGCACAGAGATTCCCAAACTTATTTGGCCTACCGCCCCCTTTTCAAAAAGAAAATTACTCAGCACCCTCCTGGAAATCTTTCTTTAACTTTTTAATGTTTTTTTTTTTAATTTGCATCATTTCAAAAAAATATAAAATAATTTTAAAAAAAGATGTATCTTAAATTTAATAATTAATTGTAAATGTGTGGTTTTCCTACATTGAAATTTAGATGATGCAATATCGTGTCATGTAACCATAGAGTATCATGTTGCAGACAAGTCATTACGTGCTCATATTCTGCCAATGCATGCTGGATAGTTGAGTGATGGACTGGGTTGTAAAGAAGATTTGTGGCAGAGAGATCAACCAGCAGGCTATTTATCGTAGTAGTTCAGGTGTGAGTTAATGTGTATTAATAATGTGGGTGATTGCAGTAGCAGAGGAGAGAAGAGGGTTTAATGTGAGAGATGTTACTAAGGTTAAAACGAGGATTTGACAACTGATTGAATATGAGGAGTGAGAGAAAGTGAGAAGTTGAGGGTGACAGTTGGGTTGTGAGCCTGGGGTATTGGGAGGGTGATAGTAGCCTTAACAATAGTAGCAAAGTTAGGAAGAGAGAAGGTCTGAGAGGGAGAAAGATAATCAGTTCAGTTTTAGACATGTTGAGTTTAAGAAACCTGTGGGACATCTAGTTTGAAATGTCCCGTGGGCAGTTAGAAATGCAAGGTTGGAAATGAGGAAAGAGGTTAGGGTTGGATAAGTCAGATTTGAGAATCTTTAGGATAGAAATGATAATTGAATCCATGGAAGCTGATGCAATCACCAAATGAAATAGAATAAAGGGAGAAGAGAGAAAGGCCCAGTACTGAACATTAGGGGAAACCAGTAGTTAGTGAATGTGATGGATTAACATCCCCAAAAAGAGCCTGAGAAGAAGACCCAGAAGAGAGCAGTATCAGGAAAAATGGGAGTGAAGAGATTATTAAGAAGAGGGTGATGGCCATTGTCATAGGCTACCAAGAGGTCAAGGAGTATGAGGACTAGATGATTTTAAAGTTTCCTTTAATATCTGACCCTCAGTGTTTAAACAGCAGGTTTAGGGTTAGAAACTGGGAGTCCTGACTTCCAGTCCTATATCTCTAGCTTCATGTAAAATACCTTGTGGTGGGAAGAAACTAAGTACAATGTAGTTGAAATTGCTGTACTTTTTCATCATTGCTACTTTATATTCATTGATGTACTTCCTAGGTAGCATGCTGTCTCAGGATACGTTAATAGATTGGAGTGAGAGTCTTGAACCAGCAAGACTAGTGCTTTTTTTGAGAGACTAGAGGAATATATAAACCTGAAAACTAAAGAATTGTTTACAGTGTTCTTTATAGCTGAAATCTGGGCTTGACATTTTACATTTGGTATTTTGGGCATTGGTATTCTCTGAGCTTTGATTCATACTACACAGTAAGCCAGGATGATTGCCAACAGCATCTTGGAGTCTAGCCAATGTTAGCCATATTGACTGTGTCAGCACTTGGCTGAGCCAGCCTGGGGTGTACCTATATGGTAAACTGAAGTATGGCAGCCACAGCCCTAGTGGCTACATCAACAGTTGTTTTAAAGCTTGCATTAACCCCATGAGACTACACTGTTGTGAGTTGTCGGAAGAATAACAATAATAGAGTAAACTAGCACTTGTAGTCTAAGGCTAGACAGGTCGAGGATGAATCTCAGAGGCAGAGTTGATATAGCACTGGGATTTGAAAATTATTGTTTGAATCTTCTAGTCAGAGAATGGTATTTGTGTGTAGTTAGCAGGGAAGAGCCTGTGGGTCTTCTCTTCATCTCTTTAAATATACCTACACATAAGAATAGCAGGAAAGTCAAGAGTTTTGTCTTTGAATACAAGTGATAATGATTACACAAGCACACAAACACATAAATCTGTATCACATGGACAAAATAGCATTGATTTAGGAAAGTTTGTAACAATAGTCAGTGTAACTAAATTCTGGAAAGAAATTTAGGTCAAAGAGCTCTTGTATTAAGATATTTTGTCCCTTACTTATTTGCATTTATGCATGCTAGCATAATTAATATATCAAATAATTGCCTGCATCCTGCCAACACAAATCTGATATGATGGTCAAAATGTCTGTCGGAAATATAGGACTGGCATACGAGTGAGATCTCTGGGATAGAGGTAATGTAGATTTGGTATTCTACCCAAAAAGCTAAATATTCTGTTTTATCCTGAGTGTGGATGAGATCACCAAGGGAGTGAATATTGAGAGAAAAGAGCAGCCAGCTTGGGGAGTGGGGGTAGATTCTTAGTGGTTAAAACCGTGTTGTCAATTTCAACTCAAAATGTACAAACTGACTTTTAAAGTCAAAGTTTGCTCAAGTTGAGTCAGGATTTTGAATAAGGAAGAATGCCGATTTCCTTTATTTTGCTACCAATTAGAAGAACAAACTAGCAACCTTTTTTTTTCTTTTTGTGGGCTAGTAAATGTTTGTACTTGTTATGCCTGTACCTTAAACTTCATTTTCTGTTTAGATTGGGCAGTATATCATGTCCCTCCCACTAAATCTTGAGCCATTTGTTACCCAGGAGGATTCTGCTTTGGAATTAGCATTGCATGCTGGAAAGCTGCCATTTCCTCCTGAGCAAGGTAAGAGAATGACTTAGCTGCTGTTGCACCTCAGGGAAAAAACACTGATCCAGATATTTCTAGCTTTGTGTGAGAGGAGAACACCAAATGTCATAGGATCGTAGATTTGTAGTGGGAAGGAACCTTAGAGGTCATGTAGTCCAAAGCTTCCAAACTGAAGCTCATAAAGGTTAAATGATTTGCTTTGAGGATAGTAAGTAGAATGGAAATTTGAACTTTAGTCCTCTGACTCCTAAATCTAGCACTGCTTATAAAGCACCATGCTGTCCTCCTGTCAGTGAAGCACCTTAGTGCTTGCTTATGTACTCTCTTCCAAAATAGAAACTCATAAAATGTTGTTGCACCTAGATATTATTTGGAGTATTTTATGGCTGAAGAAACTGAGGCCAAAGAAAGGAAAACTCTTACCTCAGGTCTATTGACTTAACCCAGATTAGAAGCCAGTTCTTTTAATTCTCACTTCAGTCTTTTTTCATATCCCTCTTAAAAGTGAATGAATTCACTCTAATAGAATGAACAGTTTTGGATTAACAGTTATCAAAAAGCTACAGCTGTGGAATCATGAGTCTGGAGTAAGGAGAAAGTATTCGCTAAGATGTTTTAACACCGTTGATGTTTGCCAGTCTCTAATGGGCATTTGTAATAGAACAGTTGGTCAGGACTGATCGTGTTTATTGATAAGTAGCGAGTGATAGGTTTAAGGTTCCTGGAAACTTTGCCTGAAATGGAGGGTCAGCTGATAGGCACAGGTTGGGTCACAAGCCTAGAAAACAGAGATAAGCATTATTGACTTCAAGGGAGAAATGTCAGAGTGTTCCTGTTCTCTTTGGGTAAAGTCAAAAGTCCTTGGGTGTAACTTAATCAAAAGCATTTCTATGAAGTGGCTGCTATTAAAATTGAGGAAGATTGAAGTAATTACAAGACTTTTCACTGAAACCAAATCCAAAGTTAAAAGATACCATAAATCTATTGTTCAGAAACCTAGCTTTTCAGCATCTCTTCTTGAAGCTCTACTCCCTTGGTTTTTGTGATAGTTCTTCTCTTTGGTTATTCTCCTACTTCTCTGACTACCCTTTACTGGCTCTTCTTCCCTGCCTCTTGATTTAAGCATGTCTTTCAAGGTTCATCCCACCCTACTTTCCTTTCCTATAGTCATGCACTCACAGCTTCAGCTATTATCCTTGTGCTGATGATGCCTGAATTTACATCTCCAACTTTGATCTTCTATCTGTGTTTCATTTCTCTGCTTCCAACCAACAATAGAAAATAGAGGAAAAAATTAATGCATTCTTAAGGGCCCAGGTCAAGACCCATCTCTTTCACGACATCTTCACCAATTATTCCAGCCCATCTTGTTTTCCTTTTCTCCTAACTCATGGGGTATTTCAAGTGCCATGCAATTCAACACATTTTTTTTATTATTTTGTGTGTTGGTCTTACTTAGACATGAAGCTCCCTGAAGACAGACGACTTTTTAGGCTTCTTTTGTATCCTGTATAGCATGTAGCACAATCCTGTACACACATAGGAGGTATTTAGTAACGTTTAATTAGCCAGTGGGATTTTTCATGGGGAGGTATCCTGTGTTTCTGGTGAAATATTCTTTCATTGTTTCAGGGGATGAATTACCTGAGCTGGACAACATGGCTGACTACTGGTTGGGTTCCATTGCTAGGGCCACAATGCAGACATATTGTGATATGATCCTTCAGATTCCTGAGCTGACCCCACACTCCACAAAGCAGCTGGCTACAGACATTGGTATGTATGGGGCTTATGGGAGTCAGGTCACTGCTGCTGGTTGTCTGGCAGCCCCTTAGGGTCAAATACATAGGAGTTAGATTGGAATGAACAACACTAACAAGTCTGCTTCCTTGCCCCCTTCATTTGGGTCACCCCAGAACTGTCCTTATGCTTCTGACAGGGTAGACCAGATGCCAGATCAGATATAGGACTTGCCTCCTTTCAGCATGCATGTGACAGAGTCTGAGGTGTGCCCTTCTGCCTCTTTCCTGAAAGGTGAGAGACCAGCTTTTGCCAATACAGGATACTAGAGAAAGAACTTTTCAAGTCTCTCCTTAAAAGTCTGGGGTTTGTTTTCAAACTATGTTATGTGTTGCAGACTCTCCTTAGGGTACATGAGAACACTTAGAGATACATGTGAAGCCTCATGTGTGTGATGCTGTCTGGTCTCTACAGAAAGAGCCTTTTGCAGTAAAGAGTTTCCTGAGGAACAGCCCAAGTGCCTGTTTATTCCATGCAAGAAAATGACCCTGCCTGCATGGGGCACTAGATATTAACAGTACCTAGATTTTCATCTGAGTGCCCATCTGTTTGATGTTTAAAAAAACTCTTTACCACAGTGTGAGAGAGGGTTGTTAAAATAATGCTGTTTGTGAAGATAAAACCTTCAACACTAGTCACTTAAATAGAATCATAGAAAGAAATTTTGAGCTGGAAAAGAACTTTAGACTGTGAAATCCAACCCCTGCATTTTACTGGTAAGGAAACTGAGGTTCCCAAGGGAAAGTTCACTCCCCAAAATTGAACAGCTAATTAATGGTAGAATTGGAACCAGAACCTAGCATTCCAATATTTTTTCTGTTAAGCCATATTGCCTCCCAGATAGAAGACAAGGTTTTGTCCATGGGCTTAGTCTTTATAAATTCATAGAGTCATAGAATATTAGTACAGAAAGGGTCCAACCTCTTCATTGTATAGGTGAGGAAACAAAAGCCTAGGGAATTTAAGGGATTAGCCCAGAGGCACATAGCTAGCTAATTGCAGACCTGGAACTACAACCCAAGTGTTCTTATTCCTCCTCCAGTATTCTTACCTGTTAAGCCATCAGTATCACAGTGTAACCATCTACTTTTTTCCACTTCACTGGGCACATTTTATTTAGGAAAGTAAAATGAAATGAAACTCAAATTCATCTATGTTACTACTTATTAATTGTTCTAGGCCCAGGGATAAGGGAACCTGTGGCCTTGAGGCCACATGTAGCCCTCTAGGTTCTCAAGTATGGCCCTTTGACTGAATCCAAACTTCACAGAGCAAATCCCCCAATAAAAGAATTTGTTTTGTAAAACTTGGATGCAGTCAAAGGGCCGCACCCAAGGACCTAGAAGGTCATATGTGGCCTCGAGGCAGCAGGTTCTCCCCCACTGTTAGGCAAAAGTCTTGGTGAGGAAGAGAGGTTGAAACCTTGAGATTTTGGGATTCTTTGTCAGTTATAATCATCTGTGTTATTCTTTCTCCCACATATTTTGAAGAAGTGTCCAAGGAGTCATTGAATTCCAATCATTGAACAAGCTATCTTAGCAGTTAAACTGATGCTTGACTTGGTGTACTTATTACCTAGGCAGCATCTTTGGGAAGGGGCCCAGTAAGATAAGAATATAAAATCAGTTATGCTAGCAACCACAAAGAAAATAGTAGAGAACAGTAAAATGCAATATATAATCAAATGTCACATGATGTGGTACAAATTATTAATGCCATATGAATTTAGAGAAGGGAATGGATGAAAGAAGGGAGGAAGGAAAACATAGAATTGCCTCCTAATTTATATCATGCCTGTTTAAGAGGTCATGTTTACCTTCTGTGTAGATTTTTTTCTTCCTAATTTTAATGTATTAGAAAAGCAGACCTCTTTCCTTGATTCTCTTAATCATTGTAACTAAGTTATGGGACTGAAAGCAATTATTAGCTGCAATGATAGCCCTTTGCAACACTGGGGTTAAAGGATATAATTCACACTTCAGTTATAAATATTATAGAATTTTACTAAATGGAATTATTTTTAAAGGTATATGGTTTGACCTTTGTTTTATTGTGTTTATTGTGTTTAGAAAACTCTCAGAACTGTAGGTTGTTTGCTCCTTAAATGGGGAGTGAGGGGGGAGGGTAGTTTAGTGGTCTCATTCAGGTTGTAGTGCTGTGGTTGTTCCTTATTTAGGAAGAGGATGTGCTGGTCATCTTTACTTTTTGTGCTGAGTAATGCCTATTTGCTTTTAAAGTAATAACCCTTGCCTGCCTACAGAGAAAGATCTTGAAGACATATTTTCTTTTTTCTTTTAAACCCTACAGACTATCTGATAAATGTGATGGATGCCTTGGGCCTCCAGCCATCCCGAGTCCTCCAGAACATGGCCACTCTCTTGAAGACCAAACCAGAAGATTATAGACAGGCAGCCAAAGGTCTCCCCCGCCGACTAGTCAGCAAAGTGGCCTCCATGAGGAATGTGACTTACTGATCCTACTATGCAGACTTTGGAAGGGGGGGTGAGAGCTAATATTCTGGGCCAACAGCAGTATTCTCATATTTATTGGGAGTATTTTACCAACTTGGCCAGGAATCAAGGCATCTTCTTGAACAGGAAGAGGGCCAAGATTCATTTGTGTAATTCCCAAAGGTTTGTGGATAGAGGGAATATTATTTATTAAGGTAAATATTTTCATCTTTTTTTGAATGATCTGATTTTTCAAATGGAATTTACAAATAAAATGAAGTGAAGAAAGAAATTTAAAAAAACCAACTAAACTAATCTTTATGTTCACATGAGTATCAAAATGTCAAATTGCCATAGTAGCAGGCCTTTAGGGAGTATGGGGACTAGTCATTTCGTATTTAGGTCTTTGCTTTTCTTGGTGTGGGTAATGGTGATATAACTAGTGTTTGTTGTATTGTGTGATCTGTGTTAAACTATTGGCAGCTTGCAGCTCCTGGTACTGCTTAACTGGGAAACTCAAACTAGGCTCTCTGCACCTGATAGCTTCCATAGACATTTAACAATATAAGTGGCCATAACTGTAAGGCTTTTTGGTGGGAAAGACCATGGGTGATTCTTTTAAAAATCGTGTGCATTTTCCCTTCAAAAAGGGGTTATTTGGGAATATCTGAAGTGTATATTGTGGCATTTGGGAGGGGAGCCTATGTTGGGATATTGGAGGCAAAGACAGGAGTGCTGGTTTTTCAGAATGTTTACAATTTTTTTAATTGAAAAGATAAAGTGAATTTTGTTTATATAAATATTATTATGTTGATTAAGAGACATCATTGGGACATTTACTCTTCTTGGGCTGCCCTTTTGGTCATTTTAGATCCATTCTAATCAATGTCATTCCTTTCACTTAGTTCTCATCATCAACCCCATGAATATAAAGGTAGAATATGTCATCTGTGGGCTTCTCACACATGTTCATGGTATTGTAACCATTTTGGCTAGCAGTGGCAGAGCCCCAGTTGGGAACCTGAACCAAGAAAAATATTTCAGTTTTTTATGCAGCTGAGCACACACTGTCCCTGGCAGGAGCTGAGCCTGTGTTTGGGGACTGGCCACTGGGGAAAACCGCCTTGAATAAGCAAAGACAGATTCATATAAGTATCCAAGAAATCTAGAGGGGCAACAGTGTGTTTATTTAAGCTGGAAAGCTTTGTGGGTTTAGTGACCTTGTCCTCTTCCCCCATCCCCTATAGTAGTCTTTCTATTTCTGTCACATAATTCATCATTTTCTGAGCAATTCACATTTTCAGAAAAATGCCCAAACGTCATTTTGTTAATTTGCTTTTCCTTTCTACATGAACATGAATTCAGATATACCAAGGGTCAAATCATATACCTTTAAAAATAATTCCATTTAGTAAAATTCTATAACATTTATAACTGAAGTGTGAATTACATCCCTTAACCCCAGTGTTGTAAAGGGGGTATCATTGTAATTAATAACTGCATTCAGCCCTATAACTTAGTTACAATAATTTAGAGAATCAAGGAAATATGTTTGTTTTCCTAATATATTAAAATTAGAAGGAAAATCATACACAGAAGGTCAACATGACCTCTTTTTTTTTCTTTTTGGAGGGCAGTTGGGGTTAAGTGACTTGCCCAAGGTCACATGGCTAGTTTTTGTGTTAAGTGTCTGAGGCCAGATTTGAACTCAGGTCCTCCTGACTCCAGGGCTGGTGCTCTATTCACTGCGTCACCTAGCATGACCGCTTAAACAGGCGTGATATAAATTAGGAGGCAATTCTATGTTTTCCTTCCTCCCTTCTTTCATCCATTCCCTTCTCTAAATTCATATGGCATTAATAATTTGTACCACATCATGTGACATTTGATTATATATTGCATTTTACTGTTCTCTACTATTTTCTTTGTGGTTGCTAGCATAACTGATTTTATATTCTTATCTTACTGGGCCCCTTCCCAAAGATGCTGCCTAGGTAATAAGTACACCAAATCAAGCATCAATTTAACTGCTAAGATAGATTGTTCAATGATTGGAATTCAATGACTTCTTGTATGTCTCTTTAAAATATGTGGGAGAAGAAATAACACAGATGATTATAACTGACAAAGAATCCCAAAATCTCAAGTTGGGTCCTCTCTCTGAATAACAAAATCTGTTATTTCTCTGGTATCCCAACTGGGATTCTTTGTAAAAAAAAAAAATGGCTCCTGGGAAGGACTTGGGGTGAGGTGGGGTGGGGGAAATAACTTGCAATGGGACCACAAACCATCCTACCTAAAGTTTTCTCTAACTGTCTTGAATCCTAGAGCTGTTATTCATCTGGTGACTTCTTTCTCTTTGACAACCATCCCAACCTTGATCTTTGGGGACCCATTTGCTTTTTTTTTCCCTTACCTGGAGATAAAGGTTGTTGCTTTAAAAACATTTTTCACTAGCAACAAATACAGCCATAGATGGTTCAGATTCTAACCCTAATAACCCCTACAATCCCAAACTGATTTTCATAGGCTTATCTTCATGTGGACAGCTGCCACGATTCCCTGGAGAGGGCCTCCTTATGTTTATCCTTCGTCAATACCTCACTGGACTACTTAGCTTTTCTGGCTTCTAAGTCGGTACCCCATGTTATACCGTCCACCAAGTTCTGGTAGGCATTATTTTTTGTCCCTTTTGCAAGACTTGAAAGGTGGATAGCTTTAAACCCGTTTCAGCTTAGATGTTAGGTCTGCCTACCTGCTTGTTCTAACATTGATTAGTTGTTTGTTCCCAAGAAAATGCTCATCTAAAATCTGCCTCAGAGTTTTTACAATCTTAAAAATGCTTTGCACAAATGGGAATAATAGTTTCCTCTAACCCTAATTTAATAAACGCAATCCCTTGACAATCATTCTTTTAAGAAATGGAATGATACAGTTGCTTTTCTCACTTGCTGCTCCAAGTCCTAGAAGTGTGACTCTAGGGATGGGTCTTTAATAACATATGGAACACAAGAAAAAGAACCAACTTCCAGAACAGCCACATGCCCACTCAAACCTTGTGGGTGAGTGAATGAGAGAAATTATTGGAAGCAGCCAGTTGAGGATGGGAAGAGACCTAAGAATGGGAGATATAGGAAAGGCTTTTTAACCCTAGGGCCCTGAGGAAGGAATTAAAGAATGAAAAAGTGGCTTGGACCATGACTTGAATGGAGAAACAATTGTATACAACCTTTTTCAGGGGTGGGAGGGAGAAGTAAGGTCTACTTCATGTTGCTGTAGCCCCATTCTTTTTTTTTTTTTTTTTGCTTTTTGGAGGGAGGCGGACAGGGCAATTGGAGTTAAGTGACTTGCCCAAGGTCGCATGGCTAGTAAGTGTTAAGTGTCTGAGACTGGATTTGAACTCAGGTACTCCTGACTCAGGACCGGTGCTTTACTCACTATGCCACCTAGCTGTCCCCGGAGCCCCATTCTTTCATTGTTGCTCAGAGTCATTGTGGAGTGTTTGGGTGGAATTAGGGTCAAACGATTTTTCATGGGATGAAATACTTTTCCTGAGCTCATCTAATGAGTCATTAGCAAAGATGAGACTAAACTTACGCCATCCCACTTCCCAGTCTTATTCTAGTGCTTTTACCCTCAGAGGAAACAACTTAAATAAGATGAAGGGATTCAGGAGGGAGACGTGAAATAGAAATTAATAAAAGGGGAATCAGTAGAGTGATACTGATACAAGAAAGAGTGAGAAGCTTAGAACTGGTGGGTTTTTCCTCGGTTAATCTTGGATTTTGAGAGATTATATCTTCTGCCATCTCCCCATTGGGTTTGGAGAATCTCAACTGGAACCAGCTCTCCCTGTACCCCACCCTAAAAGCCTGTGACTCTTGTGCCACCACACCCACCTTTTCCTTGGTACACCATGTTCAGTGGGGAGCCAAATAAAAATCCACACACTACCTGGATATACTTCCTTATTTTTAGTCTGTCATCTGCTTCTTTAAGTTTATGGGTTTCTGTTTTCATCTTTCCTGGTGATGGCAGCTCCTGGTTGCTGCTACTTTCATTGGAGTCCACCTTTGTGGCTTACCTCTGTTTTACCACATCATCTTGGAAGTGAGGAGAAGGAAGGGCTGGTTTTCCAGGGCCTGCTTCAGGCTTAATTTTGTCCTCTGCAGTAGATGAACTGAGGGAGACCTCTTTAAGTCATAGGTACAGAGTTGAATTTGGTCATGGAACTTGGATGAATGTTGAATAAAAAAATTGTGTGGGAATGAAATTCTGCCAGTCACAATGATACAAACATTATGTCTATTTTGGGGATCTCTTGCAAAAGGCACTCTTTATTCCTAGTCCAATTTTGTGGGGTTTTTTTTTTTTTGGTAGTGCAATGAAAAATGAAACCCCCTAACTGTTTTTTTCATCTTTGTTGGGACTGTGCAAATGAATTAGGGGGAATTTTTAGGTTTCCTTTGAAGAAAGAGGCCATGGGGGATATAAGTGTTTTTGTCCAATGTTGTTCCCCTCACCTACTTGGGTACGATAGCATGCTGATACTACTTTGAGACTAAGGGTACCTGGAGATGTTTCTATCTTGGGAGAGAGCCCAAAGTTTTGTTTTTTTTTTCCTTTAGGTCTAGCCTGTGGTATCAAACTCTTAGTCCCACAGACTCCTCCTTGTCTCCAGCAGATGTGAGTGTATATTCCGAGGCCCCACTGTGGTTACCAGATGGAATGGCAGGTAGCTACAGCCTAAAAATAGCTTTTGTCTCCTGGTTTTGCCTCAGGACTTTGATGCCCTGATGTGGAAGTTGGCACTAAGCTTTGATCCCAGAGCCATGAGATAGGACTTGAGAAGTCAGGTTGTGATTCTGCAGGCCTTGAAGGGGCTTGGTGAGTCCAGTTCTGAGATCCCCTGATCTGAATGGTTCTGGTCACTTTTGGTCCAGCCTTTTGATAGAGACTTGCAGTTCATGAAGAAAATGAGTCTCTCATTTGTGGGTGCACAAAAGCTTTGCCCTTGCTTGACTGTTTACAGCTTTCCCTTCTACACCCTCCCCCAATAACCTTCTCTGAGTAGCCACAAAAAGAACTTACCAACTTGCTCTAGCCTGAATGATCTAGGCAACTCAGAAATCATCTTATCCCCAAAGGCTTTGAAATGGTTCCAGTAGAGTTCTGTCAGTGCAGGACAGGTTGGGATTAGTGGTGATTTTGGTTGAGGGATTATCTAAATCCTTTGTATTTCCCTTCTTTCATTAGTGCCTTTAGCTGAGGGTGGAAAAGGCAAAGAAGTTCAGGTATTTTGTCCTCTATTGGCAGCGATCTAATTCAATAGATGTTTATTGAGTGGTTACTACATACCAATTACCTGGCACTGTGGATACAAAGATAAAAGACAATAAACACACACCTTGCTCTTAACAAGTTCACAATTGAATGGGGGATATGACAGGCAGACTAGAATTGTTCAAAGTGAAGAAAAAAGGAGGAAATAATGAGAGTTAATGCCTGTGTTATTTGACATATATAAAGGTATGGCCAAGGGTAAGGTCTACATAGAATTCTGGGATTATTGACTAAAAAGGTAGCTTTTGGTGTGATTGTGGGCCCACTAACATTTATGGATCGAGTGATTCATCTGTATATTTCCTTATGTATTTCTCCTCTCACTATAGTGTACTTCTCACGTACTGTGAGGAATGGGACTGAATTGAGTTCTGACTGCATGCACACTTCCCTAAGTAAGGCCTTCACGGTAGAAGAGATGAATTTGGGGATTATCACTCCATGCTTCACTCAGTAGAGGGTATGACCACCTCCTCTTTCTAGCTTGGGGAGGAAGCCTCTTCTGTTCTTGACTCCCCAACCTTTCTTTGCCAGACATTTTTTGCTGAAGGTAGCTTAGAACCAGGGAATATAGAAGCTCAGCTATTTTTTTCACTTCCTATGGTAAGATGGAGCCTTGGAGTAAACTATGATAGGATAAAATGAAATGTGGTCAGGGTATTTTACTTCCCCAAAGCTCCTGAGCTGGGCCTAGGGTATTCTATAGAGCAAATATTAAACACTGGGATTCTGTTAACATTACCAAATAATTAAAATGATCACTCACAAAGCAGTTGACACTACTTCATGGTTTATTTATGGAGAGCTCACGTAGAATTTAGAGCTGGAAGGAATTTTAGAATTCATTTAGTCCAGTTCTCTCATTTTACAAGTGGGAGAACTGCAACATAAAGAGGTTGTGACGAGAAGGATTGTGTAAGTAATAATTGGCAGTCAAGATTTGAATACAAGTCCTTTGATACCATATTTAGTGCCCTTTCTACCACATCACACTTGCCATCTTAAAAGGACCTCAGTATTGTAAACAATTTAATACACACAACAAATTCAATTAAATAAGCATTCATTAAATCTGTTATGTGCAAAGCAATGTAATAGGCTGGAGATAGAGAGACACAAATGAAATAGTCCCTGACCTCAAGGAACTTACACTCCAATTGGGGGAGATAACATATAAATTGGAACATACGATATAGATACATAATAGATGGAAGGTAGTACTAGCATTTGGGGGTGCCACACAAGAAAGGTATCCTGGAGAAGGTATTGCTTTAATTGAGTCTCAAAGGAAATCAGGATTTCAAGAGTTGGAAGGAAGAGCATATCAAACATAGGGAACAGCCAGTACAAGGATGAATGATGGAGCATTCTCTCTGAGTATCAGCAAGTTGTTGGATAGTACAGTTGGATTGTGGAGTGCATTGAGGGAAGTAGAAAGTAAGAAGTCTAGAAAGGTAGACTTTAAATGCCAAACAAAGGACTTTCTATTTGATCCTGGTGGTAGTAAGGAGCCCCTAGAGTTTAGTGAGCAGGATAGAGTGACATAGTTAGATCTACACATCAGGAAAATCACTTTGCCAGCTTTGTGGAGGATGGCTTGGAATGGGGATAGAGTCAAGCAGGAACAACAATTACAAAGTCATTGTCATAATTCAAGTAAGAGGTGATGAGAGGGTGGTGACTATAAGAGTAGAAAAAAAGGGGAGGTATGTGAGAGGTGTACTAGAGAAAAAAGTCACACAGTTTGGGTACTGGAAGGATGATGGAATCTTCAACATTAATAGAAAGTTTCAGTAGAGGGGAGGGTTTTGGAGAATAAATAATGAGTTCTGTTTTGGACATACTAGAAGTGCCTTTAAGACACGAAGTTTAAAATGTCCAATAGACAGTTAGTGATGTCGAATTAAGGAGAGATGGTGGGGCTGACTGGTCACCTAACTACAGGTGATAACTGCAATCTTGGGAGCTGTTGAGGCCATCAACTGAGACGTTATTAGGAAAAAGAGGGCCCAGGAGAGAGCCTTGGAGAACACCTACAATTAGTGGGTATGGCATGGATAAAGATCTCACAATAGAAAAGGAGCAGTCACATAAGTAGGAGAACCAAGAAAGAACATTCATGAAAACAGAGAGGAGCAATTATCAAGGAAGATGGTGTCAGAAGGAAGAGTAAGGAGATCATTAAGTTGGACAAATAAAAGATCATTGTTTTCTTTGTAGAGAAAAGTTTTGTTTGAATGATGAGGTCAGAAGCCAATTGTAAAAGGTTCAGAAGATAATAGAGAGGAGAGGAAGTTGACGTACTCTTTGTAGGTGATTTTTTTCAAGTTGAGTAAGGGATACAAGGGAGCTTTTGGGGGATGGTCAGATCAAGTAATGGTTTTTAAAGGATGGAGAGGCTTGGGCTTGTTTGTAGGGAACAGGAAAAGAGGCAGTAAATAGGGAGAGATTGAAGATTTGAGAGTGGGAATGATGATGGGCTATCTGCAGGAGAAAATGAGAGGATGGTATCAAGGTATTTGTAATAGGATTGGCTTTGGCAAATAGAAGGGCCATTTTATTGTCAGAATTTTGGTGTGAAGGAGGAGATACTGGGGAGTAAAGTCATGGGGTAGAAGGTAAGGAAGAGAGAAGAGGGAGGTCTTGTTTGGCCTCCATTTTTTCTGTCAAGTGTGAGTCAAGGTACTCAGCAAAGAGGATATGGAGAGGAAATTGTATAGGATGATCAGAGAGATAAAAGGTTTCTAATTTATTTTTAATTAATTTTTTTAGTTAATCTTTTTTCTCCCTCCTGACTTCCCCCTTCTCGTGGGGAAAAAAAAGAAAACAAAACCTTTATAACTAATATGCATAGTCAAGTGAAACACATTCTCATAATGGTTATGTCCAAAAAAAGCGTGTCTCATTTTGCACCTTGAGTTGTACTTTACTTTGTCATGAGGAGGTGGGTAGCATGCTTCATCATTGGATCACATGGATGAAGTCATGTGTCTAGTACCAAAAAGAAGAAAAGAATCCTTACCTCTAGGTCCATGATTCCTTGTTCCTCCTCTTCACTATATTAAAAACATTTTTTATAGAAGTTTTATTGGTGTCTTTGGTTTGGTTTGAAAAGGCACAATTGGTAATAGGAAAAGGGCCCAAGGAATTCAAGAGTAGAATATAGTATAGTGTTGAATTGGCTCATCAAGGGGTCCAGATTGGGAAAGAAGGAGAGTGAAGCCAGAACAAGGCAAAGGCCTGGGATGGTGCTGAAGGATGGAGGAGTGGGAGGTCATGATAAGGACAAGGAGTAGATTTAGAGGGAATGAAGCACGGGGAGAGATGGAGAGATGAGAGATTGTGACCAAGTAGAGGAAATTCAGAGTTCATGAATATGAAAGTGGAACATTGGTGAGTGATGGCAAGACCATTCCTGTGGGCAGGAGAGTTGAGTAGATTGGGGAATTAAAAGTCTTTTAAGAACATCAAATAACCTGCCCATATGGATGGGATATATAATGTAGGTTCTGAGGATTGAGGGACAAATAAGATTGATTTGCCCTCACAATTCTTACATTATTTTACTTGTGCCTGAAGAGTGTTGGTTTTTTGTTTGTTTGTTTGTTTGTTTTTTATTTTTTTACAAAGAGTTGTTTCCATATGTATATAAGCAAATAGAGTTCCATTTGCATAAAACTCTCCTCTTTGGTAGAGATGGATTATTCCATGCTGCAGCCTGTAAGAGGGGGTGGCGTTGGGAGCTTGAGAGAAGAAAGGTTCTGGTCTTCTGGCTTTCACCTTCCAGAGAAAAGACATGCTGTTTCAGGTGCTTTATAGGGAGAGGAAAGTCGAGAAAGACTCTGGGAAGAAGCCACATGTAGAGGAGCTGGTACCTTGATTATGTTCCTATGCCCAGCTTTGCCACACTAGATAGACTTTGATTCTCTCTTGATTGAGTTAAGATATCTCACTCTCAGTAGGAAAATCCACTCACTCTATATCATCTGCTATATTCGTTATCTGAAAATCTTTTCTGATTTCTCTTTGATGTCAACTTGGATAGACGGGTTTATTTGCTATTTATGGCCTTTATGTAATTGGCTTTTGCTGGGAAGGGATTCAAACCTTAGGTATGGGAGTAGGGACGGGAGCAGGCCCAGCTAAGTGGTAAAGTGAATAGAGTGCTCAGCCTGAAGTCAGGAAGGCTCATCTTCCTGAGTTCAAATGTGACCTCAGACATTTACTAGCTGTGTGACCCTGGGCAAATCACTTAACCCTGTTTGCTTCAGTTTCCTCATCTGTAAAATGAACTGGAGAAGGAAATGACACTCCAGCATCTTTGCCGAGAAAACCTCCAAATGGGGTCACAGAGTCAGACACAACTGAACAACTTAGTATATCTTGGAGTACTCCTTCCCCATTAAGGGATAATGATCAGGAGTACAGCTTGAACCTAAAAAAATATTCCCCTAGTTTAATGTTCTTTTGAAGAGTTGAATGGTGATAGATATAATTCTAGCCAAGTACTATTTTTTTTTTTAGTAGAGTAGGGTAATGACTACATGATCCCAATTTCCTACTTCCCTTCTTAGCAAGAATCAAGGTCTTGGAGAAGGGTAGGTGGAGAAGTCTATTCATCCAAATCCATGTCTAACTTCATCAGATTTACCTTGGTTTCTAATGATAGCTTACAGTTATAGCACATTAACTTTCTTTTCTACTTTTATTTCTAAATCCATCCTTATGCTTTTTTCCCCTCATTCTCTAAAGTGCATGCCAAATTTAAGAGAATTCTGAAGGGCTCATGATGAAAAATGCCATCCAGCTCCAGAGAAAGAACTGTTGGAATCTGCATGCAGATTTTTTTAACTTTTTCTTTTTTTGTCTGTGTTTTCTTTCACAACATGACTAATATGGAGATATATTTTATATGACTGCACATGTTTAACCTCTGTCAAATTGCTTGCCTTATTAGTGAGACGCAGAGGGGAGAGAGGGAGGGAGAAATCAAAGGACTCCAAATTCTAAAAAAAATGTAAAAATTGTTTTTGCATGTAATTGGAAAAAAATAAAATATTAAAAAAATTAAAAATAAAGTGCATGCCAAAAACTCTCTGTTTTGATGATATTTTTATTCCCTTTTTTCCTCCCACTCTATTGAAGTTGTACCACTTTGAATGACTCTTACTTTGGCTTTTCTTATACACATACACACACACACACTCTCCTCTTTTCTCTCTCTCTCTCTCTTTCTCTTTCTCTCTTCTGCTATTGTGAATGTTTTTTTAAATTAATTAAACAGATGCTTTATTAACTTCTGGTTTACATCATTCATTTCCACCAGATTATGAGTTACATTTTTCCCCCATTTTTTCCCTACCCACCACCCCAGAATAGCAGTCCCACTAGATATCCCCTCATCCAATCTGTTCTCTCCCATATCTTCTCCCATACCCCCTTCGACTTTGCCATTAGGGCAAGGTGAATCTCTGAGCCCCACTGCCTGGACATCTTATGAAACATTTAATTTTAAAACTTTGATTTTCAGATCCATTCCCTTTCTCCCTTGTCACCCACTCCCTCTGAGAAGATAAGCAATTCAGTATGTGCTGTACATGTATATCTATGCAAAACATTACCATAGTAGATATATTGTAAAAGACTGCTTATATTTCCCCCCTACCTGTCTCACCTCCCACCTGGTGCATTCCCTATTTTGATCCTGTCCCTCTTTGATAGTGGGTACTTCTAACCTCCCCTCTCCCCAGAATGCCCTCCCCTCCATCATCCCCCCCTCTCATCCCCCTTTCCCCTACTCAGGAGAGTGAGTGAGGGTAAGATATTCCATTTAGTATGTATGTGATTCTCTCCTTGAGCCAACTTCAATGAGAATATGCTTTTGCCTTTTTGCCTTCCTGTTCTTCCCCTCCCCCTGCAACTACTTCCCCTTGCCTCTTCTACATGAGATAGTTTGCCCTACCCTGTCTCTCTCCATCTCCTCTTGCCACTTTCCTCTCTCACCTCTTGACTTCACCCCTTAAGAGTCATCCCTTCCTTGGGGTGGCTAGGTGGCGCAGCGAGCAGAGAGCCAGCCCCGGAGCCAGAAGAACCCGAGCTCGGATCTGGCCCCAGACACCCAACACACAAACAAAAACCCAGCCACGTGAACCTGGGCACGTCACTCAATCCCAATTGCCCTCCAAAAAAAATAATAATAATCATCCCTTCCCATCAAATTCAACCTATGCCCTCTATCCATGTATACCTGTGAACATATGCCATGTACCCATCTTCAATTATTTTCATAATGAGAAAGGTTTCATCAAACACAGTTATTGTTTTTCCAGGTAGGATTGTAAATAGTCCAACTTTGATAAGTTCCTTTTGATTTCTTTTCCTTGATTGCCTTCTCAAGCATCTCTTGCTTCTTGTGTCTGAATGTAAAATTTTCTATTCAACTCTGGTTTTTTCATCAAGAATGCTTGAAAGTCCTCTATTCCACTGAATGACCATATTTTCCCCTGAAATAAAATACTCAGTTTTGCTGGGTAGGTGACCCTTGGGTTCAGTCCCAGCTCTTTTGCCCTCTGAAATATCATATTCCATGCCCTTTGATCCCTCAGTGTAGAAGCTGCCAGGTCCTGGGCTATTCTGATTGTGTTTCCACAATATTGAAATTGTTTCTTCCTGGCCGCTTGTAGTATTTTCTCCTTGATCTGGGGGTTCTGGAACCTGGCTATAATATTCCTGGGAGTTTTCTTTTTGGGATCTTTTTCAGGAGGTGATCTGTGGATTCTTTCAACCTCTATTTTGCCCTCTGGATCTAAAACATCAGGGCAGTTTTCCTTGAGAATTTCTTGAAGGGTGATTTCTAGGTTCTTTCCTTGATCATGGCTTTCAGGTAGTCCAATAATTTTTAAATTGTCTCTCCTGGATCTATTCTCCAGGTCAGTGGTTTTTCCCATGAGATATTTCACATTGCCTTCTAATCTTTCGTTTGTTTGGATCTGCTTAACAGCATCTTGATTTCTCATAAAGTCACTAGCTTCCATTTGCTCCAGTCTAACTCTGAAGGAATGAATCTCCTCAGTGAGCTTTTGAGATTCTTTTTCCATCTGGCAAATTCGACTTTTTAAGGCATTCTTCTCCTCATTGTCTTTCTGAGCCTCTTTTGCCATTTGAGTTAGTCTATTTTTTAAGGTGTTATTTTCCTCAGGCTGTTGACTGTCATTTCATATTTTTCTTGCATCTTTTTCATTTCCCAAATTTTCCCCCACTTCTCTTATCTGCTTCTTAAGGTCCTCTATGGCCTGTAACCAGCTTGTATTTTCATTTGGGGCTTTTGGTGCAGTAGTTCTGATCTCACAGTCTTCCTCCATGCTTTGGGCCTCTTTGCCCCTAAAATAGGAGTCCAGTGTTGAATTTTTCTGTTTATTTTGTTTCATTTGCCTAGGCATATTGCCACTTAATTACTTGATTTTTGGGCTTGTTGCCACAGTAGGACTCTGCCACCAGACAGGGGAACTTCCGCCCAAACGTGGGGTCTTCACAACTTCCGCCAGTTGGGTGGCCTCTGTAAAGCCTCCACCCACTCTGGCAAGTTGGATACCCACCCCAAACTTCCCCACCAGACCACAATCCAGATCCAGGCAGTTTAAAGCAAAAGCGATTAACCCCCAGACTGATTGCTGGATCTTCCTACAGTTCGAAGACCAGGAACTAGAGCCACTACTGATGCTGCAAAATGGCTTCTGTGCAGCTGTTTCTTCAGCAGCTTTTAGCCCCCAGGGGAGGAAGCCACGTGTTCCCCAAATACTGGTCCCAAAGTCCATAAGGCACTAACCTCTCACTTTGTCCTAGGCATATCTGTGCTGATAATTCTGGAATCGCCACAATTGCTGGTGTTCTGGGGTTCCACCAGCCGGCTGAAGGCCCAGCTGCCCTGGGGCTAAAACCTTGGACCTGTGCTCGGCTCTGCAGGCTGCGCTGTGGGTTCCCAGTGCGCTGTGCTGCCTGCTCTCAGAGCACTGTGCTGGCTGCTCCCTGCAGGGCTGCTGGGCTGTCCTCAGCAGGAGGTTAGCTTCTCTGTGCTGTTCTGTGGGTGCTGTGGCTCCAGAAGTTGTTCGGAGCTCCCTTTCACATTGTTTGAAATTTGTGTGGGGCAGAGCACATTGGAAATGCTGTTTCTACTCTGCCATCTTGGCTCTGCCCCCCCCTATTTTTTGATTTTACCGATAAGTGACTGAGTTAACATTTGCCCCATGAGTGGAAGGTGCTATTGTGAATGTTATGGCAACATCTCTTTCCCATCTTTCTTAAACTAAGTATATATTTTCTTATGAGAGGTTCAAATATGACAGGAATGCAGGAACAGCCTCATCCCATTCTCTGGTCATTTTAATTTCTTACTCCACCTACCCACTGATAATATTGGTATATATTATTCTTACATGTTTCAGAGAAGATCATGGTTTTTCTAATTAAAATCATCCCAACATAACTGGAAGAAAGGCATTTATCATTCAAATTCCTGGGAGTAAGGAATTTGATAATAACTTCAAATATATAGAGAAATTAGAATTGTTTTGGAGATTCTACCAGGTGAGAATAGACCAAGATTACTGGAAAGTCCATGTACTTTTTTTTAGTGAAAAATTCCAGGTTCATGGCTCTGAACACTTTTTTGAAAAAAATTTTTTTTTTTTAATGGAAAAGGACCCACATGTATAAAAATGTTTCTAGCAGCTCTTTTTGTGGTGGCAAAGAATTGGAAATTGAGGAGATACCCATCAATTGACAAATGGCTGAACAAGTTGTGATATATACATGTAATGGAACACTTCTGTACTATACAAATGTTGAGCAGGTGGATTTCAGAAAAACCCGGAAAAACTTACATGCATTGATGCAAAGTGAATCGAGCAGAAGCAGGAGAACATTGTACACAGTAACAACATTGTGCAATGTTCAACTATGATAGACTTCATTCTTCTCAACAAAACAGCTATCCAAGACAGTTCCAAAAGACTCATGGTAGAAAATGCTATCCACATTCAGAGAAAGAACATGGAGTCTGAATGCAGATCAAAGCATATAATTTTTACTTATTTTTCTTTCTCATGGATTTTTCCTTTTGTTCTGATTCTTCTTTCACAACATGACTAGTATGGAAATGTGTTTAATATTATTGTACATATGTAATCTATGTTGGATTGCTTGCTGTCTTGGGGAAGAAGAGAGGAGGGAGAAAAAAATTGGAACTCAAAACCTTATAAAAGTGAATGTTGAAAACTATACATGTAATTCGAAAAAATAAAATAAAGTTTTAACAAAGAAAAAAAGAAATAATTTTATTTCTTTCCATTAACAAAAATTTATTTTGTCTTCTCATCTCTATTCCTTCCTTTTCTCCCCCCACCCCCTCCCCTCCACCATTGAAATAAAAGTAGAACAAAACTCTTGTAACAAATACATGTAGTCAGGCAAAGGAAATTCCTACATTGACCTTGTCTACAAATATGTCTCTTTCTGCACTTAGATTATATATTGCTGTGTCAAAAAGGTACATGCATTTTAATGATTTGGGGGGTCTAGTTTCCAATTACTTCCTACAATGCCTAGACCAAGTAACATATTCTCTGATCAATGCACCTGTTTTCCCATAAGCTCTCCAGCATTTGTCTTTTTCTGTTTTTGCCAATTTTTCCAATTTGATGGGTGTGAGGTGGTATCCCAGAATAGCTTTAATGCAATACACATTCCTAATTATTAGTGATATGGGCATTTTGAAATATGGCTATTGATAGCCTGAATTTCTTCCTTTGAAAGTTGCCAGTTTATATGCTTTGACTATTTATCAATCAACGAATGGTTTTTGTTCTTAACAAAATTAAATCAGTTCCTTATATATCTGGGAAATGAGACCTTTGATGTTTTTTAAACTTTTGTTGATATTTTATTTTCATATCCCCAACATTTCCCCTTATCTCCTTCCTTTTCCCCTTCTTTGCAACAAAGGAAAACATTTAATGAATTCTATCTAATAGCTACAGTGTCTGTTTACTGCACTCCATATCCATATGCCCTCATCTTGACTGAGGGAAGGAAGATGTATTTCCTTCTCAGTTGGACAAGAATCAGAAAATCATAGAATTATAGTTGGAAGGGAGACCTTGGCTGCCATTTAATCTCTAGACCATACCTGAAAGGAAATCTCTACTATAACATACCTAATAGGTGGTCACCAAGCCTCTATTTGAAGATCTCTAATGAAAGGCAACCCATTATTTCCCATGCCAGCCCACTGTACTTATGGGCAGTCCATTATGCTTACAGACAGCTCTAATTGTTAGAAAGTTTTGTCTAATGGCAAGATTGAATTGGCTACTTTTCAGCTTCCATGATTAATCTTAGTTCTTCTTGGCACCAAATAAAACAAGTCTAATCCCTTTTCTATACAACAACCTTTCAAACAACTGGTTGTTGGAAGACCAGTATTCTCTCTCTCTTCTTTTCTCCAGGTTAAATATCATCAATTCTTTCAACCAATCCTCATGAAATGGAATCAAGGCCATTCACCACCCTGAGTCCCCTTTTCTGGACAATTCTCTAATAACCAGAACTAAATATAATACTCCACATATGGGCAGAGTATAGAGCGACTGTCACTTCCTTATTTCTGGAAGCTCTATTTTTCTCAATGAAGCTCAAATTCACATGAGCTTTTTTTGGCTGCCATATTGTTGACTCATTTTGAGCTTATGGTCTATTAAAATTCCAAGCTCTTTCCCAGACTTATTGCTGGCTAACCAATTCCTCTCATTTTTCACTTGTGAAGTTGATTTTTTGAACCCAAATGTAAGATTTTACATTTATTCCTGTTGAATTTTATTTTCTTAGATTCAGCCTAATGTTTCAGCCAGTCAAAATCTTTTGGGATCCTTACTCCACCATTCAGTATTTATATCTTTTAGGTTTGTGTTATCTGCAAGTTTGATGAATATATACCATGTATAGAGAGGATTGGATTTGTGATTTCATTAGTGTTAGGGGCTCCCAGTGAGGAACTCCCTCTGCCAGTGTAGGTTTTCACCTTTTCTTCTGCTTGAAGTCTTAGAAACCCACCTAAAACATTGAAAGGTTGAATGACTTGGGGGTGGAGTCAAGATAGCAGAGTAGAAGCAGAATTTTCACAGGGCTCCAGCTTCCACCTTCCCCAATTCATGTAAAAGGAAACTCTGAACAAACTTTGGATCTATACAACCACAAAATGACACAGAGAAGCTAACCCACAGAGGGAGCCAAGCCCAGCTTCCCCCACTCCAAGCCAGAGGTTTTGGCCCCAGGGCAGGCCTGACCAACCACCTTCTAGAGGGACTCCAGATCACCAGCAGTTGTAGTGGTTTCCAGAATTATCAACACATAGATGCCAAGGACAAATTGAGAGGTCAGTGCAGTGTGGAATTTGGGACCAGTAGTTGGTCAGCCTTTTCCCCCAGGGCAAGAAGCCGCTGAGGCACCACTACCTTGCAGCTGCCACCACATGGCAGCTTCAGCTCCTGGCCTGCAGAGTGCAGGGGGACCAAGCGACCAGTCTGAGGGATAATCACTCTTGCTTTAACCTTCTTGGATCTGGATTGCAGTCTAGGGTGGAGGTCCTGGGGTGTGCGACCAGCTTGCCAGACCATGTGGAGGCTTCAGAGAGGGCACACAACTAATATCTTCAGCAGCTGAGAAAACTCCAGTTTGGGACGAAACTCCCCTGTCTGGTGGCAGAATCCTACTGTGGCAAAAAGTCCAAAAGTCAAGTAATTGAGTGGCAACATGAACAGGCAAAGGAAGCAAAATAAACAGAGCAACCCAACTTTAGACTCCTATTTTGGAGGCAAAAAGGATCAAAGCATGGAACAGGAGGAAGACAATGAAGTCAGAACTCCTGCACCAAAAGCTTCAAAGAAAAATACAAGCTGGTTACAGGCCATAGAGGTCCTTAAGAAGCAAATAAGAGAAGTGGAGGAAAAATTGGGAAGAGAAATGAGAACAATGCAAGAAAATTATGAAATGAGAGTCAGCAGCCTAACTGAGGAAAATAACACCTTAAAAAATAGACTAACTCAAATGACAAAAGAGGCTGAAAAAGGCAATGAGGAGAAGAAAGCCTTAAAAAGCCGAATTTGGAGCTCCAGAATGCACAGAACAACACAGAGAAGCTAACCTCCCACTGAGGATAGCCTGGCAGCCCGGCAGGGAGCGGCCAGCACAGCGTGCTGGGATCCAATCCCAGGACCGCGTGAGTCAGAGGTTTTAGCCCCAGGGCGGCTAGAGCAGCAGCTGGCTGGAGGGACCCCAGAACACCAGCAGCTGTAGCATTTCCATAATTACCAACACATAGATGCCACTGACAAACTGAGAGGTTAGTGCCCTATGGACTTTGAGACCAGTATTTGGGAGCACGTCAACTTCTTCCCCTGGGGGGTGAGAAGCCACTGAAGAGCTGTGGCACAGCTGCCATTTTGCAGCTTCAGTTGCAGCTTCAGCTCCTGGCCTGTGGACTGTAGAGGGATCTGGCGATCAGGCTGGGGGGTAATCGCTCTTGCTTTAACCTCCCTGGATCTGGATTGTGGTCTGGGGTGGAGGCCTTGGGGTGTGTGTCCAGCTTGCCAGAGTGTGTGGGGGCTTCAGGGAGGGCACCCAACTAATACCTCCAGCAGTTGAGAAGACCCCAGCGTTTGGGACCGAAGCTCCCCTGTCTGGTGACAGAGTCCTACTATGGCAACAAGCCCAAAAGTCAAGTAATTAAGTGGCAACATGCCTAGGCAAAGGAAACAAGATAAACAGAAAAATGCAACATTAGACTCCTATTTTGGGGGCAAAGAGGATCAAAGCATGGAACAGGAAGAGGACTGTGAGGTCAGAAATCCTGCACCAAAAGCCCCAAATGAAAATACGAGTGGGTTATAGGCCATAGAGGACCTTAAGAAGGATTTTAAAAACCAAATAAGAGAAGTGGAGGAAAAATTGGGAAGAGAAATGAGGAGGATGCAGGAAAAGTATGAAATGAGAGTCAACAGCCTGATTGAGGAAAATAATATCTTAAAAATAGACTAACTCAAATGGCAAAAGAGGCTCAAAAAGGCAATGAGGAGAAGAATGCCTTAAAAAGCCAAATTTGCCAGATGGAAAAAGAATCTCAAAAGCTCAATGAAGAGAATCATTCCTTCAGAATTAGACTGGAGCAAATGGAAGCTAGTGACTTTATGAGAAATCAAGATGCTGTTAAACAGATCCAAGCATTTGAAAGAATAGAAGGCAATGTGAAATATCTTATGGGGAAAACCACTGACTTGGAAAATAGATCCAGGAGAGATAATTTAAAAATTATTGGACTACCTGAAAGCCATGATCAAAGAAAGAACCTAGAAATCATCCTTCAAGAAATTCTCAAGGAAAATTGCCCTGATGTTTTAGACCCAGAGGGCAAAATAGAGGTTGAAAGAATCCATAGATCACCTCCTGAAAAAGATCCCAAAAAGAAAACTCTTAGGAATATTATAGCCAGGTTCCAGAATTCCCAGATCAAGGAGAAAATACTACAAGTAGCCAGGAAGAAACAATTTCAATATTGTGGAAACACAATCAGAATAGCACAGTACCTGGCAACTTCTACATTGAGGGATCAAAGGGCATGGGATATGATATTCTTCAGGGCAAAGGAACTGGGATTAAAACCAAGTATTACCTATCCAGCAAAACTGAGTATCTTGTTTCAGGGGAAAATATGGTCATTCAGTGGAATAGAGGACTTTCAAGCATTCTTGAGGAAAAACACCAGAGTTGAATAGAAAATTTAACATTCAGAAGCAAGAAGCAAGAGATGCTTGAGAAGGTAAACAGGGAATAGAAATCAAAAGGAACTTATCAAAGTTGAACTATTTACATTCCTACATGGAAAAACAATAAATATGACTGATGAAACCTTTCTCAGTATGAAAATAATTGAAGAAGGGTATACGGGCATATGAATACATATGTGAATATGTGTATATATGTTTACAGGTATACATAGAGGGCACAGGTTGAATTTGGTGGGAAGGGATGATACTTAAGGGGTGAAGGTAAGAGGTGAGAGAGGAATGTGGCAAGAAGAGATGAGGAGAGACAGGGGTGTATGTAAACTATCTCACATAGAAGAGGCAAGGGGAAATAATTGCAGGGGAGGGGAAGAACAGGAAGGCAAAAAGGCAAAACAATATTCACATTGAATTTGGCTTAGGGAGAGAATGACATACATACTAAAAGGAATATCTCACCCTGCAGAAGAGTAGGGGGGAGGGAAATGAGAGGGGGGATGATGGAAGGGAGGGCAGGCTGGGAGAGAGGGAAGTTGGAAGCACCCACTTTTGAAAATGGACAGGATAAAAGTAGAGAATGGAACAAGTGGCAGGTAGGATAGGAGAAAGGGAAACATAATCAGTCTTTTACAGTATATCTACTATGGTAATGTTTTGCATAGCTACACATGTACAGCCTATATTGAATTGCTTATCTTCCCAGTAAGGGTGGGTGACAAGGGAGGAAGGGAATGAATCTGGAATTCAAAGTTTTAAAATCAAATGTTAAATATGTATATATATATATATATATATATATATATATATATATATATATGTACATATATACTATTATTAATACTACTTTACATGTAATTGGCAAATAAAATATACAGGCACTGGGGCATAGAGATCCACCTTGCCCTACTGGAAAAGTAGAAGGGGGCATGGGAGAAGATATGAGAGAAAGCAGATTGGAGGAGGGGTTATCCTTTGGGACCGCTATTTTGGGGTGGTGGTAGGGGAAAATGAGGAGAAATTTGTAACTCAAAATCTGGCTGAAATAAATGATGTAAACCATAAGTTAATAAAGCATTTGAAAAAAAAAGATTAAATGACTTGCCCATGGTCACTTAGCCAAGCATGTCAGAAGTGGTATGTGAACTCAAGTCTTTTTAGGTATGAAGCCAGCTCTCTTTTCACGCTATGACACTACCTCTAATTAAAAAAAAAAATCACTGATGAGAATATTAAGGAGAGCAGCAAACCAAGCACAGATCCCTGGTGTACTCTCCTGGAGCCCTCGTTCCAAGCTGATATTAGACTATGAATGACTACTCTTTCAGTCTAGTAGTCAGCCAGTTCCTATTCCATCTAATTATAGTTTTGCCCAGTCTACATCTCTCTACAGGTAATCTATATCTTCAGTATTCCCCGATCTTCTAGTTTAGTTTGTCTGCTTTAAAAGGGGGGGGGGGGCAGGGCTATGTTAGCCTGTTATGATAAAGCCCTGCTAGCTCTTTGTCATTAATCATCTCTTACCTTCCCAGATGTTAAGGGGACACTTCTAATGATCATCTCTAGAATTTTCCCAGGAATCAACATCAAGCTCAATGACCCATAGTTTTTTGATAATCAGGACAGCACATGTCCCTCTCTGGTCCTGGGGTACCTATTCCATTCTCTGTCTTATTTCAGATCTCATTTGTGGTGGCTTAGCAGTTTTATCTATCAGTTAGTTGGGGTTTTTTTTTAACTTTTAATTTTTTTATTTTTATTTTTGGAGGGGGGAAGGCAGGGCAATTGGGATTAAGTGACTTGCCCAAGGTCACATGGCTAATAAGTTTTAAGCATCTGGGGCCAGATTTGAACTCAGGTCCTCCTGACTCTGGAGCCAGTGCTCTTTTCATTGTGCCACCTAGCCACCCTGTTAGTTGTTTTAGCACCCCAGAATGAAGGTCATTTGCCCAAGTGATTTAAATTTATCAAGTGCAACTAAGATCTCTCGTATTATGTCCTGGTTTATATTGGATATCAGGTGAATAAGGGAAAAAAGGTGGCATTCTAAAACAGAGATTGTATTCTAAGACACAGAGATGAAGAGGAACATTCTAGGTATGAGGGACAGACAGACTATGAAAAAGCAAAAGGAGAAGGGAGATGAATATTGTACGTAGGAAATAACCAGTAGGTCAGTTGGCCAGGGTATAGTGGAGGAAGGAAAGTATGAAATCAACTTGGAAGGATAGGCTGGTGTCAAACTGTGAAAGGCATTAGAGGAGAGGGAGAAGAGAATAAATATTTATATAAATAATTGTGCTTAAGTGCCTTACAAATATCTCTTTTGGTCCTCACTGCAATCCTGCAAGGTAAGTGCTATTATGTCCATTATACAATTTTGGAAACTGAGGCAAACATAGATTAAATGACTTACCCAATATTATACAACATTAAAGGACAAACAGCAGGGTTCACTAAATGCTTTTGTGGCTGGGAATATCTGTTTACCTTTTAAAATCTTTGGATTTGCATGCTACCTCAAGAGCTATATTTAGGTCATAAAAGACCCCTACCACATCAACCACTTTAACATCTTGAGAGGTGAGTGGGGCATCTCTCCCCTTCATAATTTCTTTGATTATTTCTTTGACTTAACTTAAGGGGGTCTTACATAGTATGTGTTTAATAAATAATTGGTAGGGGCAGCTAGGTGGTGCAGTCAGGAGAACCTGAGTTCAAATTTGGGCTCAGAAACAACACAAAAGCTAGCCATGTGATCTTGAGCAAGTGACTTAACCCCAATTGCCCCCCAAAAGCAAAAGAAAATAAAAATAAATTAAAAAATAATTGATAGCAATGAGCGAATTGTATTTTTAATTCCTTTCTTTTCTAATAGTTTGCTCATCACCCATATACCTCTCCAATTTGCTTGGCTTTTGGTAAGAGGGCTTTCTCTAGAGTCAGAGGTCCTGGATTCCAATTCTCCTTGTGATACTTACAACCTCTATGACCTGGGACAAGTCACTTAACCTCTCTGTGCCTCAGTTTTCTCATCTGTCAAATGAGGCATTGGACTAGATGGCCTCTAATGTCTTTTCCATATCTATATTGATAAATAATTGTTAATGAAGCAAGATTAAAAGAAACTGAACCTTGTACTTTATGTTGTACAATTTCCTGTTTCATGAACGTGAACCCTATCAGTTCTACTATCCCACTTCTCCTTTCAATCAGTATATTCCAGGTTGTGAATATGCATAGCTCCGTGTCTTTCAACACTAATCTTACAGACTGGTTCTAATATTTGGCTTTATAGGTAACTTTCTTCCAGCCTTATCAACTTTCAGTCAGTCTACCAGCATTTATTAAAGGTTTGCTGTGTGCCAGATAAATTTGTCATTGTTATTATTACTATTGTTTTAGCCCTGCAAAATAATTGATTGGTAATTTAAGTGGAGTGATGCTAGATAAGTAAATTAATTTAAGTAGTATTATCATTTTTGTTACATTGGCTTGACCCAATTATAAGCAATATTGCTCTAATTACTTAGGTCTGTATTTCTAAAAGGTGTTTTGTAGTTGTATTTGTATAATTCCTGTATATATCTTCATTGGTTAATTCCTCAATATTTTATACATTCTAAAATTATTTTGAAATGAATTTGTCTTTCTGTGTCTTCCAGCTACTTTTTAATGATGTGTGTGCATTTACTTTATAGCCTCTTACTTTGCTGAGTTTGTTAATTATTTCAGTTACTTTTTTAGTTAAATCTCTAGGGTCCTTCCTCTAAGTAGACTAATATATCATCTGCAAAAAGCTATAGTTTTATTACCTTTTTTCCTATGCATATTCCCTCTATTTTTCTTGTTTTATTTCTATAGCTAGCATTTCTAGTTATAGCAATTTCTCTGTTAAATAATAGTGGTAATGTGGGGCGGCTAGGTGGTGCTGTGAATAGAATACCAACCCTGGAGTCAGGAGGACCTGAGTTCAAATCTGGCCTCAGACACTTAACACTTATTAGCCGTGAGACCTTGAGCAAGTGACTTAACCCCAATTGTCCTGCTTTCCCCCCTCCAAAAACAAAAAAAGCAGAAAAAAATAATAGTTGTAATAAAGATGTCTTTGCTTTACCTCTTAACTTATTGGAAAGACCTCTAGTTTTTCTCTATTACATTTTTCTCCATAATGTTGGTTCTTGTATTTAGAGAGGTACTACATACCAAAATAAGGAAAGATCCACTTGTTCCTCAATTTTTAAATAGTATTTATTGATATAATCATGTGATTTTATTGTTCTTTGCATGTTTAATAGAATTAATTTGGATATCTATCTGGTACTGGGTTTACTTTGAGAATTTCTTAGCCCCATTATAATTTCTTTTTCTGAGGTTATTTAAATTCTCACTTTCTTGTTCTTTTAACCTGGGGTATTTTACATTTTTGTAAATATTCATCCATTTAATTTAAAAGATCAACTTTGTTGGAATATATTTGACCAAAAAAGTTTCTAATAATTTCCTTTCTTTCCTTTATTTGTTGTTAACTCTCCTTTTTTTCCTATTAGCAAATTAGATTTTCCTCTTTTAAAAAAATCAGATTATTTATTTTAGAAAGTTTTCCCCCCCCAAAAAACCTACTTTTATTCATCAATGCAGTGGTTTTTTTTAAACTTTCAATTTTTTCATCCCTCCTTAGATTTTTCAGAATTTCCATTTTTGTGTTTACCTTCTTTATTTGTTGTTTTTTTTGTTGTTGTTGTTGTTTTAAAGCTACAAGTCCAATTTTTTGTCCTATAATTTGTTGATGAATGTGTTTGGAGATATTAATTTTCCACTAACAATTACTTTGGCTGCATCCCAAAAGTTTGTGTATATTATCTCTTTGTTGTTATTTTCTTTGCTAATGTTATCTATTGTTTCTGTAATTTCTTCTATGATTTACCAATTCTTTAGGATTCAATTATTTAGTTTCCATTTGAATTTGAATTCTTTCTTCAAAGGCCCTTTATTGATCATAATTTTTACTTGTATTTTCAGTAAAGGGTGTTTAATTTTTCTGCTTTTCAGCATTTGTGAAATTCATAGTCAATTTTTGTGAAAGTGCCACACATAGTTAAGAAGTAGGTATACACCTTTTTATTCCCATTCACTCTCAGCAGAGATATACCACATCTAATATTTCTAAAGTTCTATTCAGAACCTTATTTCTCATTTGTCTTTTTTCATTACATTTGTCTGCATCTGAAAGGAGTATCTTGAGGTCCCCAACCATTATAATTTTGGTATCTTATTTTCCCCGGTAATTAGGTTAACTTTTCCTTTAAGAACATAGATGCTAGCTCTTTCCTCCCTTCTGCTGTGGCTGCCACTGGGGCTATAGTAGCTCTGTAGCCATGGCCATCTGGTACCCCATGACCATGGGCCTCAACAAGGGCCACAAAGTTACCAAAAACATTTCGAAGTCATCCCTGACACTGCTGCCACTGTAGGCGCTTGACTAAACACACACAATTTGTGAAAGATATGATCTGGGAGGTGTGTGGATTTGCCCCTTATGAGAGATGGGCCATGGAATTGTTAAAGGTCTCCAAGGATAAGCAAGCCCTTAAATTCATCAAAAAAAAAAAAGGTGGGAACTCACATCCAGGCCAAGACGAAAAGAGGAACTCAGCAATGTCCCACCTGCTATAAGGAAGGCTGCTGCCAAGAAGGACTAAACTGGACCCTGCCAACCTTCTCCACTTGCTCAATAAAGATTAGACAAAAAAAAAAGACGAAGAAGAAGAACATAGATGCTATGCCATTTAGGACACCTCTATTAAGTATTAATGTTATTATAATAAAAATTATGATCCAATAAAGGGCCTTTGGTCTTGGTTATTCATTGTTTTGTCTTCATGGTGCCTTTAAGCAGTATGTAATTTTTCCTGTGTATCACATTTAATCATACCTGTTTTTACTGTTACTTTGACTGAGATCATGATTGCGCTCCCTGCTTTTTTGAGTTCACTTAAAGCATAATAAATTCTGCTCCAACCTCTTGTTTGAATTCTATGTGGATCTTTATGTTTAAAATGTTTCTTGTTAACGATCTATTGTTGGATTCTGCTTTTTAATCCATTTTGCTGTTTTTTTTAGCGTCATACATGAGCTCAACCCTTTCATGTTCACAACTCTGATGATTAATTATGTGTTTCCTTTCATCACATGCCCTACTTTCTCCTATCTCTGCCTCCTACTTCTCTCTTTACAAAGAAGGAAGTTAAAGAGAAGAAATGTGATCAGCCCTAGTGACATATAATTGAAAGTGATTTGCTTTCATTTCATGCTTCTCCCCACCCAGACCTGGATCACTAGTTCTTACCTTTTCCTTCTTTATGATCTGCATTTAAGCGGAAGTTTGTTTTATTTGTGACTAGTCTGACCCCTACTCTCTCCTGTCTTCCCTCTATAACCTCCAAACTGCTTCTCATGCTATTCTCAAACCCATTTTGGCTTCTTCCCAGAAGCACCATTAACAAGGAAGCATATTTGATTCTTACAAGTTACATCATTTTAAAACTGTTTTATTGTTGTTGTAAAAAGCTGCTTGGTTGTATTGTATGGATGTATATGTAATATATAACTGTGTTTTATATTATATATTTATATCTTGTATATTTTATATAAATTTATATCTTGCATATTTTAAACATATTTATATCTGTGTATTATATATATATATATATATTTACATTTTCATATATTTTATAAAAGAGAGACAGTAGAGTTTAGTGGATTAATAGTGCTGGGCTTGGAGTCAGGAAGACCTGAGTTCAAATCCTACCTGTCAGTAGCTGAGTGACACTGGGTAAGTCATTTAATCTCACACATACTCAGTTTCCTCCTTTATAAAATGGAGATAATAATCCTTGTAATACCTACCTCCTAGGCTGGTTTGTATTGCCCAAATGAGATCATTTAAAGTGTTTTGCAAACTTTAAAACACTATATAAATAAGGGCTGAGGTAGACTGGTGGGGCACTGGAGTCAGGTGGAAGTAGAGCTTCCGACACAGGTGGGCTAAATGATTAGGGGCAATTCATATAATCTCTCAGCGTACTGTAGTAACTCTCTAAGATGATAATTTACAGATGAGTTACTAATCTAGTCACCGGTGTGGGCCCCTCTTCCTCTATACCTTCCATTCAAAACAAACAGAAAATACAAGACAAACTCTTATCAAGGGTATTGTAGAGTATGAAACTGAATTCATGGTTCATGGTAAGTGAATGGTCTTCATGCAGATGGAAATTATGGACCAGCTAGCTCTAGGGGCCATTCATCCAATTGCATATCATAGCTGGGAGAAGAGGTATTCTTTATCTACTTGGTTTGTCCTGAGTGGGGGGAAAATGGTCCAGGTATGACTTACAGAGATTATAACTATAGTCTTCTGGTTACTTATGTCTATGCAAGAGCAGTCCAAAGTTCAAGGAAGGAGTGATCTCTGGGGTGAGAGAAAGTGCCTACTTCATCTTAGGGACTGGGGAGAACTTTGGGGGAACTCAGTGGTTACTGCAGAGTGGACGTGCCCAACACTCTTGTATGCCAAATAGGGCAAATATTATCACCATTTTACTACGAAGAAATGGAAGCTGGGAGGTTACGTGATTTGTCCATGGTTACCCAGGTAGCAATTGTCAGAGCCAGGACTTCCCAGCCAGATAGTCAAGTTTATCAGGTAGAAAAGACTTACTCTGGTTGATCTCCAAGAGGGCTTAACTGGGGGCAATGTTTGGAGGCTGCAGAGAGGCAGATTTAGGTCAGATAGAAAGAAAAAAAAGATTTTGTAACAATTACTGCCAAGTATTCAGACTCTACAGCAGAGAGCTTGATCTTCATGGGCTGGTCATGTTGTTCAAATGTCAAATGTTTGCCTAAAATACTCTTTTACCGAGAACTCACATAAGGCAAGCGCTCATGCCAGGAGGTAGAAGAAGAGATACCAAGACACTCTCAAGGTTTCTCTGAAGAACTTTGGAGTTGATTATGTGGGAGACATTGGTACAGTTCTGTCCAGCATGACATGTTTGCATCAAAGAAGGTGCCGTGCTTCCTGAGCAAGACAGAATTGTAGTAGCTCCAAAGAAATGTGCAACGCACAGATTTAGAGCCATCTCTACTCCAAATGTTCACGTGGACTATTTGTGTCCAACCTGTGGTAGCTAAACCGGCTGAGCCTGTATTGGTCTGATCAGCCACAGTTGGACACACTGTGTCTTGACTCTGACAGTGTCATTTTGGTCCTCTGAGTAGGAAGGAAGTCAGCCAACCATGTGACCCTGGACATGTCACTTATCTTTTTAGGGAATTGGTTTCCTTGTCTATAAAAGCAGGGGCTTTGTATGATTTCTTGGGTTTTACATGTGAACAGTCTTCATACAAACTGAAATTATTGACCCACCCCAGGCCTTATTCCAGGGGTGGGGAACCTGTGGCCTTGAGGCCACATGTGGCCTTCTAGGTCCTTGGGGGCAGCCTTGACTGAGTCCTCATTTTTCAGAACAGATCCTTTTATTAAGGGGATTTGTTCTATGAAGTTTGGGTTCAAGGCTTGTTCATTTAACTGCAAATCATAGTGATTCTTTCCAACAGCATTCATGGATGGGTTCTGGTATCTGAACACAGGCTGATATTCTTTTTTTTTTTTTTTTGCTTTTTGGAGGGCAATTGGGGTTAAGTAACTTGCCCAAGGCTAGGTTGTGTGTGTGTGTGTGTGTGTGTGTGTGTGTGCATTAAGTGTCTGAGGCCGGATCCGAACTCAGGTCCTTCTGACTCCAGGGCCAACGCTCTACTCACTGTGCCACCTAGCTGCCCCCAGGCTGATATTCTTAATGGTATAGGCTGGCAGGTCCTTTCTCCCTCTCCCTCTTCTGGACATATCCCATCCCTTGTTTGTAGTGTAAATAACCCCACTGCCTCATCCCAATACTTGCCTCAGGTCAATGGCCCTGATGAAGGAGCAATGTGCTTAGGAGAGAGGTCACTGCTTGGGAATCAGGAGAGCTGGGCTCAGGTCTGGCCTCTACCACTTCCTGGGCTTGGCATTTGACCCCTTTGAACCTCAGCTTCCTCATATGCAAAGAGATGGTATTGGTCTTAGAAGACTCCCATCTCTCATGATTTGTTTTTGTCTTTGTGTCTCCAGAGTTCAATACAATGACTTGCACTTAGTAGATGGTTAATACTGCTGATTTAATTAATGATTGAATTTTCAGATTTTTGGTGGAAAAAAATATAATGTCCCTGGAGCAGCCTTTAAGCAGAAACCTAGTGATGTTTTCCCTAGTTAATTTGCTGTTGTTGCCACCTAGGAATCAATGGGAAAGGGACATTTCTTTTCCAAGGGCAGTAGCCTGGCATCATGGCATCTTCTCTTTTCTTGGGTAGAGTCTTCCTCCCCACAACACAGTATCCCCTGCACCCCTGAAGTACAGAAAATAGTCCACCACAGTAATGTGAAAATCTGTTTATTACAATGAGAGAGAATCTCAAGGAACAGATTATATATACGATATTAGTGAATTAGGAGTTCACACTCTCATGCTTGCCTCTCACTTGACTTTAAGTAGATTTAAAGCATTAATTGATCCTTCTTAGGTTCTCCCTCAATCTCCATTCCCCTTTTATCCATAGGCTGCTGGATTAGCCTGACACTTGGGGCTTACTGTTCATCCCTGTTGGGGTATCCTTCTTCTGCTTCCTGGACCCAGGCTACCTCTCAGCAACTTTGATTTTTAGAGAAGTTAGGTCCTTTTCTTTCTGGACCAACCTCAAATCATCCTGTGGCTTCAAGTCAAAAATTCTATGGAGCCAATGGACCCAACAATTTGACCTTAGTGTTTTCCTAGCAGAAACTCCCAAGAGTTCTTAACTTTTTGGGTGTGTCATAGAGGCCTATTGGTAGTCCAAGGGGGCCTATGGACACCTCCCCTCTCAGAATAGTATATCCAACTGTTTAAAATAACATACATAGGAACACCAGGGAAACCAGTTACATTGAACTGTAGTTATCAAAATATGAAAAAAAAAGTTCAAACACCACAAATTAAGAATCCCTTGCTGTGGTGCTGAGGAAGGAGTCCTATAATTGGGTTCAGACCATGTCTATGTGACTTTGGGCAAGTCACTTAACCTCTCTAGGTTTATCTCTTCCCCTGTTAAATGAGAAGGCCGGGCTTGATGTAAGGTGAGGGTAAGGCTCCTTTCACTCCTAAATCTATGGTTCTGTGATCTCTGGCTATCCATTACTCTGAATGTTTTTTTCTCAGTTTCCTTGAGCAATGCCTTCCTTCTTGATCATTGCATTTTAGGCTCATCCACTCCAAGATTTCTCTCTTCTCTTTTCCTTTCTCCTGTTGCTGCTTTTAATGCTTCCATTGTGACCTACTCTTCCAGTTCCTTCGCTCCTGTCCCCATCCCTCTCATCTTGGGTTCCATCTTCTTCCTTAACCCACCTTCTTTTCCTATAACTCTTTTTGACTCTTTCTCACTGGGCTCATCCTCTGGAGCCTCAATTTTCTACCAGAGATTTCCCTTCACCCTATCTCACACCTCTGGATCCTTATCTGGATATGACAGGCTTCTTCTTGATCATTTCTATAGTTAATTAAAACTCAATTGTTTCTATAACCAGGAAACCTGAGGGCATCCTCTCATGGCCACAGTGAACCTCAGGAAGCAATTTTCCTGAGTTTTCACACTTTTTCATTCCCAGGTTAGCTCTGCTCCTGCCACTGTCACTCAAGTCAATCTCATCCCCGCTATGAATGACACAAGTTCCTTCTGTTTAATGAGCCTTAGGTAGTAATTAGGACAATGTTCTGTTCCACATATTCAGCAATGGCACCAATCCACCATTAGCAGGGCCTCAGCAGTGGAGGTGGGTTTGCCCTAAGCCATCCACATTCTCATAGTTGGGAGATCTGTCTTCTGGTCCTGACTCCTGCCACTAATGTGTGACATAGGGCATCTTTTCAGTGAGTAAGAGGATGATTCCATCCCTTTTGAACAAAGTTGTGGAAGGTCAAGTGATTTGATGGACATAACAATGCTTAGTAAAGTAGAATACTCCATGTCAACACAAGATGGTGGTGAGGGTGGTGATGGATAATATACCTGTGAAAGATGTCTGGCTGGGTTAGAGGTCTTCTGCCAGGGAAGAAAATGTGTGTGTGTGTGTGTGTGTGTGTGTGTATGCAAAGTCCTTTTTCTTATCAATCCCCCTCACTAAAATCTCCTCAACTCTGAGGTCGGGAGGGAAGAAGGGAGAAGCAGAGCTCTAACTAGCAATTTTTGTGACTGGGGCAAGAGGATGGGAAAGCTCACTCAGGGTTCAAGCTAGGTGTTAGGGAAGGAAGCCTGTACTGGAGACATCAGAGTTTCTTGTATTATTTAAAGACTGGCTTATGTTAGGAGCGGGGAAGTGGACAGTGTTGCTCCTGGCATTGTGGTGGGGGTCAGGCATGAAGCTGCTAGGGAAATATGTGCTCCCTGAAATTCTAAGAGGTTTCTATGATGGTGAAGAAAGAGGAAAGGGGGAGACGTACACCTTGGGATAGTGTTTCTACATCCTTTCAATTTTCTGCCCTAGGACTAAGCTCTGATGTAGCCCCTCCCTTAGTCAGACCTCTGGGGAAAGAGCCAGGTAGTTTTGATCACAGGTGGATAGTTGGATATCAGCCAGCCTGTGATGTTGGGAGGAGCTCGGGGCCCAGGTGGCATTTTCTGGACCATGCTGCCCAACAGGGAATAGCAGCTTCCAGGTGGCCCTTTCCACCTGGAACTGTCCTTTATTGCTCCCTTCAGTGAATCCATTTGGATTATGCCAGCTGGTGTTTGTATCAGTGATGATGGAGGGGACAGGGAGATACAGCCTCGTGCCTCTAGCTGGGCACTTTATGGGAGACTTGTGTTTGTTTCCAGGAGAGACTAACTGGTATGTACTGGCAGGAAAGCAAACGCTATAAAGTGGAGCCCATCCAGGAAGGCTGAAGCTTAAGTCATTTTTCTTCCTGCCCTGGGAGCTATTAGGGAAATGTGAGGAGTGAGAGGGTCAGGTTAGAAAGGCTCAGTTTATTGTCCCTAGAAGGCTTCTTGGGACGATATTATTTCCCAGGGACAATCCCTGAATCATAGAACTGTAAGCCCCATGAACAGAATGTTATAACACTTAAGAGCCCCTGTGCCCCTGCTGAACACAGTTTTGGCTTTCAGGGAGACATATGGATGAGGCAACCCAGGAAGTACCTTAGCACTCTCAGTACTAGGTACTGCTCTGGCAAATCCTATTCGGAGTGGGCCCCTTGGCATGGCACAGGACAAAGTGTGAGTTACTGGGTCTTTTTTTAACCACCCATTAGAAAAGATATTTCATTCATTCATTCAGCTTGTATCCATGTTTATTTCTCCCAAAGCAGGCAGCATGCATGCATCCATGCATGGGAGCTGCACTTTACAACTGAGCTCCTCAAAGATAGAAAGGCACTGTGGTGTAGTCAGTTGAAAGTTAGCTTTAATGGGGCAGCTAGTTGACTCAGGGATAGAGCACCAGCTCTGGAGTCAGGAGGACCTGAGTTCAAATTTGGCCTCAGGCACTTGCTAGCAGTGTGATCTTGGGCAAATCACTGAACTCCAATTGTCTTAAAAAAAAAAAAAGTTAGCTTTAATTTCTGATAAACCTGGGTTCAAGTCCTTCCAGAGACCCTCCTCCTGCTATCATCCAGCCTCCCCGTTGCCCTAGGTAACTCTAAGATTTCAAATTGCAAAGCAGGTGCTGAGCTGCATTGGAAGAGTGAGAGATAAAGAGAAGCCAAGCCTGAGACAGAGAAGTCCTCAGTTCTGCTAAGCACAGACTCAACTGTTCTTGCAAGTCCTGGGTGTTTTCACTCACCCTACATTCTCCAAATCAGGGCCCTTGACAGCTCACCCAGCCAACCCATAGCTGCCAATCACTTTAGAAACAGAAAAAAAGTCATCACTTGTTTTATTCTGAATGAGCAAGTTGTCACAGTACAGTTTGCTGAGCTCTTTATCCAGGCTCCAGATGACAAGCCACTGGATGTGGGAGAGAAAACTGCCTCTGGGAACCTGGGCAGATGTGCTCGATGAGAAAGAGCACCCAGAACGTGATGGGCTAACTCTATTAGCTACTCCTCTTACTTACAGAATAAGAATAGAGGTCCTGCCTCCTTTTGGGGGTACACAACAGCCTGGTAAGTAGAAAAGGGCTTCAGAGAATAGGGAATGAATTAGCTTCCTCCAACAGGGTCCTCTAGGTCCTGACCTGGCTACTTCTAATCCAGGGATGACTCTCTTATGACAGGATGGCTCAATGGCCAGGGCTGTTTGACAGGGCAGGACATTGAGGTTATCCTAAAGCACAGGATTAGGATCCAGATTAGTGAGCTCACATGGAATATCAGGGTCAGAAGTCTGATTGTGAAGACGCCATAGAAAGAACAATGGATTAGGAGTCAAGAGGATTCAGACTCCAGCCATGCCATTTGTTACTTTTCTGCCTCAGGCATTACTTAACCTCCCCAGGCCTCAGTTTCCTCATCTGCAAAATGAAATGGTTGGACTGGATGGCCTTTAAGGACACTTTCAGTTCTAAATCTCTGATCCCATTGATTCCTTGAATTCTCAGAGCCAAGTGCTATTTCTCCAGAGGGCAGGAGGCTCCTGTAAAATGATCTCTCTCTCTCCTTACCCCAGATCAGTATGGATTTCAGCCTGGTTTGGGTACCAGGGAAGTGGAACAAAGGAAAAAGGAAGTGAGCGAATAGGGAGCTGGTGAATTCTAGGCTCTGCGCCAGGGTAAAGACATTCAGGGAATGACCATGAGTCTGTTTCTAGCCAGAGGGAAGCCTGTAGGCAGAGTGAAAAAGTGCTAAGTGGGACACGTGAAGTTGTTTTCTGCTTTTTCCGTCATTATGGTCTCACCCACCATCCAGAGGATATTGCAAGATGAAGCCAAGAGACTAGATGGCATCCCCTTCATTATCTGACTCAATGATATCGAGGGGCTGTAGGCGCAAGGAGTCATAGTTGGGAGGTGGGGTGCCTGGGATGGGCGGGCTCTGCTCATCTGGGTAGCCCTCAGGTACGTGGGGAGGGTTGGTGGTATTTTCGGCGTCATGCTGGAAGCCGAAATTGGTGTGTGCTTCCACTAGCTCTGCCACTGTGGGTGGTGGGCCCTCATAGCGGGCCTGGGCCCGCCGCTGCTTCAGGCCCTTGGCCCAGGCCACCAGCTTGATAATGGTGATCCACACACAGTCAATGATGATCTCTCCAAACTCGATGATGCACAGTACTGAGCCGCCCATCCAGAACCCAAACTGGCCGCCCAGATTGGACAGTAACCATACCACCTGGAGGAGAAGATGTGGCCTGAGGATGAAGGCTACCACAGAACCCCACAGGAACCTAAGAAGGCTTTGAGATCATTGCCAAGCCTTAGTGGTGTCTCTCCAGCCCACAACTCCCACTGGACAGGACTTTTGTGGGTCCCTGAGGAGAACTGTATAAGAAAGAGGAGTCTCTAGGTTTTGGGGCCTGGACTGCTTAAAGGCCTGATGTGGCTCAGGGCATAGTCTACCGGGTAATTTTAGACTATATCCTTGTCCCTTTTTAGGCCCAGGTCTAATGTACACCTTTCTTCTCCTTACAAACTCAGTATCTGGGCACCAGTTTGATGCAGTGGAAAGAGCTTTAGCTTTTGAAGGACCTGGGTTTGAACTCTGGTTCTGCCATTTACCTGTGTGACCTTACTCAAATCACTTAACTTCTCTGAGGTTCAGTTTCCCGGTCTGCAAACTGAAGGGATGGAAATATGTGATCCTGACTCCAACAATCTAGCAGTACCCGAGGCAGGTGGAGGGGGTGTCCATGACTATGATCTGTCAGGGGCAGCAGGGTCTCTGACTCCCCCAGAATCAAGAAATCTGAGGCTGGGAGGGGGGTGGGGGTGGGTCTTGGGGCTTTACAACTCACATTGTTTGCTGCTGACTCAGCAAATGTCCGGAAGTTGAATTCTTGGAAGTAAATGTTGAGCTTGACAATTCCTTTCCTGTGGATAAGAGAGAGATCATGGCTACTAGGTGGTCTCGGGTTATAAGCCTGGTAAGAAACTAGGCTGAAAGAGCTTTCCCTTTATATAAGGTTTAGATAGTTAAGTCCCATATAAGAAAGAAGAATGAGGGTGGTATTGGTTGGGGAAGTGGCTAAAAAAGGAAGAAAGATACTGGGGCCATCCCTTAACTGCCATACTGTGGCTCCTCCCAGCATGCTCTATTCTCAAGAGGGAGGCATGATGCTGTGTACATTGGGGATAACAAACATGTTGCCTCTGCCTGTCCCTGGAGCCTTAGGCATCGTACACCCTTCTTCCTTGCCCTGATTTCGTGTCTGAAACATAAATCTTCTCTTACTGGTACCACTTCCTGGATGACATACATCTGCCTGGCCTCTTTTTGGACCTCCCTAGATCCCAAAAGCTGTTGGAAGAGAAATCAGCCTTGAACCAGCTTCATCAAATCAGCTATGAATTCTAGGGTTTGATTTCACCTTTCATCTGATCTCTTATCCGAGTACAGCCTTATCCTAATCCAGGAACAGGAGTAGGGAACAGCCTCTTCATAATCTTGGGACCGGGAATGATGGTCCCATCAGACATTCCCACCATTGGTGTGCTAGAGTTGCAGTGGCAGAAATATCAACAGATACCTGAGGGTGACTGCTACAAAACCCTTCCTCCAAGTCGGATTTAGAAGCCTGTGATGGATCTTTTGATGGGACCAGATTTAGTTCTTGGCTTCTTGACTATGCTGAGGTTCTGTAGAAGGCCTAGCTCTAGCAAAGGTCAGTGTCTAGAAAGGAGGTTGGTCCTTAAAACTTCTTTAAGAGATGACTCTTGGCCTCTGACCAAGTTAATCTTGGTTGCTCCTTTTTTAATTACTTATTGTGCTGAGCCCTTTTCTGGACAACCAGTATCCTCAGGCTGCCTGAGGGGCCAACGGTCTTCTACTTAGGCCTATCCACCCATGATCTATAGCTATTTCATGGCTCCCATACTTAAAATTCCGTGGAAGGTAATGTCCTAAGCCACAGTGACAACCTAATCCTTACCAATATGTTATCCTTCCACTTTGTTTTTTAAAGAGTTTTAAAGAGTTACCCAGAGATACTGCCTTAATGCAAAAGAATCATTCTAGTAGAAGGAATTTTAGGCAATGAGGAAAGGTCAGAAGGGGAGATATTTCCAGGCAGATCCTCATAGGTCCTTTACGTTAACCCTTCTTGGAGCTCCTTCCTTCAGGAGTCTCAAGGATCCTAGGATTCTTCCCTGAAAGTAAGAGTACTTACCTGTCTACGGTCAGGTTGCTGGTTTTGTCACGTTCATAAGACAACACATGGAAAATCCAGTCCTGAAACCAAAGACAGCATGACTCCTCTCAAACTCAAAGTGCTTCCAAGAATATATATATATATATATACAGTGGCCGGGGCGTATAGGGCCACTGGCACAAACCTTTTAATATTCAGTTGACAGACATTTAAATAAGTGCTGACTATGTGCCAACCACAGTGCTAAGCAGTGGGGATACAACAAGAGGCAAAAATAAAGTTCCTGCCCTCAATGAGCTTACATTTTAATGAGGGAGACTACACAGCAACAACTGGGTAGATAAAAGATATAAAGAGTAGATGAAAGATAATATGGGAATGAAAGGCAGTAGTAGTTGGGAGGCTCTGGGAAAGGTCTTTTGGAGTAGGTGGGATCTGAACTGTGACTTGAAGGAAGTCAGGGAAACAGAGACAGAGAGGTAAGGGAGCAAAGTATCAGTCGTGACTGACTTTGTGATCCCATGAACCATGTCATACTAGCACTGTCCATGGGGTTTTCTTGGCAAAGATACTGGAATGGTTTGTCATTTCCTTCTCCAGTGGATTAAGGCACACAGAGATTAAGTGACTTGCCCAAGGTCACACAGGTAGTATCTGAGGCTGGATTTGAACTCAGGTCTTCCTGACTCCAGGCTCAGTGCTCTATCCACTGAGCCACTTAACTGCCTCTAATTTTAGGCCTAAGGAACTTTAACGAGGGGTGTGCTCACCAAGAGAACTGATATGGAGACCACTCAGCTATCAAGTCATGAAGAGTTATAAGCCTGTATCTATTCTTCCTTATTTCTTGTCTGAAATGATTAAGGGGAGCAGGTGAGAGCTGTCCCACCCATTAATGGGCAGATGCATCACCGAGTCCCAATAATTTCCACTGTGTGTGTGAATTTATAAAGACAGAAATAAAAGAGTACAAACAAGAGAATGAATAAGAGAGAGATGAGAGAGACATACACTAAAGGATCTTCCCCCTCAAGCCTTTTTCTATCTTCTGACTTCTCCGTTTTTCTCCTTTAAAAAGAAAAACCAAACCAAAACCAAATCTTAGCTTCTCTCAAGGGCCTATTCTATATTACTTTATTCAAACCTTTCTGGAAGAGCAAGGTAATGATGCCCTGGGGGCCAGTGAAATGGGCAGGCAGAGTCAGACCAGAGACTAACAAATCTGATTCCTTTACCTCAGAGGCTTCAGATGGCCAGTCAGCCATGGAGATAGTCATCTTGTACTGCGTATCACTGGAGGAGACAAGGACACTGGTGAATTCAGGAAGCTTCCTCCAATTCCCCCTCCCCTCCAGTCAATAATGTCTCCTTGTCCCCCCAACACCTCTAACTCAGTCCTCAGACAATGCTTTGCTCTCATGCGTTTGTCATGTATTATTTGGAATTATAATTATTTGTGAATATTCCCTTTATTAGACTATAAGTTCCATGAGGGCAGGGATTTATCTAAATTCTCTATTTCCCCTAGCACCTCATACCATCCTCTGCACACAGTGGGCTCAACACAAATGCTTGTTGAATGGAATTTCAAGTAAGGTGCTTCCTGCCTTTTCCTTAGCATAGGACTGGAGTGATTTCCAAGTCTTCCCCTTCCCTTCCAGGTCCTTACTTGCAGGACTCCTTACACAGGCTGATGCAGTTTTCTCTCTGGAGCACACTCATGCGGAGGTCTGAGTAGCAGTATGCTGTTTGAAATAAACCAAATGGATCACTGAGTAATGAAGGAGAAATGGGGAGGACTTAGAGGGAGCATCCTAAGGGGCTGGGAGCAGGCAGGACCTTCCATATAAAGCCTTTCCTGACAAGTGTGGACCTTCGGCTGAATCCAAACTTCCCAGAACAAATCCCTTTAAAAGGACCTGTTCTATAAAACTTGGACTCAGTCAAAAATCCACACCCAAGGACCTAGAAGGCCACTTGTGACTTCAAGGTTGTAGGTTCCCCACCCCTGAATTAGTCTCTTCCCTCCTTAAATCCTTTGTGTTTGTTTTGACTTTATTCTGAATGTAGTTATATGTGGGTGTGTATATGTGTATACACGTACACACACATACACACACACACACACACACACACACACACACACACACAGAGGATTTCTTTTTTGTCTTTGTAGCCCCAGAGCCTTGCTGCACTATACTGATAGGAAGGATTGGGCAGAGGGGCCAAGGGGTGGTTAACACTAAACTAAAGAACTTAGCATGGCCTAAATATTCCCTGCCTTGACATGGTGGCAAGGCAGTGAACTGAAGTCTGCCTTGAACCATTCTGAAAGCCAGGAGAGCATGACTGACAAATTCCAGAGGATCAAGGCCATATAGACCTCTGTATCCTTCACGTGGCCCAGCACAGATCTCTGATGAATGATAATTGCTAGTAATTTATCTGGGACTTTAAGGTTTGCAAAGCATGTTTCAAAGTGTTCCATTTTATCCTTGCAACAACTCCGCAAGGTTGGTGCCAAACTTGCCCAGGGTCACACAGCTAGTAAGGAGGTTGGATTTGAACTCTGGTCTTCTGGATCTACCCACTTCGCCACCTAGTTGACAGAAGGCCTCTAGGAATGATACTTTGAATTACATGAAACTGGTTAAAGTACCTCCCTTGGACACCTTGGTAGCTGGTTGTTACTAAATACCTCTCAGCAAGGTATCTTGTGGGAGACTAATAATAAGTGACATTTATATAGAGCTTTAGCCTGTGAGGTAGAGACCATTATTCCCATTTTACAGATGAGGAAATAGGCTCATTTTCTCACCCAAGATCACATAGTGAGTTACTGTGAGATCTAAACCCAGTACAACCCACCTCCAAATTATCTCCGTGCCTCTTAGATAATTCCCGGGGACAGCAGTTTTAAGAATGGCAGGGAGGCTGGTTATTTACAGTATGAGAAATCTAGGCTGGGTCCTGGGGGTGGGGTCCAGCTTAAACTAGTTTGCTGATTTCAATACTGAATGTCCTTGCAGCCAGTTGCTTTCACCCAGAGGGCCCAGGGCTGGCCAGGGCCAGATTAAACTGGCTTGAGAAATGGACTGAGTTGAACTACCATTTAACCTGATACCTTTGACAATTAGTTTTGGTCAGGATGGACTGTCTGAAATTTATATCACTGGAGGTAATAACCATATAGATGGGTTCATAAATACAATGGAATATTGTCTATGGAATGGAGGGCCCCCCCCTCCTCCCAAGAACATAGCCACAAAAAAATGCATTGCTTCTTTTCCTTGGAATATTTCTTTGTTGGATTCTGTCCTGGAAATACAGGTAAAATCTGATTACTGGATAAAGGAGCTTCACCACAACCCAGTGAGAACTAATCTTCTGCATCTTGCCTATGGCCTTGGCAATAAAAGAAAGTCATTAAAGGTAAAAAATAATGAGTATCAGAAATAGAAGTTGAATACAAGCCTTTCTTTCTTCTCTTTATCCATTTTGTAAGTTCTTCTATAAGAAGGCTGAGGCAGATGTCTCATTCACCTCTCTATCTTTCATATTGTATGTATTTGCACAGTGCAGATAGATAGGTACATGCATTTTGAATTGACTTGAAACTGAATTGGACTAGGTCTCCAATTTGATCAATTTGAGTCAACATAAAGATCTCCTTCACTAGTTACAGACACAGAAACCTCTGAGTCCCAGTTGCTACTTAAGGGGGGGGCGGCATGTCTTTAAATACCAGGTCTAGAGGTATCATTTAGGGTTCAAACACTTACCCCAATCAGGAAAGTCTTGGTTGTTGCAGTATTTCTCCCCCTCAGGAAGGGGATATAGGTAGTGACCACAGCTGCAGTTCTTAATCATGTGTTCTTGGAAGCAGGATCGAAGGCAGGCCTGAGGACGGGGACAAGGATGGGGATGAAGGCCAACCATTCCTCCCTGAGGTCATCACTGTCCAGGAGAAAGGCTTCCTATATCCTGATTTCAGAAACAGCCCTTTTGGTGGGGCTCCTCCTAACTCATCAGTCTTTCTACACCTATTCCCAACACCTTTGCAGCTTTATTTTTTCCTGCCATATCCTCCTAACTGGTCTCCCTACATCTCATCTCTATAGCTCCCATTCCATCCTTCATATTGCTGTCAGGCTAATTTTACTATGCACTGGCCAGACCACATCACCTTCTCATTCAGTCTTAAACAAAGGTTCTTAACCTGGGTCTGTGAATATCTGCTTCTCTCTTAAAATATTTTGATAACTGAATTTCAATATAATTGGTATCCTTGGTAATCCTATGTGTTTTATTTTATGTATTTAAAAACATTGCTTTGCCAATCAATTGGAGAATGGCTAAACAAATTATGGCATATGAATATAATGGAATACTATTGCTCTGTAAGAAATGGAGAAGGGGATGATGGTCTCTGAGAAGCCTAAAGAGATTTATATGAACTGATGTAGAGTCAAGAGAGAAAAATGTGTAACAACACCATAAAAACAAAGAGCTTTAAAAGATTCTGATCAATGCAATGATCAACCATTATTCCAAAGGACCAATGGCACATACTGCTATTTACCTCCTGATAGAGAGGTGATAGGTTCAGGGTGCAGAATAAGACATACATTTTTGGACATGGCCAATGTGGGTTTTGGGGGTTCTTGTTTTTTTTTTTTTTTTTGGCTTGACTATATATATTTGTTACAAGATTTTTTCTTTCTTTTTCCTTATTTTTTTTCTCCACTGGGTGAGAGGGAAGATTGGAGGGAGATAAAATAAATGCTAGTTCGTTGAAAACATTTTTTTAAATATCTGAGAATGGATCTGTAGGCTTTGCCATGCTTCCAGAAGGGTCTATGACACACAAAAAGGTTAAGAACACTTACTCTAAAACCTTCAGAGGTTTTATTTCTTTTTACAAAAGAGTAAAAACTTTTAGTTTAGCATTTAAGACCCTTTACAATATGATTCTGGTTTCCAGACTTAGCCCTTTTGCTTCCTTAGCATTCTAGTTAAATGGGATAGCCCATTGAGTGTTTCAATGGTAGATAGGTGACCCAAATTCTTACAGTCCAGAAGGATAGACCCACAGACAGAGGAAAAATAATGATACACATGAGAAAACCATTCTTATCCATCTACATTTTCTCTCCAATTACCTCCATGTCTTTGTATACATTGTACCCCATGCCTGGAATAATCTCTTACAATTCTAGCTTTTGAAAATTCTTTCTTTCAAAACCCAGCTGAGGCACCACCTCTTTCATGAAGCCTTCTCTGATTACCTCAACTAGAAGTGATCTTTTCTCTTTCAAATCATTCATCCTGCTCTTATGTAGTTATAACTTACATAAGTTATCTATGCATTTTATTCCATGGTTCTCCCAATTAGATTGCAGATGACGAGTATTTTGAGGGCTTTTTACTATTTCCATTTTTACATCACCAGGGTTTAATACAGTACCCTATACATTTGTCTTTTGGGGGACCAGACCAGTAATTTCATTGAGGAATTCCATCTGTTAATTAGGCATTTGCTTTTCAACTTACAATCTTAGAAAGTTGTCTAGAAACCCAAGAGTGTATTTCCCCAAAGTCAGTGTCAGAAGTGGGACTTGATCACAAGGCTTCCTGATTCTCTGGCCAGTTCACTACATAGATGTTTAATACATATTTGTAAAATTGAGTTGAGAAGGTATTCTAGCTTTCTTTTTTTTTCTTTTCATGGGTCTTTGAAATATCCTAATGCATACCTCTGAGGATGCAACCCTTTACTCAAAAATCTGAAATGGTACCCTGCTTTCTACTGAATAAAGTAAAAACTCCTGAGCCTATCACTCAAACCCTCCACATATTGTCCCCACACTACAACAAAGTTCTCATCCTTGGGTTTCTGACTCAGCTCCAGGGCTGGGTCAGTAGAGTTAGTTGAGAGAATCGATAAAATCTATCACCAACCTAACCGTTGTGCAGGGACTTCCTCTTACTGACTTCTCACAGAATCTTAGAGTGGGAAGGGATGTGAGAAGTCAATAGACCAACTCTTGTTTCCATTCTGTTCTGGTCTTTAATAGCCCACCCCACATTTCCCAGAATGCATGTCTCTCAAGTCCTTTCGCTTTTTTGGCATCTCTGGTGTCCCATATAGTTGTTCTGTGGGCAGACAGGCAGGGCCAAAAGATAGGCCTCAGTAGGCTGCAGACATCTAACAATCTGGCTAGCCCTTTAGCTTCTCTAGGACCAAAAATGAATGTGTTCAAGAGACAAAAAATCTGTTGAGCCAGCAAACAGGGGTGGGGAAGCTCCCCTAGCTGATGAATCTGTTTGGCAGGTGTCAAGATCACATGCTGATCATAAAAGAATTATTTCCTGTGACTAAGGCAAAGGAGGGGAAAATGTCATACTGAACTCCAAATACACTCTTCAGGAGGTTCTAAGGACTAAGGCAAAGGTCAAAATGCTGGCCTGACACCTCCCCCTTCTCTTTCTTCCTCTGTATGCTGTTTTGCTTAAGCATGAACAATAGTTTCTCTATTCATAAAGGAGGAAGGGGGGTGCCTTTTTTATAAGGGAGAAGAAGAATGGTGAAACTTCCACCAAGATGCTATTCACACAATTAAAGAACCTCAGAGGCCATCTAGTCCAAGTTTCACAGAACAAATCCTTTTATTAAGAGGATTTGTTCTGTGAATTTTGGATTCAATCCAAGGGCCTCACCCAAGGAGCTAGAGGGCCAAGTGACCTTGAGGCTTCAGGTTCCCCACTCCTGTTCTAGATGTTCCTTAGTTTGTCCACATTCTTCTTAAATGTGGTGCCCACAACTGACTGAAACTTTCAAGAGACAATCTTAGCATCTTAGTATGCATTATTTTCATTATGGAGACTGGCTACCTGGAGAAGTCCTAGTAATATGAATGTGTTCCAGGAAAATGGAAGACCATTATGCCTCACCTCTGCTGATATATCCTCTAGACCCATGGGCATTGTCACCTGATTTGCCAACAGGCTCTAAGGACCCCTGATCCTCAGTATATGACCTATGTTTATATTCTCCTTGATGCGTTATCTTCCCCAATTAGAATGTGCTCCTTGAGAGCAAGGGCTTTCCTGATTTTTTATTTGAATCCCCAGTGCCTTGCAAATAGTGATAATTAATGAATGCTCATTCATTCATTTATAGGATTGGTTCCCCAAAATAGATTTATCACCAGGCCTACTTTTAATTTAGGAGAAGCATACAAGAGGAATCAGCTTAAATATAGAAAGGATTTAGATTAGCCATGAAGAACAACTTCTTTGGAAGAGAAATTTGTGGAGGTTTTAGATTCTTAATATGTCATTCTAAAAAGGTCAACTCACTTTTTGATCTTAGGGTCCATAACAAATTATTAGGATCTAGGAATTAATTACATTTGTCTTTTAATGATTGTGCCCCTTGCCCTATATTCACAGATCTAACAGGTCAGGGAGCAAGTCCCTACTCATCCCAAATTCTTATTGTCCAGGACAGGCCATGAGAGTGACAATTGAATATATGAGAAAACCAGCCCAAGTTTATAGGTAGAGCCAAGGGACTGGTTTCCACAGGGTTCAGGAGCATTACCTAAAGCCAACCCTTTGGCAAACTTCACTGGTTTGAATAAAAATGTAGTGTGGGCTGCAGAGCAAGTGGTTCTGCTTTTTGGGGGCCAATGTGTTCAAAGGAAACACTCCTTCTGCTCCTTAGGGAGAATGAGGATTCCTCAGAGACCAGCCCAGGGCAGTCTGGGTTCTTGGAACAAAGAGCTTTGTCTTAAGGAATTAGGTTCATATCTTGTCCCTTGGGCCAATCAAGGGAGACAGGACTCAGAGTTTATGGTTGAGACCCTGTTATCTCTTCCATCTACTCTCATAGCATTAATGACCTTAGGTGAAAGGAAGAATAAGAAACAAGATGCTCCAGCTTAGTAACTCCTTAATTAAGAGAATGTTTAACTCCCCATGAGTTGGATTTTTTTTTAAAGTCTTCAAGTAAATTTTATGTATACATTTATTCATATGATTGTGAAGTTTTAAAAATTCCAAGATTCAACATTTTCAAAGGTTTGGACCTTGGTGGGGCCACCCATGGAATTTTAAAGGAACTGCATACAAACATGGAAGTTTTACAGAGAGCATATAGGCTAATTTAGTAAACAGGCAATTTATTTGGTAGTGACTTATTAAAGGACTTTGTATTTGGGTATGCTTATATAGGCCCTAGTAGATATGTTCACACAAAAGAAAATGAAATGGGAAAATAATTGGTTTCCCTAAATGTTCATTTAGGAAGATTTTAGAAAAAACAATAAAATACTCAATCCAAAATGATCTATAAAGCTTGGCATATTACTTGTGTAGGTTAGGGAAAACAGTAGGTTATCATGTAACATATATAGAATAAGCTAAAGTTCCATTACAGAAAGAATTAATGACTCAATTAAAATGTGAGAAAATGATATTTATAGCTACATATACATATATGTATATATATGCATATGCAGATATATGTAAATAGATAACCCTTCTGAATCTTATCATCATCAAGATCATAGAAAGAATCCAGTTAGACAAAGTCTGGGAATGGTTCTGTTAAGTCTTCAAGATCTTAAGAGAAGACTGGAAGGGGAAGAGAAATACACTGGGTGGGGTGGGGGAAGGAGGAAAGGAATGGAAAGTTAAAGAAAATTCTCTCACATAAGCAGGGTGCTCAGGTAGATGTTTAAAAACAAAGGTGGGGGGAGCAAGTGACACTTCAACCTCATTCTCATCTGAGCTAATTAAAGGAAGGAAGAATAAATATGTACAAAAATTTTTATAGCTCTTTTGAAGCATCAAAGAATGAGAATCTGAGGGAGTACTCATAAATTGGGGAATAGACAAACAAGTTATGTTATATAAATGTTACGGAATATTATTGTGTTGTGAGAAATGGTCAAGGCCAGCTAGGTGGTTCAGTGAAAAGAGTACTGGCCCTGGAGTCAGCAGGACCTGAGTTCAAATGTGGCCTCAGACACCAGCTGTGTGACCCTGGGCAAGTTACTTAACCCTGTTTGCCTCAGTTTCTTATCTGTAAAATGAGATAGAGAAAGAAAAACGGCAAACCATTCCAGTATCTTTACCAAGAAAACCCCAAAGGGGGTCATAGAGAGTTGGACACAACTGAAATGACTCAACCACAACAAATAAATTATTATTATTATTTTTTGCTTTTTGGAGGGAGGAAGACAGGGCCATTGGGGTTAAGTGACTTGCCCAAGGTCATACAGCCAGTAAGTGTTAAGTGTCTGAAGTTGGATTTGAACTCAGCTCCTCCTGACTCCAGGGTCAGTGCTCTAGTCACTGTACCACCTAGCCACCCCAACAAATTATTAAGGGGAAGGTTTACACAGAAACAAGGGAAGACTTGTATGAACTGATAAAGAACAAAGTGAACCGAATCAGGAGAATAATTTATACAATGACAACAATATGGTAAAGGCAAACAACTTTGAAAGAACCAGGAACTCTTAATGTAATGACTAACTGTGATTCCAGAGAACTAATAATGAAACATGCTATTCACCACCTGATAGAGAGGTCAAAGACTCAGATTGCAGAATGAGAAAACTTTTTTTTAATGGGTAATGTGGAAATTAATTTTGATTGATCATACATGTTTGTAATGGGTTTTGTTTTTCTTTAGTTGTCAGGGAGAAAGGGAAACTTGGGGATTGGGGTGAGAAGGCAAATTTTTGCTGATTGGAAAAAATAAAATAAAAATTTTAAGTCAACAAAAAAATTAAATTTTGAAAAAAAAAACAACAACAACAACCCAAAGTATAGGTCATTGGATTTTACACCTATTCCTGGTAAAATTTAGAACAGATTATTAAAGTGATAGTTTGTGCTTATTTGGGGAAGTGGTGAACATTATGAGCCAGTACGGGTCCAATAAGAACAAGTCATGCCAGACCAACCAAACATCCTTTTTGGACAGGATTACTGGACCGGTAGATCTGGGGAATGCTATGTACACAGTACGCTTGAATTTCAACAAGGAATTTTTACAAAGTTTCTTGTAGTATTCCTTTGAGGATAAGATGGAGTTGCTTGGACTAGATGATTTGGAACTAGTTAAATGACAGGATTCAGAGAGTAGTAATAAATAAAACTTACATCTGCCTGGGGAGACTTTTTAAAGGGGTACCATTAGGCTCTGTTCTCGGTTCTGTTCTGTTGAACACTTTTATTAAAGACTTGATGAAGACATAGATGGCATTCTTAATAAATCTGCTGATGACAGAAGGTGGGTGGCACAGAATCACAGACTTAGAGTTGGGAGGAATCTCAGGAGTCACCTAGCACAACCCACACCCATATCAAGCATCATGTTTATTATATCCTCAGCAAATGAGATCATTCAGATTCTTTTTAGAAGACTACAGGTGAGACAGAACTAACTCCCCTGAAATGCAGTTCATGTCCCTGGAAAATTCTCGATTTTTTTCTTTTTGGAGGCGGAAGGCAGGGCAGTTGGGGTTAAGTGATTTGCCCAAGGTCACACAGCTAGTAAGTGTTAAGTGTCTGAGGCCATATTTGAACTCAGGTCCTCCTGACTCTAGGACCAGTGCTCTATTCACTGCACCACCTAGCCACCCTGAAAGTTCTCACTTTTAAGATACTATCTCTCTATCAGGCTGAAATTTTCATATAGAAAAGCTAATACTATCTTAGACTGCATTTGGGAGAAGCCCAGTGCTCAGAATGAAGATGACAGCTCCACTATACTCAACTCTAGGCAAACCACAAGGAGTATTGTGTTCAGTTCTTGGCATCTCATTTTAGGAAGAACATTGACAAATTGAGTGTGTCTAGAAGAGGGTGACCAGGATGGCAAGGCCATTGGAAACCATGCAAACCATACAAAGAACAGGTGAAGTAACGAGGTGTTTAGCCTGGAGAAGGACAATAACATAGTTTTAGAATTGAAAGGAACCTGGGAAATAATCTAGTCCAATTCCCTCATTTAATAAAATAAAGAAACTGAAACTCAGAGATGTTTCAGTGACACAATGGATAAAAGCATTGGTCTTGGAGTTAGGAGGACCCAAGTTTAAATCTGGCCTCAGACACTTACTAGCTGTGTGACCCTGGGCAAGTCACTTAACCCCCATTGCCTCCAACCTCCCTACCCACCCAAAAACCCCCCACCAAACCAAACCAAAACAATAACAAAAGAGATACATCATGGTGTAATGGCTGGAGAGCTAGCCTTGGAGGGAGGAACCCTGGGTTCAAGTTCCATGTCTGATGCGTATGGTTGTGTGATCCTGGGCAAGTCACTTAACCTCTCAATACCCTAATCTACTTAGGTGTAGACCTATTGCTAATCTGTATTGATAGGGGGAATTTCCTCCCCAGAGAGTTCCCTATATCAATGAAATCACAGGTCTAGACCATAAAAAACAAAACAAAACAAAACACTACTGAGGTCACACAGATAGTAAGTGGCAAAGATAAAATTAAAATCCAGATCTTGATTCTAAATTCATTGCTTTTTCTTTAATTACATTTTATTTTTAAGATTATTTACCATTTATTTATTCTTCCCCACATGTTCTTCCCTTCTACCACTGGAAAAAGAAAAAGAAAACTCTGGAAAATAAATTCTCTTTCTCTTTTTTTTTTGCTTTTTTGGAGGACAATTGGGGTTCAGTGACTTGCCTAAGGTTACACAGCTACTTAAAGTTTTAAGTGTCTGAGGCTGGATTTGAACTCAGGTCCTCCTGACTCTAGGGCCAGTGCTCTATTCACTGTACCATCTAGCTGCCCCTAGGAAAATAAATTCTCAACACACTGACTAAAGGGTTGTTTGGCACAAGTGAGACTGGACTGGCTCTTCTTGGTCCCAGTGAGCAAAATTAGAAGTAGGGGGTGAAATAGTTTGGCTCAATAGAAGAAGATACTTTCTGACAAAGCTATCTAGAAATGGTGCGGCTGCCTGCCTGGTAGTTAATTCTGTGCCACTGGAGGAGATCTTCAAGTGATGGCCAAATGACTACTTGGGGATTTTATAGAGGGGATTCATATTCAGAGAGAGATTATAGTAGATACAGTGCAGTACAGGAGAAAGAGTGCTGGATTTGGAATCAATGTAAGTTGATTGAAGATGGAGTCTGCCACTTGCTACCTTTGTGACCCCAGGCAAATCACTCCACCTGTGTAGGCCTCAGGTTCCTCATCTGTAAAATGGGAGGGTTGGACTGAAAGGCCTCCAGGGTCTGTTTAGATCTGAATCTATGGTGTATGAGCCCATAACTGTTTCCCCAAGATTCCTTCCACAATTAGCTTGCTAGGATTCTACTCTATCCCCTAAAAGCATGATGATGGTTGAGGATTTAAGGAGGATATTTAGAGAATCTAGAGGAATGCTGAAGCCCAGCAACATTTTGGTGACAGTGACACCATACCCTAACAGAAAATCAGTGCTAGCATTTCTCTTCCCTGCTCATTAATTGGCTTTTATAACCTATAGCTCTATCTTCAAATTGATATACTTACCAGTAAATACTAGTTAATAATTAAATACAATCAGTATTTCATTTTACTTAGATACCTTGTCACTAACAACAGTTCTCTGTGCAATAATGATAGTATATTAAATTCCAAAGTGAGCAGACCTTTTATTATCAAAATTCCTTACCTGTATTGAGTAGGAGGTATTAAAATCACTGTAGAGATTGGGGATCTGAACATCGGATCCATTGATGGTACAATGGCTATAGGGCTCACCCATCCGCTCCAATTTATCCTAAAACCCAAATGAGGCACAGTCTTAGGAGAGTATAAGTTCCTTGGGGATAGAGACTTTTGTTTTTGTCTTTGTATCTCCATCATGTAACACAATGCCTGGTGTACAGTAAGCACTTAATAAATGAATGAATGAACAAAGGAATTTACAACCTTAGGGAGTTCCTGGTTATTCAAGGCACTTTAAGAACCTTTTAAACAGTCATTCCAAATTTGCCACCAGACCCATAAACGTCAGAAAGTTAAGAAAGTAAGGCCATACTCTGCCAATCTCCCCAATATTCCAAGAACAAAGATTAAGTTTCCCCTCTCTGGGGTTATTTGTTTGTTATTGCTCGAGAGGCCACAGAACCAGACTCAAATATATCTGGGAGGGATTTTAGAGATTACTTACTCCAACATCCCATTTTACAGATGGGGACATTGGCTGTTCATAGAGGGGAAGTGACTTACCCAAGGTCATACAGCTAGGTAATGAAAGAGCCAATGTTTGAGCTACTTATTTCCTGCCTTCAGTTTCTCTCTCTCTCTCTCTCTCTCTCTCTCTCTCTCTCTCTCTCTCTCTCTCTCTCTCTCATTGAGGAATTCCCTCTGTTAATTAGGCATTTGTTTTTCAACTTACAGTCTTAGAAAGTTGTCTAGAAACCCCAAGAGTGTATTTCCCCAAAAGTCACAGTGTCAGAGGTGGGACTTGATCACAAGGCCTCTCTTTCTCTCTCTCTCTCTCTCACACACACAGGAGTTACATTTTGATAACTATTTAAATATAATTGTTTTTTTCATAAGTGCATAAGTTTAAATGCCTACATTTTATGCATTTAAAAACATTATTCTGACATGAGGTACATAAGCTTCACTGGACTGCCAAAAAGGCCCCATGTCACAAAAAAAGGTGAAAAATCTCTCCTCTAATTCATCCCTCACATACTGTCAAATTAATTTATTTTTCTAATATACTTTCTGATAATATTATCTACTTCCACTAGGAACCTTCCATGGTTCCCCATTAAGGGAATATTGTTAAACAAGGAGTCAGTCAATGAGTATCTTTTAAACATTTATTATATGCCAGGGAGTATGGGGTGTTCAGGGAGGACTAGCACCTCTGGTGTGAGGACTTGCCAAACCCTTCTCAGGGCTGCTCATTCACCTTTGGTATTCACCTGGCACCCAGCTTTCACCTGTGGAAGAAGCTGTAGCATGTGCAGTGGTAAAACCATCTCTGTAGAAAGACTAAACCAAGTGGAGGGTAACCAACAGGCCTCGAACCCATTGGTGAGTTAAGGGCATGTCTGCCCTAATCATATGAAGACTTTCCTGGGTAGAATAGGCAGATGAGAGTAATTAGTTCCATTAGCCATGAAGGGGGCTGAAGCGGGCACTGTGGAATGCTTAAGCTTGGTCAGGCATTGAAGACAACAAGGTCATCCACTGCATCCCAAGTCATAGCCAGTAGTTCTGAGTTTTGTCCTGCCTTTTGTAATGGGAATGGGAATTTGAAGATCTTCCCTGACCCTTAATAAGCCTAAGGGAATTTGAAGACCTTCCCTACTTTGAAAATAAACTCTGCCCCCTAATAGGCTGGATGTAATCACAAGGAGCCTGTGGTTGGAGGAGTTTGCTGAAGGGTGGAGTAGAGCCCATAGGAAGTTGGGAGTGAGAGCTAGACTAGATGGTTGGGAGGAGAGCATGCTTCAGAGGAAGACAGACAGGCTTGTGGATAAAAATTGTCTTTTTGCTACCTGTGTTTGCCAGCTAAGCTTGTGTTGGTTTGTGGGAAGGATAAAGGATGGTGTGACTCTCTGCTATGTGTGGTGCATTAACTTCTATGTTGCTATGATGGATTCAGTCTCCTGGTATTGGGATTTGGTTTTCTGATATCTGAATAAATGTTTTGCTTCTGACTTCTATATGGAGAGTCTGTTATATTTTGTGATCAAGCACCATGTGGGTATATTTATAGTGACCACGGCTGCTGTGAATATTGCATTGGTACTACACCACTGGACTTTGATGACTCAGGAAGAGACAGTGAGGCTTTTGACTTTGTGTAACTCTGCCTCACTTAAGTCCAATTCACTTACAAGTCAGGACATTGCCTGTGATGTCATTGGTCCTCTTCAAAAATGAAGGGCCAACAATAACAACTTGCCAGGCACTGTGGTAAACTCTGGGGATATAAAAAAAGGCAAAAATACATCCCCTGCCCTCAAGGTATTTATATCCTAATTGAGGAGAGTAGCCTTGGGGCAGAGAGGGCAATCAGGTTCATCACATACTTCAAAGCTAGGGAGGGAAGCCTTCTGGAGCCTCTGTTATTGGGAAAGCCAAGTTAGCCCCAACTAGAAGTGGTTCCATGTTAGGCACAAGATAGCAGCAAATGTGTGTATTGACTGATGGGAGGTCTTCTCTGTGTGTGATGAGAGGACAGCCTTACAGGTACACAAATGCCAGATGGGGGCTATGCTGGAGTGAGGCCCCTCCTAGTACTTAGCAAAACAGTGAATCTCTGGGGGGAGGGAGAATAGGGGAAAGGGATTCTAAAGAAGACCCATGCACACACTGCTCTTCGGCAAACAGTGCTGCCTGATCAGGAGGCCATTTACATACTCCCATTCTGCAAACACCTCTCTGGTTTCATCTGGCATGGCCTTGGCTGTGTGCCCAAGAGTTCAACCTTTCTCTCAGAGTGATAATGGGGTAATGTGTACATACCACCAGCACACCAATGGAGGTCTCTGTTCCAGGCATGGCATAGATACCCGCATCTTTGAGAAAAGGGTAGGACTTTTGCTCATGGAGCAACAGTCTTGCCCCAGCTGTAGAGGTGAGATAGTGGACATAATCCTGCTGGTCAATGTCCAAGATTAATTTCAGGCCTGTAAAGGAAATTATGAAGACTGAGGATTCAGGTTTGAAGCTGGTCCAGGAAGAACATTTCAGTAGCATGGGCAGCTCACTACTAGGTCCATGGACATGAGGAACTGCCTACCTCCCTCCTTCCTCTCTTTCCTTTTTTTTTTTTTTTTTTTGCTTTTTGGAGGGCAGTTGGGGTTAAGTAACTTGCCCAAGGTCACACGGGTAGGTTTTTTTTTTTTTTGTGTGTGTGCGTTAAGTGTCTGAGGTCGGATCCGAACTCAGGTCCTTCTGACTCCAGGGCTGATGCTCTACTCACTGCGCCACCTAGCCGGCCCCTCTTTCCCTTTCTTTTATCTAGCCTGCAAAGGGAGGCCCATATTCTATTTTGGCAGACAGGAAAGTCCCAGTCAAGGAGTGATGATCAGCTACGTTCCCCTTGAAGAAAATCCAGATTTAACACATATAAATTAGCAGGTCACGCTCCTCTCTCTCTCTCTCTCTCTCTCTCTCTCTCTCTCTCTCTCTCTCTCTCTCTCTCTCTCTCTCTTTCTCTCTGTTGCTATTTTGGAGGGTGGAAGGCAGGGCAATTGGAGTTAAGTGACTTGCCCAAGGTCACATAGCTAGTAAGTGTCAAGTGTCTGAGACCAGATTTGAAATCAGCTTCTCCTGATTCCAGGGCTGGTGCTCTATTCACTGCACAACTTATCCACCTCTATGCTTCTCTTTACAAAAAGAATTATAGAATTATGGAATTTTAGAGCTGAAAGAAATGTTAAGAATCATCGTTTTCAATATTCTCATTTTACAGACGTGGAAACCAAGGTCCAGATAGGTAAAAGGACTTGTCCACAGTCTTGCAATGGCACAATGACAGAGCATGAACCCAAACTCAGGTCCCTTGAGTAACTTTTTGTCACACTGCAAAAATTGCTTTAAATGGCAAACATCCCTAGGTGTTTGCCTAAATAATTACTGTCACAGAACTCTGATTAATACACAAATCTTTTAGAGACGGAAGGATTCCTCTCAGTGAGACATACACTACTTGGGGACCTGGGTTTGAGTCCCTCCTCCAATCCTGCTCCTGAGAAGATTGCTCAGTATGTCTAATCTATTTATTCTACTTGGACAATCCCCACTGCTAGGCTTCCTGGATCCCCAGGGCCCTGACAAGATTCTTCTTCAGTTTGCCCCACATCAAAGATGCTAGGAGACCAGGGCACTGCATTTGGATGGATCTCTAACTTGGAATAATGGTAATAATAGATGCCAATTACATAGCACTTTAGGGTTTCTGGTAAGGAACTTTACATACTTTTTGTCTTTTGTCCCTCATGAAAACTCTGAGTCAGTTGCTATTATTAGCCTTATTTTACAGGTAAGTGAGAGGTTAAATGAGCTGTCCAAAGGTCACACAGCTTAGGAAAATGTCTGAAGGACCATTTAACTCAGTTCTTCTTGACTTCAGGTTTAATATCGTACCACTAACCACAATGCTTCTTCTAGGAAATGGACAGATGCTTCTGCTTGAAGGCCAGAGCGGTTTCACTTTTTGTTTCTCTCTTGTGTATCTAGCACAGTCTCTGACATGCAACAGGCACTTAATAAATGCTTGTTGCTTTTGTTAACCACAGCTGGGTGAGCTCTCTCTTCCCAGATGTCTTCCATTGTCCTGCCTCTTGGTGCTCTTGCTTCTTTGGGGTATGTCTCCCTCTCACACACTACAACTACGGATTCTTGGGACAGAGTTTGAAAAAAAGGACTCAGGTCTCCTTATCCCCATCTGTTACTTTATTTTTTGCTTTTGGGAGGGCCATTGGGGTTAAGTGACTTGCCCAAGGTCACACGGCTACTTAAGTGTTAAGTGTCTGAGGTCAGATTTGAACTCAGGTCCTCCTGACTCCAGGGCTGGTGCTCTATTCACTGTGACACCTAACTGGCCCCCTGCCCCATCTGTTACTTTAAACCAAATTCCTACTTAGATGATTTTTAAAGGAACTTTCAACAGTAAGAAAAATCAGATTTTTGAAAAGGAGATTGTGATTCTTAGTGGTCTGCCCTTGCATCCTGGGCCATCTCCAGTCATCCTGATGAATATCTGGCCACTGAACCCAGATGGCTCTGGAGGAAAAGGTGGGGCTAGTGACCTTGCACAGCCCTCCCTCAAATCCAAATCAACTGCAAGTCATGTCATCATTTCCCTGAGGCCATGGTCCTCTTTGAAAACGAAGGACAAACACAACAATGATTCTTGGCTGCTTAATTTCTTAGTGATTTCCCAAGTCTTAAACGGGAATTTGAGGTTTCTGCCCTACATGGCAGAAGCATAGTTCAATTCAATTCAACATTTATTAAAAAGTTATTATGTGCAAGCACCATGGTTGGCTGCTGGTATGGGACAAAAGCTAAGTGGCCCCTGCCTTCAGAAGCCTATTACATTGTACTAGGAGGGCAGGAGATCTAACATTTACACAACTAAATATGAAGAAAGCATAAAAAAATTGATACAGAAGAATTTCAACATGGGGAGAATGCCAACAATATAGGATAGGCTGGGGATGAAAGGGTCTTATAGAGGTGATTCCAGACACTGTGCCTGGAAAGAAGCTGGGAGTTCTATAAGAAGAGCTATGTTGTGTTTTTTTCCTCCGGGTCAGGGAATGCTTTGGTTTTGTCTTTCTGTCTCCAGCATCTGCACATTGCCTAGCACAAAGCAGGTGTTAAAGGCCAAGATTCAGGCACACGCCCCTTAGACAGCCCTTGCCTATTCTAGAACTTACCAAACTCGGTTCCAGGGTTGGAGGAGGGGAGTGCTTTTTCCCTCATGCCCCAGTTGAAGACGTAGCAGTTGCCATAGTCCGGGTGAAATATTGCAGTGAAGTTCCTAAAGGAAGTGGTCATTAGTGATAGTGGCTGTGCCATAGATATAGGAATGCCCAGGACAGGCCTTGGTATCAGCCCCAGCCACACTGCTGGCATCTGCTAAGTTTGGTTACTCTTCAATCCTGGACCACCCCACCTGACTCAATTGGAAGGAGCAGAAACGAACCTAGAGCTCCTCTTCATTGCCAAGTGTGAAGTCACAGACTTTACATTTGGGGCCTTAGTGTATTCATTTCTACTGCATTAACTCAGATCTTGTTGTTCGGTCATGTCCAATTCTTCATGACCCCATTTGGGGTTTTCTTGGCAAACATACTCAACCGGTTTGCCATTTCCTTCTCCAGCTCATCTGACAGATGAGGAACTGAGGCAAATAAGGGTTAAGTGACTTGTCCAGGTTAACACAGCTAGTAAGTGTTTAAGGCCAGATTTGAATTCAGGAAGATAAATCTTCCTGATTCCAAGCCCACTGTGCCACTGTAGGGGCAAGGTAAGCCCCTCTGTGAGGAATAAGATTATACAAACCAAGGCCCCAACTCAATATGACCTTTCTATTACCCTGAGTTGTTTGGGAACAGGGATCCTGAGAACTTGAGGGCTGCTCCTCTCCTGGGACCCTGGCCAGGTCCTTGAGAAGAGATATGATAACTGCCCAACTCCTGCAACTAGCCACTCCAAGGAAACATCTCTCTTGGGGGGGGGCCTTGGAGGGATTGGCCTCCCTCTCCAGCCTCACACAAGATACCGATGCTTGCTAAAAAACACCTGGCAGTATGCCTTCTTTGTTTTCAGCACTACTTAAACGGTAAGATTTAGACCCCAAATTGGAATCTCACCCATGGAGGAGACGTTCTGCCTGGGACCCTCCCGTGTGGGACCCTGATGGCTGTACCCAGGATTCCCCAGCTTGTGTGGTCAGGTGTTAGTGCTTCCCCACAAAGGTGATGCTTGTAAATATATATATATATATATATATATATATATATATATATATACATCCACTATTAATCATAGTTGCTCTTATTCTGCTATCTTTAAGCCTCTTACTCTGTTATCTCTGGTTTCTTTCTCACTTGCCTGTATATACATATATTCTGAATAAATATTCTAAAGAAATTGCCTTGGGTCTTTCTTGGAGTGCCCAGCATTCCACTTACATGAATCCTGAACCTCCTTAATTGGATAGCCACCTAGCTGCCCCATTAACTCAGATAGATTTCTTTAAAATTCCCAGAAGAGATTTTACAATTTCACCACTTTCCTTCCTCTCCTTTGGGTTTGTTTTTAAGTAAAGATTTTTGTATTCCTTCTCTTTTTGCATCACAGTCATTTGGGGATGCCTCCTATCCCAGCCCTAATTCAGGCAGGGAATTGCTCGAACCATACCCTTGTAACAAAGAATAACACTTATGTAAAATTAACTGAGAGGCGACTGCATCAGACAATGTATGCAACATTCTGAAACATGTGGGCCTCTACAGGGGAAGCACATTTTCTTACCTGTTTCTGAGGAATGAAGATTGTCTACAACCTCTTTTTTTTTTCTTTTTGAGGGGGGAAGCCAGGACAATTGGGGTTAAGTGGCTTGCCCAAGGTCACACAGCTAGTGTCAAGTGTCTGAGGTCAGATCTGAACTCAGTTCCTCCTGACTCCAGGGTGGGTACCGTATTCACTGTGCCACCTAGCTGCCCCAACCTCTTTTAGTAACAGTCATAGAACTGGAAGTAAACATGTGCCCATGTACTCCAAATCTCTTTGACAAATGAGGGGCAGTATATCACTCAAGGTCATATTTATTGAATGGCAGAGCCAAAATTGGAATCCAGGTCTTCCAATGCTAAATCCAATCTTTTTGCTCCTTTTCCCACAAAGAATTTCATGGCCTTACAACCTTCATAGTCATGTAATTGTTCCTAATATCTAATTGAATCCTATCCAACTACAATTTAAGCTCAGCCCTGCTGGCCTGTGTTTAGTGGAAGGGGAAAATACTGTTCAGAAAAACATCCAGGGTCAGGCAGGGGGCGTCAGGTACGATCTTCCTATACCAAGCACATTCCTTGAGCCTTAGTCATCATACTGATTTCTAAAAACAGTTGACTTCATTTATCACCTACAGCAATCGTTTAGAGCTGAATGGTTGGCATCAATTTTGGATTCCATTTCTTGAGTCACTTTTCTGAAAGGTGGCAATCCTGTGTGAATGTATTCTTGGCAAAAGCTGAAATGTCACTAATACTGTTTGCCAACAAATTCAAGAGGAGGGGGCTTGGAAAGGAGACTTTGGGAGCCCAGGCAAATAGAGGAAATTGAAATACAATATCTATCATGGTCAAACAAACTTTCCCCTCTTCCTCGTGGCTATGTTTGTCCCAGAACTGGGGACATGTGAGTGATGATGAAGGTTCCTGTGAGCTCCAGGTGACAGAAAGGAGGTATTTACTGGGGTTAGTCAAATGGGACCTGGAAAGAGGGCATGATGTCAAGGAGTTCTCAAGGGGTCATGAGTTTGAAATAGACAATCTCCAGTCTTAATATAGGTCCTGGGCTGGTCTTCAACCTGCAAACTAAGAGTGCTGTTGACATAGATTCCCAATGCAGACATAGGAAGCCCTAGAGGGACTGGTGTTGGCAAAATGAACTGAAGCTAGGTTCTTACTTGGTGAAGACACACCTCCTGGGTGTCCTCCTTTCCTAAGGACATGCTGTTCCTAACATTGTGTTGAAGCCTGGGGGCCACAATATTGTGGCAAGAGAGAGGCAGGGCGGGCCTATATCACCACCCCAGTTTGAGTCTGCAATCTCTGCTCTGCTCCCCACGTTGGGCAAATACAAACTATTTGTTCATTGATAATGTAGTTTATCGGGAGCAAAGGCAGTTTCAGGGACATCCATGGAACAACTCAGGGTGCTAAAGACATAAAGGGGAGGGAACAAGAAGGAAAAAAATGTCTCTCTGGATTTTGTCTTCTGACTGCTATGTCTGGTGGGCACTGAGACTCCAAACTACAGAGCTGGAAGGAGACCCCAGAAGCTGTCTAGTCCAACACCCTCCAAATGAGGAAACCGAGGGCCAGAGAAGTTCAGTGATGTGGCCAAGGTCCCACAATTAATAAGCATGAAATTTAAAGCTGGGTCCTCTGACTAGAGAGGCAGTGAAGCACAGTATAGGGCACACTTAGGCATATACCCACAATAGGGCAGAAGGCCTAGATTCAAATCTCACTTCAGATTCTTATCAGCCATGTGGTCTTGAAAAAAATCCTTTAACTTGTCTGGGCCTTGGTTTCCTCATTGGTAAAAATGTCCTCTAATGTCCCTTCCAGCGGCAAATCTATGTTCCTATGACCAGAGCCAGTTCTCATTCCAAGTACCATACTTCCCTTGGAAGTTCCCTAGACAGGCAGCAGGTGGCAAAGGCTTGAGGAAAAACTGCGAAACAGCTGAGAAAAGGAAAACAGAGTTCCTCCAAAAGGTAGATGTGGATACTCCATGGCTTTCAGGCGTCTATTTCGGCAAACAATTGTAATAATAACTAACATTTGATAATAATAGCTAGCATTTATATGGCCCAATAAGATTTGCAAAACACTTTACCAACTGGGTGTCCTAAAAATCTTAGTGCAGTGTTAAGCTATTAAAACTTAAAGTTGTTAAAGCTTTGGTGTTCCAGAAGTCTTAGTGCCATTTTAGGCTATAAAGCTTTGATGTCCCCAAAGTCTCAGTGCAGTTCTAAGCTATTAAAACTTAAAACTATTTAAGCTTTGGTGACCCAAAAGTCTCAGGGGAGTTTTAAATTATTAAAGCTTTGTTGTTCCAGAAGTAGTAGGGCAATTTTAAGCCATTAAAGCTTTGATATTCCAAAAGTCTTGGTGCAGTTCTAAGCTATTAAAACTTTGGTGTTCCAAAAGTCTTAGTGCAGTTTAAGCTATTAAAGTTTTGATGTCCCCGAAGTCTCGGTGCAGTTCTAAGCTATTCAGACTTTAAGTTATTCAAGCTCTTGTATCCCAAGAGTCTTAGTGAAGTTTTAAGCTCTTTATGCTTACATATTATGTCATTTGATCTTCACAAGAACTCAGTGAGGTAGGTGCTGTTATCTCCATTTATACATATGAGGAAACCAGGGCTGAGAAAATTTAAGTGATTTGCCCAGGGTCACACAACTAGTAAGTGTCTTAGGAAGCATTTTAATCCAGGTCTTCTATTTATATATACGTGTAATGGTGGTGAAACCCTTGACATACATTTTCTCATTTCATCCTGTGAGACAGGTGCTACAGTTAGTACTAGTCTTATTTTGCAGATGAGGTAATTAAGACAAGACGAGGCTAAGGGATTTGCTCAGAGTTGCAGTTAGTGAATAGATTTTCACGTAGGTCTTCCTAACTTCAGGTCTGGAATTTTATCCACTATAAATAGCCTACTCCTCTTGATCCTTTTCCTTGCTCTCCTTTTTTCTTTTTTGGAGGGGAGAAGGCAAGGCAGTTGGGGTTAAGTGACTTGCCCAAGGTCACACAGCTAGTTAAATGTTAAATGTCTGAGGCTGGATTTGAACTCAGGTCTTACTGACTCCAGGGCCGGTGCTCTATTCACTGTGCCACCTAGCTGCCTCCTTCCTCTACTTTTAACAAGGCCAGAACAAATTTCATCCAATTTAATCCAAACTCATTAGGTGCCTACAATATGCACTTCATTGTACTAGGTTTTGAGGATATATAGGCAGAAATGAAAGATAGTCTCTGTCCTCGAGGAGCTTAAATTCAACTGGAGGATAAAACATATAAGCATATAAGTCAACACAAGACAAACTGAGGAAAGAGAGAAATAGACTCAAGGTTCTCGAGCCTATCTCCAAGACAAAGAAAAAGCACAAAGATACCAGAAAGAGGGAATATTGATATAACTTGCATATGCTACTTGGTTTTCAATTGATTGGGGGATGTTGACAGATATGTACTGGACTATTCCTGAAAGATATAATAATGGCAGATGGATTTGTCCATTATTTTGATCTCTGGTAGGTCTAGGAATAATAGGAGCATTTAGAGAAGTAATCTCATTAAGATGGTATCAAGACTACTTTGGGGACACATTTTAGTTCAGTGGAAAGAACACTGGACTTGGAGTCAGGAGAGGGATATTTGGTTTTAAGTCCTGATTTTAGTACCTCCTAGCTAGATGGCCATGGACAAGTCGTTGAATCTCTTTGAACCTCAGTTTTCTCCTCTGTAAAATGGGATAGTGATACTTGTAGTACTTACCTTGCAGGTGAAGCCCAAATTTAACAAGATACAAAGTGCTTTATAAGCCTCAACAGAGCAGGATCTTGTTGTTACTGCAACCACAGGGAACTGTGATGGACTCCCTCCACCAACAGATCTTACAACCTATATTTAGCTTAATAGATAAGGCCTAGGGTGTTCCCTGAGGTCCCTACATTGAGTAGGTTAGAGGATTTAGCCAGAGTCCTGTAGTGTGGAATAGTGGAAAGAATGCTGCAGATGGAATCAGAGGACCCAGGCTCAAATCCTAGTTCTACCACTTGGTCTGGGTGACCTTGAACAAATCACTTATTCTCTCTAGGCCTCAGTTTCCTCATACGGAAAAACATGGGGGTTGAACTAGTGTGATGGTGATGGGATTTGAAATCATTTCATAGAAGTATCAGTTGAGGGAACTGGGAATATTGAGGCTTCTTTGATAACCCCAGGAGAAGGTGATCTCCCTCTGCTCAAATTTCCTTCTAGCTCTCTTGTTTGCCCCTCTCATAGCCTGCCTGATATTTAGGTGCATGTATTACCCCTGCTGGTGGAATACAGACTTCTTGATGTCACGAGCGCCATGTTTCATCTTCGTATTACTAAAACCTTACACATTGTAAGCAGCCGTGTATTAGTAGAAAGAGGGCCATTAGGTTTGGAGCCAGGAGAAACTTTGCTCACTTGGTTCAAATTCTGGCTCTGACGTTTACCGGAGTATAACTACCGGCAAGTCACTTAGCTTGTTTGGTCTCTGTTTCCTAAAATGGGTATAATAATGCTTGAACCTTTGTGTACCTTTGTGTTGGACATGAATTGTGGAGTCCCTTTCTAGTCTAGAAACCTATAATTGAGACTTGGTAGCAGTGTTAGGGATCATTCTGTACAGAAGAGAAGAAGGAGGAGGAGGAGAGGAAGAAAACTGAGAAAAAAGAAGTGTCCATACCTGTGATTGCAGGGTTCTGCCCCAAATAGGCAGGCCAGGATCATCTGGTTTGCTTGGTAGCCCATCTGGATCCTCTCTTCCAGGGGCACCTTAGAGAGGATGCTGGTGGACTGTAGGACGTACCATTCTTTCATTGCCTGGGCAGCACTGGTGAAGTTCGTATAGGTGCATACCGTACCATTTTGACTGCACTGTGGATGGGGGGAAAAATCCAGGGTGAGGCACTGCTGGACCAGAACTGACAAACAGGCTCTTAGTAGGGTGTAACCCTCTGAATGGAGATCTTCCTCTCCCAACCCCCACAACTCAGGTCATTTTGTAGGAGTGCTAAGGACAATGGCCTATTTTAGGAGCCAATGAAATCCGGATGCTTCTTGGTTAGAGCCTTTGATCTCTAAGGACCCTTTCAGTTATATCATTTTATAGTCTTTGCTCTAGGACTCTTAAGATCAATGCTGAGGCAATGTAATACTTCTGCCCCCCACATTCCCTCCTGAATGCAAGACTTTCTCCACATCAAAATCAATCTCTCTGTCTCTTTTTCTAATGTCTCAACATTACCCTGCCTCCCCTCCCTCCATAAGGCCAAGCAGCAACCCTGACTATTCCTTTTGGCAAATGGCTCAATATTGGAAATGGATAGTTTTATTAATGGAAACATGAAAGAAGATGTATTACCTTCTGCTTTGCCACTACACCCTAAAGGCCACAAAGTTTTTCCATTTGATTGGCTGCCAAAACCTCCTATGTGTCATCTTCTTCTGTGAGTTACAATGTGAATTCATGAGAGAAAGGACTGTTTTGCTATTCATAGTAAGTGCTTCATAACTGCCTTTTCTCCCTCCCTTCCTTTCCCTTTCTTCCTTCCTTTGTTCTTTCCTTCATTTCTCCTTTCCTCCCCCTTTTCTTCCTTTCTCCTCCTTTGTTTCCCTTCCTCTTTCCACCCTTCCTACCCTTCTTTCTTCCCTCCCTCCCTCCCTTCCTTCTACTTTGTATTCACTCCCATTGAGAGTCATACATATCCCCCATACCTGGGGACCATTACTTTTCTCCATGAATCAGAAAACAGGAACAGGCCTTTACCCTGCTATCCACCCTAATCACCCACCTGTGCTTCCATTTTTTGTTTCCTTTTAAAAAGTTTTATTTATCTTCTCTAAAAAAAATCACTATTTCTTCAATGACCCCTCCTGCTACTAATAGAACCTTTGCTTGTAATCAGTAAGAACAATCAAACAACACAAACACATTGGCCATGTCTGTAAATACTTGTCTCATTCTGTACCCATAGCTCTCCATCTCTGCTGAGAGGCAGGAGGCATGTTTCATCATCAGTCTGCTCAAGCCCCAGTTAAGCACTCTGACTGTACTCTCCCACCAAGCAGACTATTGCCAATGTGGGAAGTCTTGTTTTCAGCTGGTCTTTAACATACAAATCACTCACCCCATCTCCTTGCCTACCTTTCTTGGTTCCCCTGACCCACAACAGTCTCAACCTATAGAAAAATTATGTCTGTTCTTGACAGAAGGGCTGGAGATTCTAAGTGACATCAAGGCCTATAGATGTTTTTGCATGTTTGGAGACCATCAGAATGTAAGCTCCTTGAGGGCAAGGCCTATCTTTTGACTTTCTTTGTATCTCCAGTGTGTAACACATAGTAGGTGCTTAGTAAATTTTTATTGACTGGCTGAGAGACGGGCTTTCCTTGGGGATCAACAACATTCCTGCTGGCTCTGTAGCTTTTGCTCCTGTGTGACCTCTGATTAACCCTTGTCACATGGCAGGGTGGTTCCTCAGATGTCCAGAGAGACTGGCGCTTACCTTCTGAAGGATGACTGCAGTCTAACTTAGCTTAAGTCCCAAATTGGCAGCAAGAATCAAGAGCCTTCCCTTTAACATCTTGAAAAGCTGCTTTAGCATCTAAGTAAATTATTCATTCAAGGTCTTAGAGGACTTTGGCAAAGTCCTGGGGTATCCAAAATTATTGGCCAGCCTGTCACCTTTTCTTCTTCTTGTTGTCCTTCATAACATTGTCAGTAATTGAATAATGTGCACCTGAACAGCTGTGTCCACTGAGGGGCTTAACAAACATGGCCTTGTTGTCACACAGAGCCAGAAATGTGTGCTTTACTGGTGGCAGAAGGATTGACCTTCTCAATGTCACACATAAACAGATTTCTGACCTCTAACGCCAGCATGATATAGTGGGCATTGAAATAGAGACAAGAAACCTGGGTTTAGATCCAAGCTCTGGGAACCTGGGGCAAAACTCTTGACAAACCTCTATGGGCCTCAGTTTTCTTATCTATAAAATAAAGGGGTTGGACTAGTTAACCAGTAAGGTCTCTCGGAGGTTTCAAGTTATGATCCTTTGACCTTGGCTGGCCAGTTTTTTGTAATCTATCCAGGAGGTGGGTCTGCTTATATTAATTATGGGAATTCCCTCAGGATATGAGGTGGCCCAGGGCCCAAATGAGGCTGTATGTATACCCATGTAAATTTTCATACATATAATCTTTGATCCAACTGCCAGAATTTACAGGAAGAGTCTTAGCCTGCCTTTGTAACCCTTAGGCATTTGACCAAGGTTGCAACCTGACTTTCAGATGGATCAGTCTCAGGAAAGCCTTTATTAAAGCGGGGTTATGTTCTTGCTCCCAAGGCCAACTTCCCCCCTGAGAAAAACATGATCAGCAGATCACAATCCATAGAATCAGATCCTGTATGCTAGGCCTTCCTTCTTTCTTTCTTTCCTTCCTTCCTTCCTTCCTTCCTTCCTTCCTTCCTTCCTTCCTTCCTTCCTTCCTTCCTCTCTCCCTCCCTCCCTCTCTCCCTTCTCACCACACCTTAAACCCATTTCACTTGGGAGCTCATACATTGGACCACAACAGGTCCCTGCCCAAGGTCCACTTAATGGCTATATTTTGAGTGAATGTTAATAGTAAATATTTCTCTTTTGACCAGCAACTCTGAGGGTTTTCTCCTCCCTGTTTGATTTTTTTTTTATATTAAAGGGGCCATGGGGCAGAGTCAAGGTGGCAGAATAGAAACAGGACTTCCTTGCTTCCACCTCCTCCAATTCATGTAAAAGGTGACTCTGAATAAACTTTGGAGCTACAGAACCCAGAAAATGACACAGAGAAGCTAACCTCCCACTGAGGAAAGCCCAACAGGCCGGCAGGAAGCAGCCAGTGCAGCACTCTGAGAGCCCAGCTCCAAGTGAGCCCAAGGTCTTAGCCCCAGGGTGGCCTGACCAGCCACTGGCTGGAGGGACTTCAGATCACCAGCAACTGTGTTGGTTTCCAGAATTATCAACCCTTACATGCTAAGGACAAAGTGAGAGGTCAGTATAGTGTGGATTTTGGGACCTGGGAATTTGGGAGTGAGGTCAGACTTTGCCCCTGGGGTGAGAAGTGGCTGAGGCTTGGTGGGTGCAGCTGCCACCTCGTGGATGCTTCAGAGCTCCTGGCCTGCAGATTATAGGGGGACCAAGAGACCAGTCTGAGGGGTAATTGCTCTTGCTTTAACCTGCTTGGATCTGGATTGCGGTCTGGGGTGGAGGTCCTGGGGTGTGAGACCAGCTTGCTAGAGCTTGTGGAAGCTTCAGAGAGGGCACCCAACTAATAGCTCCTGCAGCTGAGAAAACCCCAGCATTTGAAACAAAGCTCCCCACTCTGGTAGCAGAGTTCTACTGTGGCAAAACGCTCAAAAGTCAAGTAATTAAGAGGCGATATGGGCAAATAAGGGAAGCAAGGTAAGCACAGTAATCTGACTTTGGATTCCTTTTTTGGGGACAAAAAGGATTGGGGCTTAAAATAGGAGGAAAACAATGAAGTCAGAACTTCTGCACCAGAAGCTTCCAAGAAAAGAATAAGCTGCTTATAGGCCATAGAGGAGCTTAAGAAGGATTTTGAAAACCAAATAAGAGAAGTGGAGGAAAAATTGGGAAGAGAAATGAGAACGGTGCAAGAAAATCATGAAATGAGAGTCAACAACCTGACTGAAGAAAATAACACCTTAAAAAATAGATTAACTCAAATGGCGAAAGAGGCTTAAAAAGCCAAAAGCCGAATTTGCCAGGTGGAAAAAGAATCTCAAAAGCTCAATGAAGAGAATCATTCCTTCAGAATTAGATTGGAGCAAATGAAAGCTAGTGACTTTATGAGAAATCAAGATACTATTAAACAGATCTAAACAAATGAAAAAATAGAAGGCAATGTGAAATATCTTATTGGGAAAACCACTGACCTGGAAAATAGATCCAGGAGAGATAATTTTAAAATCATTGCACTATCTGAAAGCCATGATCAAAAAAAGAACCTAGAAATCATCCTCCAAGAAATTCTTAAGGAAAATTGCCCTGATGTTTTAGAACCAGAGGGCAAAATAGAGGTTGAAAGAATCCACCAATCACCTTCTGAAAAAGATCCCAAAAAGAAAACTCCTAGGAATATTATAGCCAGATTCCAGAATTACCAGATTAAGGAGAAAATATCACAAGCAGCCAGGAAGAAACAATTTGAATGCTGTGGAAACACAATCAGGATAACATAGGATCTGACAGCTTTTACACTGAGGGATCTAAGGGCCTGGAATATGATATTTGAGAGGTCAATGGAGCTGGGATTAAAACCAAGAATCAGCTACCCAGCAAAACTGAGTATCATGTTTCAGGGGAAAATATGGTCATTCAGTGGAATAGAGGACTTTCAAGTATTCTTTTTTTTTTTTTTTTTTTTTAAGCAATTGGGGTTAAGTAACTTGCTCAAGGTTACATGGCTAGTCATTATTTATGCGTGGGTGCTCATTTTCTGAGGCCGGATCTGATCTCGGGTCATCCAAACTCCGAGGCCGACGCTCTTACTCACTGCGCCACCTAGCCGCCCCTTTAGGGCAATTGGGGTTAAGTAACTTGCCCAAGGTTACACGGCTAGGTTTTTTTGTTCCTATGGATTAAGTGTCAGAGGCCGGCTCCGAACTCAGGGCCTTCTGATTCCAGGGCCGGCGCTCTATTCACTGCGCCACCTAGCCGCCCGACTTTCAAGTATTCTTGATGAAAAAACCAGAGTTGAATAGAAAATTTGACATTCAGATACAAGAAGCAAGAGAAGCATGAGAAGGTAAACAGGGAAAAGAAATCATAAGGAACTTATCAAAGTTGAACTACTTATATTCATACATGGAAAAATGATAATTGTAATTTGATGAAACTTTTCTCAATATGAGAATAGTTGAAGGGAATATATATATATACATATATATATGTATATATATGTATATATGTCTATATAGGAGGGTATATGGGCATATGAATACATATGTGAATATGTATATATGTGTACAGGTATATATAGATAGAGGGTACAGGACCAGTTGAATATGAAGGGATTATACTTAAAAGGTGAAATTAAGAGGTGAGAGAGAGGACTATATAGAAGAGGCAAGGGAAAACTGTTACAATGGAGGGGAAGAACAAGAAGGCAAAAGGGAATGAGTCAACCTTATTCTCACTGAATTTGGCTTAGGGAGGGAATGACATGCACACTAATAGGATATCTCACCCTACAGGAGAGTAGGGGGGAAGGGGATGAGAGGGGGAATGATGGAAGGGAGGGAAGTTGGAAGCACCCACTTTTGAAAAGGGACAGGATCAAAGTAGAGAATAGAACAAGTGGTGGATAGGATGGGATAGAGGGAAATATAGTCAGTCTCTCACAATATATCCACTATGGAAATGTTTTGCATAGTTACACATGTACAAACTATATTGAATTGCTTATCTTCCCAGTAAGGGTAAGTGATGAGGGATGTAGGGAAAGAATCTGGAATTCAAAGGTTTAAAATAAAATGTTTAAAAATATATATTATTATTATTATTATTATTTTACACATAACTGGGAAAAAGATATACACGCACTAGGGTATGGAAATCCATTCTGCCCTACTGGAAAGTTGGAGGGGGGATGGGGGAAGATATAGGAGAGAGCAGATTGGAGGAGGGGATATTCAGTGGGATTGCTGTTTTGGGGTGGTGGGTAGGGGAAAAATGGGGAGAATTTGTAACTCAAAATCTTGTGGAAATAAATGATGTAAACTAAATAAAAATAAGCTACAAAAAAAAGAGAAACAAAAATAAATTAAAGGGGCCATCCCTTGGCTCATTTCTTTAAGAGGCCTATTCACTGAATGGGTATTACCTCACTCAAAGTGAGAACCGGAAAAAGCCTTAGTCTAAAGGGGCCAGGGTCTCCCATCACATCCTGGGCCATGTCCAGTCATTCTGATGAATATCAGGCCACTGGACCCAGATGGCTCTGGAGGAGGTGAGGCTGGTGACCTTGTATTGGCCTTCTCTCACTCAAATCAAAGTCAACTATGAGTCATGTCATTATTTCTGTGATGCCACAGTCCTCTTTGAGAAAGAAGGACAAACATAACCACCACCAAACAATAGGGTATAGTCTATCCTGCACTTTCACTTTCAGTACATAACATTGTGCCTGATTGGGTGTTCCCTCAGGGCAGAGATTGGTACCATCTCTGTCCTGTATCCTTAGCCTAGACATAGGCACAACAATACAGGCTGGATAAGTACTCCTTAACAAGAGATAAACTGCTCCCTTCTTCCCTCCAAAGGGCTTCCTATGTCATAACATCTAACATGCTGGTGAGCTTGTAAAGGAAGTTACAAAGAGGCAAACTGAGGCTCGATGTCGGGAAAAATTTCTTATTGGTTCAGGCTGTCCCAAAGCAAAATGGGTCGCCTTGAGAGGTCATGGGTTCAGCCCCGTGCCCCGTGGAGGTCTCTGACAAGAAGAGGTGAGATGAGTTTTGGTGGGGTTCCCTTTAATTGGATAGCTGCCAAAGTCCCTCCCAACTATCAGACTCCATGTTTTTTGGATTTCATTTTGATACTGATTTGATCAAATTTCAACAATGAAAAACCTTAACAGTTATTAGTGTTTACTATGTGCCAGGCACTGTGTTAAATGCTTTTAAAAATAAATACGGTCTCACCTGATCCTCACAACAACCCTGGGAGGTAGGTGCTAGTATTAGGCCCATTTCACAAATGAGGAAACTAAGGCAGACAACAGTTAAGTGACTTGCCCAGAGTCACACAACTAGTTTGTGTCTGAAGCTGAATGTAAACTCAGGTCTTCCTGCCTCTAGGTCTAATTCTCTATCCACTGGGCCAATTAGCTGCCTGGATAAATGGCAACACCCAAAGTTGGTAGGCATCTGCCTTTTCTTCCCACACTAACTATGTAGGGTTTGAAAGAAACAGTCACAGAATCTCAGATGCTTTAGTCCTTGAGTCCAACTTGTGCCTGATCAAGAATTCCTCCTGCAACATGACTAAACAAATCCAACCTTCAATGAAAGCTCTTGGGCAAAGGAGAATTTACTGCCTTTCGAGGCAGTGAATGAGGCAGCAAAACGACATAATGCATCATCGGCAGGTGGCACAGTGGCACAGTGCATAGAGTGTTGGGCACAGAGTCAGGAAGACCTGAGTTAAAAATTCAGCTTCAGATGCTTCCTAGCTATGTAACCCTGGGCAAGACTTTATCTCTATTTGCTTCAGTTTCTTCATCTATGAAATGGGGATAACAATAGCACCTGTCTCCCAGGGCTGTTTGAAGGAGATAATTGTAGAGCCCTTAGCATAGTTCCTGGCACATAGTAGGCCCTATATAAATGTTAGTTATTATTATAATTATGATCTTAAAATGCCATGTAAGTATCAGCTTTTTTTTTTTATTATATTCATTATTTTAGATTGCTTTCTGAAAGGAAATATTTCCTTATATCAAGCTGAAATCTGCTGCTGTAATTTCCACCCACTGCTCCTAGTTCTTCTGTTTAGGGTCCAAGTAGAATACAGTTGATCCCTTTTCCTCAAGACAATTCTTTTTTTTTTTTAAAGCAATTGGGGTTAAGTAACTTGCTCAAGGTTACACGGCTAGTCATTATTTATGCGTGGGTGCTCATTTTCTGAGGCTGGTTTCAATCCCAGGTCATCCCAACTCCGAGGCCAGCGCTCTTACTCACTACACCACCTAGCCGCCCCCAAGACAATTCTTAAAATACTCAAAGATGGCTATCCCTTCTATACACCAACCTCTCTCCCAATCCTTTCTTCTGCAGGCCAAAGATGTCCAGTTCCTCCATAGGTTCTCATTTACTGGACAAGTCCTAGAGGAAACATCTGTACCTGCTTCCTGGTAGTCACTTACCAGCCTCATGGCAATTCTGCACTTCTGGGCATTGCAACTCCCACGTGGAGATGGGGAGCTTGTCTCAGAATTGTTACGGCCAAAGGTGAAAAGGTCCACAATGGCAGGGCGGTAGGGGTCTCGGTTATCAATTATGACCAGGGGTGTGTGGTTCCAGATGGTCAAGTTCAGGCCTTCCGTGTAATTAACATCATCAGGACCAGACTCAAGTGTGAGAATGGTCTGGAGAGCGGCCTCCATCAGGTCATCCAGCTCCTTCAGAAGATGCTTTACCTTTGAATACCTAAGGGAATAAGGTATGCCATAAGGTGAAGGCAGTTGTTGCCTGACCAACTTAAATAGCTTGTGGCTGTTATCCTGATTTCCTGCAGTATGGCTGTTATCCCATTCAAGAAAACCAGAGTGATAGTGCTACAGTTCTGATAACTTAATATAAGGACAGGGTCAGGAGACTGGGAGGGGGAAGGGGGAAGGACTAAGGAGGGTTAAGTTGCTACCATTAAAACCACAAAAAGGGAGATCCCCCCTCCGTGGCCCCCCAATGCCTCAGGTGGGCGTGGAGAGCTGTTGGCTGTGCCATCCATCACAGGTTGGAACCAGAAAGATCTGCAGTTGGCTGTTCTTACTGGCTGCTGGGGTCCTGGGGTGATAACAGGGCAAACAAAGCAGCTTGGCAGACAGGTTATAAAAATCTAACAGCTCAAGATTTTGTTTGTATAAACCAGACACCACCCTTCTTTGGTGTGCACATTGAGGGAGGGGAAATTTGAGGAACTCCTCCCTGGTATTATCTACACCTATCCCAGCCTCACCCATACAGATTTTACATGGGGGACAAGGAGGAAAGACTTTGTAAAAAGGGATATGGAACCAATCCTAGGTCCATATTCTCCCCAAAGCCTTCCGAATGGGGGTGATGTCTATTCTGGGTACCTTTTATAGGGGAGAGGACTAGAACCCTGGTGAGCAACCAAGGTTTCTAAGGTTTACAAGGTTCAGGCTAAAATTAGACACAAACACATCCTGTCTATTCTATAAATGTGAACACTGCTAAAAATAAACACAGATGAAGAGAAGATGAAGGCAAAGGCAAAGAGCCTGGGGCCTTAGTTTCCTCATCTGTAATGGTGCAGATGAGATATCTACAAAGAGCTCTGTAAACCTAAGTTATTATTATTTATATAGTCTACAAATCTGCACAGATTACATGTAAAAGATCAGAGGAGCATACATTTAGAGCTATAAGAGACCTAGGGATCATCTAGCCAGGGGTGGGGAGCCTGTGGCCTTGAGGCCCTTTGACTGAATCCAAACTTCACAGAAAGGTAAAGTAGTAGTAAACTTTTTTACAAAACCAAAACTATTTCCTGAGATTTTGGGGAAAGCCCCCAGAATTCCCTGCAGTGTGTCCACTGTCCCATATTCTTTCCTCTAACATATTCTCTAGGTTAGTTCCACTATGAGAACTGACTATTCCTTGAGTTTCCTTCCCTTCCATTTCCCTACCCTTAGACTTCTTCCTCATCCCTCTGCCACCCAACTCCTCTGCTGGGACATCGAGATGAAACCCACCGGAAGGGACTGGCGTTGCAGATTGTGACCGCAGGGAATTCCATGGCTTTGAAGCCGATGGAGAGGGTCACGCTGACCTCCCAGCTGAGGTAAGTCTGGATGAAGATGCCCCACTGCCAGAAGACCAGGGAGGCAAACAGCAGGGTGAGGACAAACCACATCACCTGCTTCTTGGGTCCCTCACAGATGATGCGTTTTGGTCCATGGGTGTTGGTGTTGTCACAGTACCAGACCAGAAGCTCCTTGTAGGTGTAGCCTGGTCCTTTTTGCAGACGGTGCAAGCATTTCACTAGGTATTTTTTCACATTCATGTTTGGTACTTCTTCATGAGACCTGGCAGGGGGGGGGGGGCAGGGAAGAGAAGGGAAGAAAAGCACAAAAATTAATTTCAGCATTTCTCTCAACAGATTTTTGGCCTTTCCCCATCTTTGACACTGAATGCCAGAGAAGAGCAACAATCCATCACACACTATCTTTACATGGTCTCCTCCAATAGACTATCACCTCCCTGAAGGCAAGGACTGTTTCACTTTTGTCTCTGTATTGATAGTGTTTAGTATACAGCAGGTGCCTAATAAATGTTATTGATTGATTGAATGCTTTTCATGCTGCTCTTGTATCTCTAACTCATGAGACCATAAAGGCAAGAGGAGTAGAATGAAAAAGAGCTGTATGGGACTTATAGTCAGAAGGGAGCTGGCTTTGAATCCCAGGTATGGTGCCTACTACTAGTTGTATGGCCATGAACAAGTAATTTTCCTTCTCAATTAACTCATCTGTAAAATGAAGATAAAAATTTTTGCATTACCTCCTACACAGGAAGGAAAGCACTCTGCAAAGGACCTCAAAATCCTAGGGCTGCTGCTGCTGCTAGCACTTATGGGCATAAGCACTCTGTAAAGGACCTCAAAATCCTAGGGCTGCTGCTGCTGCTGCTGCTGCTGCTGCTGCTACTAGCACTTATGGGCATAAGCACTCTGTAAAGGACCTCAAAGTCCTAGGACTGCTGCTGCTGCTGCTGCTGCTGCTACTAGCACTTATGGGCATAAGCACTCTGTAAAGGACCTCAAAGTCCTAGGACTGCTGCAGCTGCTGCTGCTGCTGCTACTAGCACTTATGGGCATAAGCACTCTGTAAAGGACCTCAGAATCCTAGGACTGCTGCTGCTGCTGCTGCTGCTGCTGCTGGCACTTATGGGCTAAGCCCTCTGCAAAGGATCTCAGAACACTATTATTACTATGACTACTACTATGGCTATTACTACCACCACCACCACTACTTTTTTGCTTTACATCACAGTCATTTCTGCACATACTTCCTACCATTGTAAAGGAATCTTCTAGAAACTAAGAATGTATTCCATAAATTTTATTTATCTTATAAATAAAAAAACGGTCATAAATGGTCATAAGTAATGACCATTTCTGACAACGTATGCAACCTTTTGCCATAGATGTCTTCCACCTCTCTATAGAAAGGAAGATCTGTTTCATTGTCCCTTCTTTAGGATCGTTGTTAGTTTTTCAATTAACTCAAGGTCTAGCTCCTTTTTAGGGTCCTTTTCCTCTATATGGTTAGAAGTCACAGTGTATGCTGTTTCTTTCAGTTCCACTTCTTTTACTAGGCATCGGCTGATATGAATTTCATCAGGTTTCATTAAATTCCTCATATTTATCATTTCTTGTATGATATTCCTTTAGACTTATATCCCACAGTTTGCCCAACTATTCTTTCTGCAATCAATAGACACCCACTTTGTTTTTCCAATTCTTTGCTACCACGCTGCCTTTTTTTGGACTTATACTTTAAATATCAGAAGTATGTCTGGGTCGGGTTCACTGTGCTAAACAGATAGGTTGGTCTAGTCTAGGAGTCTCAGAGACAGGGAACCTGTGCTCTTTTCCTGACTTTGTGACTCTTGTCAAAATAGTAAATGTGTTGGGGCAAACAGTCCAGGAGAATGCTTTTTTGTCATTATTTTTAGAAATATTAATTAATTTAGTTTTCATTTTCCATACAATTTTGAGTTTCAAATTTTCTTCCCTTCCCTTTCCTCCCCCTACCCCCAAGACCTACTCTGTGCAAAGCACTGTCATAGGTTCTAGAAAAGATCCATGGTTACCCCTCAAGGTACTAGCTATTGGGGAGATAAAACAGATTACAAATAATTATAACCCAGAGTAGGATGTTCTAAGCATGGAGGTGGGGGTGAGGGCAGGAGGCAGAATTACTGAGTGCTATAAGAAATTTAAGAAAGGGAAGCTTATTCACTCCCAACACCCCATTCAGACAAATGAGAGGGTCTAGGAAGGCTGGATTAAAGAGGTACTCTGAGCTGAGCCCTGAAGGAGGGAAAGGATTTCTACAGGCAGAGATGAGGAAGTTAAAGAGAGGGGTGGAGTGGATATCTCTTAGGTCTGAGCAAAGACTTGGAGGTAGGAAAGGACTGGATGACTATGGGAAATGGTAAAGGGTATGGAATGTCAATTATCTGAAGGAGCATTATAAGGCTGGAAAGGCAGGTTAAGGCTACAATAGATTGTGGGAGTCCTTGGATGCCAAGTTGAGAAACCAAAAGATCATTCAGTTCATAATGACTAAGCAATGGTTACAAAAAGCTACCAGGTCATTTTTGGAGTATGTTAGTTTATTTTCTATTTTAGTTTTATATTGATATATTAGTATTTTTAGGAAGGTATACTGCTAACGTACAAAAGGAAGTGAGGATATTAAAAAATAAATATAATAAGGTAATAGATATTATATATTATTATAGATAACATATTATTATATAATATATATTATTGATAATATATTATCATTTTATATATAATAGTATGTAATACTAAAGTAAGAAAAGAAAGGAAGCGAACAGGACAGATTAGGAATTTCTAAGCTCTTGAGATGAGCTGGTTACTATAAATTTGGCTCTAAGATCCTTGGGCAAAAAGCAAGAAATGTAGTGAAATGTACTTTTTCATTTTAAGATCTAAGAAAGCATTGATCAAACACAGATATTTTCCTAGTACTAAACAAGCAAAATTTTGTCATGTTACTTTAGCAAAAGGGACATTGGATAGTGGACTTAATTATAGTTTTACAAATGATACAAAATTATCATCCATGCGGATGGTTCTTATATTGATTCTTGGAAGAGACAAAGTAGGCAGTGCCAAGGGTGCATTGTGTTGATGGGCCCTACGAAAGGCCCTCTTGAATATTTTTGAACTAGAGCTGGATGATTTTATTGGTGTAATTAATGATCTCCCAGCAAGGAAATTCCCTCTATTAATACAGATCTGTAGTGCTCTGCTGCTTAAAAGTCTTGAGAGTTGGGGCAGCCAGGTGGTACAGTGAATAGAGTGTTGGCCCTGGAGTCAGGAAGACCTGAGTTCATATCTGGCCTCAGACACTTAACACTTACTAGCTGTGTGACCTTGGGCAAGTCACTTAACCCTAATTGCTCAGCCTTCCCCCCTCCAAAAAGCAAAAAAGAAAAAAAAAGTCTTGAGAGTTGCCTGAATAATAATAGTGGCTAATACTTATATAACCCCTGGAGGTCCTGTCTTTCCTGAGGTCCTCTCAAACTATGCTAGGAGGACAACTACTTTACCACTTAATTTTTGTGGCTCTACATTAATTTTGTGGCGATTTTCTGTTTGGGGAGAAAATCTGGAGATCCTGTACATTTCTGACCAACTCCTTCATCTCCATACACATATGGATTACTATGTGCCAGGCACTGTGCTAAGAGCTAAGGATACAAAGAAAGGCCAAAGAAAACTAAAAACCGGAAGTCCAAACCTTTGGGTCAGACAGCATGAGGTAGGGGCCAACCCTCTCTGCCTTACTGCAGACAATGTCTCATTCTTTAATGTTACTCTTTATAAATACAATCCGTTCTGCTCTAATGTGTATCAAAAACATGAATTTCTTCCAACAAACATTACAGAATTTTTAAAATTATTATGTGAATTTCAAGTTTCTTGAGAAACAGTAAGAAGGCAGAAAACCACACCACTTCACAATAACTCACAAGCTATAGCCCTCCCACCCACTTTCAAAAGAAGCTTCAAATCTTTGTCAATATAAATCACCATATTTATAGTCTATCTTCTGGTGCAGTGGGAGCCTTCTGCCATGGCCGCTGGCCTTTAGTAGCAGCCTGCTCCTATCCAGAATGCAGCAAGCTGAGCTAATGGGGCCACTATTGATTATAGTATTGAGGTATTTCTTAACCATTTAACATGTATAAAACTATGTTACTTTTTAAAGATGTATTACCTACAAAGTTTGTGAGTTTTTTTGTGAGCTTCATGCCCCTAAGGACATGAAAACTCTGTGGTTTTCTTGCTTTATCTGCATAGTGCAAATAGGTATATTTTTTGGATAGGACTACCTGTATACCTATCATAATGCCAGAAAATTCTGTTTTCCATTGCCTACTATTTGTTTTGGGATGAGTTATTACATATTATGTAAAAGCTCAAAGCCTCTAAGCAACAGTAAGAACAAGAGACAACATTTTCAAACCTTACCTTTGATAAGCTCTGCCTTCTACAAAAAGAGGGCATCACATTAGAGGAGAGGGAGAGGAAAAAGCATTTATATGGAGTCAACTATGTGTCAGGCCACTGTGCTAAGCACTTTACAAACATCTCATTTCATCCTTACAACAATCCATCAATTGGGGAATGGCTGAATAAGTTGTGGTATATGAATGTAATGGAATGCTATTGTGCTATAAGAAATGATGAGCAGGTGGATTTCAGAAAAACCTGGAAAGACTTACGTGAACTGATGCTGAGTGAAGTGAGCAGAACCAGGAGAACATTATACACAGTAACATTGTGTAATGGTCACCTATGATTGACTTAGTTCTTTTCAGCAGTACAATGATCCAAGACAATTCCAAAAGATTCGTTATGGAAAATGCTATGCATATCCAGAGAAAATGGAGTCTGAATGCAGATCAAAGCACACTATTCTTGATTTTTTCCTTTTATTCTGTTTCTTCTTTGACAACATGACTAATATGGAAGTATGTTCTGAAAAAAATGTTTGTTAACTAAGGAAAGAGTCGGGGATTTGGAGTCAGAAGACTTGAGTTTGCATTTCAACATGCTATCTGTGTGACCTTGGGCAAATTCCTTAATATCTCTTAGGCTTCTCATCTGAAAAATTAGGGAGTTGACCTAGATGACCTCTGAGTTCCCTTCCAGCTCCTAATATATAATCTGATTTAATGAAAATTTTTCTAAAATGTTTTATTTCTATTGTCTGAATTGGGACAGCTTGGTGGCTAAGAAGGAATTTGTCTTTGCTGAATCTCTGTAAAGTACACTGGATTTGAACTCAGAGGGCTTGGGTACGAGCTTCTGAACTGGAACTCTATTCTGCATGTGCTTTGGATTAGGTAGGTTACTTCACCTATGGACTTTGGTCTCCTTATCTGTAAGAAAATGTAGACTACATAATTCTTTTTTTTTTGGAGGGCAATTGGGGTTAAGTAACTTGCCCAAGGTCACACGGCTAGGTTTTCGTTTTGTGTGTGCGTTAAGTGTCAGAGGCTGGATCCGAACTCAGGTCCTTCTGACTCCAGGGCCAGTGCTCTACTCATTGCGCCACCTAGCCACCCCAAGACTACATAATTCTTAAAGTTCCTTCCTGCTCTCAATCCTAAAAGAAACAATTTTCACAAGTGAGAATCTTATAGCGTCTCAGACAATGACCTGAGGTCCTGAACCTCAATGACATTTATAATATTGTATTAGGAGTGGAGAAGGAATAGATCGTTAGGCTGAATTCAAGATCTACCCTAGATATAGAGTCAGAGAATGACAGAATCTTAGAATTTCAGAGTTGGAAAGGATGTCTGTGGCCATCTAGTCTAATAGTTCAAAATAAAATTTCTTTTATAAACTTAGACACATCTCTGTTTTCCTCTCTAGGGGGTGTAATGAATAGTATGCTAGAGTCAGGAAGACCCAGGTTCAAATCCAACCTTAGACACTTATTAACTATGTGACCTTGGCAAGTCACTTAACCTCTGTCTGCCTCAGTTTCCTAATCCAGAAAATGAGTATTAAAATAGTTCCTACCACCCAGGGTTGTTTTGAAGATCTACTGTGATAATAAAGGATGTCCTAAATGTCTTGGAGAAGTTTTAAGTTTTAATGGGCAACTTTAAGTTTTAATATTTAAAACTACCCCCAAGACTTTTGGGGTACAACATTTGTAAAGAGTTTCACAAACTTTAAAGTATATCAATGGCAGTTATTACCATTCCTCTATTCCTCAATCCCCTCCTCCTCCTCCCCATGCAAACAAACAAATAAGCAAATAAACAAACAATCAAATAAATAAATAAACCAAACCCCTTTCCCCTAAAAGCAGAGCTCAGAAAAAAACTCTGTTTAATTGAAGGTTTCTGTTAATCAGGGTTTCAATGTTTCTCCAAAAGATATGAGATCACTTCATAGACATGATCTCATTCATTCTCATAAGATCCTTTTAAAAGTGGGTAGGTGAGGGTATAATTATCCCTGTTTCACAGATAGGGAAAATTAGGATCCAAGTGACTTGCCCAGAGTCACACAGTGAGTCAGAGGCAAACATTGAAAGAGAACCCAAATCTCATGACTGCCTGTTGGCCAACAGAAACTGCCAGATCACATTCAAGTTGGGAAACTGTTAGGTGAGCAGATTAGATTATACTATTGGTCCTTTATGACCTCTTCAAAATGGGTGTCATAAAATTTGGAGTAAAGAGAAAGAAGGCTAGTTTTGTTTCTTTTGCATGGTCTTCCAAAGCAAGCAGTAAGGTGGCACAGTAGATATAATGTTGGGCCTGGACCTGAGTTCAAATCCCTCCTCAGATACTTCTTATCTGTATGTTTTTAGGCAAATTATTTAATCCTGACTGCTTCAGTTTCCTCATATGTAAAGTGGGGACAATAACAGCACCATAGGGTTGTTATGAGAACAAAATGAGATATTTGTAAAGTGCTTAGCGTGGTACATAGTAGATGCTAAGACTTTTGGGACACCCTGCACTTTGTTGGATTTTCAGAAGAATTCCTGCGAGATATATTATCATCCCCATTTCATAGATGAAGGAGCTAAAGATCACAGGTGGCACAGCTGGACCTAGAGTCAAGAAGATCTGAATTCAAATCCGATCTCAGACATTTCCTAGCTATGTGACCCTAGGCAAGTCACTTAGCCTTTGTCTGCCTCCACTTCTGAATCTACAAAATAGAGATGATCACAGTAGCCACCTCTCAGGGTTGCTGTGAGGATAAAATGAGGTAATATTTGCAAATCACTTTGCAAACCCCAAAGTACAATATAAATGCTAGTCATCTTTATCTTCATCATCATCGTCATCATCATCATCAGAGAGGTTAAGTAACTTACCCAAGGTCACAGTAAGAAAGTGACAGAAGTGGGACTCAAGCCCAGGCCTTCTAACTACAAATTCAGTATTTTTTCCACTATTTCATATGCCAAGATGCACACATTTGTGTTCATTTGGTGCTGCCACCTCCTGGCTTGCCCCCTTCATGGCAGGCTATGCACAGCTGTCTCAGTTCTGGACTATTTTACAAAGAAGTTGTGAACATGTTTTATTTCCATTCAGAAATAATTACAGCCTCACCCATATGTGGGGCCATGGGCAGGGGGGAGATCCATAAAAGGATGGAGATAAGCAAGACAAGGTTATCTGAGGATAACAGAATTTAGAACTGGAAAAGATAATAATAATAACAACAATAATGAATAATAATAATTAATAATAAAAAATAATAAATTATAAAAACATCATTCTGAAATTCCTTAAGGTTTGAAAAAAACTCTTTACATATGTTATCTCACTTGATTCTCACAATAACCGTGTGAACTAGGTACTATTACTATTTCCATCTTACAGAGGAGGAAACTGAGTCTAAGGGATTAAATGTTGGCAAGTTTTCCCAGGATCAGCTAATAAGTGCCTGCAACAGGATTTAAATTTAGCCTTTCCTAACTGTAAGTACAGCTCTCTATCTATCTACCATCTAGCTGTTTTCTTTAGTTGGTCACTTATTAGGCATATTATAGTGGGGAAATCATTCTGTGTATAGGTTAGACTAGATGGTGACTGAAATCCATCCCAATTCTCAAATTCTGTGATTCTGTGATATTCCAGTCCCCTTATTTTGCAACTGAGGAAACTAAGGACAAGAGAAGTTGAGATTTGAACTCTATTCTTGGGACTACTAGTCCAGGATTCTTTTCTCCACAAGCACAACTAGCATGGATAATGGGTACCAGATTAAATGGAAGGTTTCTATCATGAGGTATTAGAAGTGACACTTTTTAGAATTTGTTTGTCAAGGACTAAACATGACTTTTGATTATAGCACTAATTCTTGTGTCCCAATATATTAATTCCAGATACTTTTTCTATACAGAAAATCCCCCACTTCCATCACAGAATTCCAGTCCACAGGTTGGAGCTCTGATAACAATGACATGAAATGTCCTAGTTGTTTACAACATGTGGCATCCTTCATTGATGTAGCAACATAAAGCATAATGATGTGATCTAAGGGAGAAAAGATTTGTGGGACTTTAAGCTGGAATTCCTCCTCTCTAGCAAGTTCCCTTATCCCCCAAGGCAATGAAATCTGTCCATCCTGGTGGAAGTCGAAATGTTTTGTCAACAAGTAATGTTCACTTTATTGATTGTAACAAAGTAGATGGAACCTGTCTTGCCTCAAAGGCTGGGTAAAGCTTACTTTCCCTTCCAACATAGCTTTGGTCAGCTCCTTTTGGGAGTTCTAGACCCTGTCTGAATGAGTAGCCATCCAGATTTGTTTGCTGATCCAGTCTATATTTGAAGAAGCAATGTATATGTGAAACTCTCACCACTAAGGTAGGTATCATTTCCTGCTTGACAGTAGTAAGGGCCTTTTGCCTTTTACCATCAAGACATTGATGGTAAAATTCACTGGCTGGGTTTCCCATTTATTTGCAAACTCTTGCTTTTATTAATATCCTTTGTTTTTAACATTACTTCATTTCTGAATATGCCTCTCCTCCCTCTTCTACCCAATGAGTATAGCAAGGAATGAAAAAGAAAGATAAAGGAAAAACAGTTTGGCAAAACCATTGAACACATCAACTGTGTCTAACAATATGTACAATATTCCCCAATCAACTAAGACTTTAATCCAGGTTTAACTCCTCATTCAATATTTTCTCTATAATGTTAGAAACCATCACAGCATATACCTACAGCAAAAGTCTAGAATGAGAATCTTTGAGTACTGTTTTTTAGACTCCCAAGGGAAGACAAACTCATTGAATTACATGACTAGGAAAAACTCAGAAATTAGCCATCCCAATCTACCCATTTTACAGATAAAGGAACTAAGGCTAGTTAGTGGCAGTCAGTTTAGAACCCAGATCTTCATACTCCAATGTAATCTAGTGCATTTTGGGAGCCTAGAGATTTAACCATTGCAATTGGAGGGCATTGTGCAGTTGGCTTCTGTGAGAGTACCCTGATGTCTGGAGTTCCCCTATGCCCAGGAAGGGCCAGCCAATCACATCAAAATTATTTCAGTTGGTTTCCAGACTGAAGCCTATAATAGAGACTTTATTGGACTTTATCAGAGACAAAAACCATGATAATCATTAAGTATGGGAGGGAGATAGACCATCCAGGCCATTTCATGTATTGAAATGAAATTTCCCAAACCATAGAAAATAAAACCAGCTCAAAAAACAAAGACTGAGTTTTGAAAAACAACTATTTGCTCTTTCTAAAACCCCAGCTCTAATGATTACTAAACATGACCAGAAACAAATCATTTAATCTCTTGGGGCCTCAGTTTCCTCAATCTGTGAGATGAAGGGGTTGGATTAAATGATGTCCACAAGCCCTTCTAGCTATGAATCCTCACTTTTAAAAAAAATTTAAATTTTTTAAGTTTTCAGCTAACAAGCATTTCTTTTCTTCCCCTTCCGCCCCTCCAGCTTAAAAGAAAAATAGAGAATCATGTCCCTTGCCACAAATATGCATGGTCAAATAAATCAGATTTAAAACTTATGAGCCTATCATGTTGGTATTTTGTAAATACTTTATTCCCCACATACCCCACAATCTAGCTACAATAGCCTCTTTTCAGTTCCTTGAACACTATAATCCATGTTCCATCAGTGCCTTTTCATTGGCTTTTCATAGGCCTGGAAAACTTTGTCCCTTCATCTCTGCCTGTTTCCCTGGCTTCCTTCAAGTCTCAGCTCAAGTCCCACTTTCTGCAAGAAGTCTTTCCTAATCCCTCCAGTGGCCAGTATCCTACCCTTCCAGAATTCTTTTCATCTACTCTGCATGTATCTTTTATGTACCTAGTGATTTGAATGCTGTCACTACCATTAGAATGCACAGTTCTTGAGAGCAGGGCATGCTTCTGTCTTTTCTTTGTATTGTTAGCACCGTGCCCAGCACAAAGTAAGTGATTCTGACCGAAAAGACCAGTCAGCGACTCCAGGTCTTAGAAAGCCTTCTCAACATGTGACAGGGCAGCATTAACTCATTTAAGCATGACAGAAATTAGTTTTAGGTTCCATGAACAGATACAGTCTCATCACTAGAAACTTAATGATGCTGGACTGATTATCTGTGTAAAGGTTCACAAAAAGTCTGCCATTGACTGGGAACTGTTAGGAAACACTACCTTGGAACTCCACTGAGCATATTTTGTAGCATCACTGAATATTACAAAAGACCTAAGACTTCTAGGAATGTGGGACGAATGGAAAAAAAGACCAGCAGAGTCAGCTTAATTCTTGGGAGCTGGTAGATATGCACAAATGTTTAGATGTGTACAAGTTTTAGGCAATGTATTTAGAGCCATTGGTTTCCTTCTTACCTCTTAATCTTATTTGTGTCGGGATAAGATGAAACAAAGTGTCACTGGTGACACAGAGACACCCTGTCTTCCCTTCCCACTTTAAATGCACAGACTACCTTGCATAGTATGGAGAGGTTACTAATGAGCCTGCCTTCTAGTTTTCCATATAGCTAGATGCCTGCATAAAGCTTTGGAAGTAAATTATCCTCTGTCACAGAAAGTTTAGAACTCCCTTTCTATCTTTCACATCCATCCCAACTAAGGGGGAAAAAATGTCACCATCAGGTCTAAAGGAAGATGCCAGGGGAAAACTCTAAAACATTTAAATGGCCACAGAAAAGATAGATCAAAATGCACACTCAATTCATTTGGCCAAAATCCAGCACACAAACCCTGTTGAACCTGCCTGGAAATGTGGCCCAGAGTATCACTGGGGTTGTTTCTGTTTCCTTGTTTTCCTGTTGGTCAAATGAGATCTGTAAGTTGAAGGTATCTATACTTTGTGGTATAGTGACAAACTTCATAGATTGTATGTATAGTCCCAAACAGGGACCCTCCTGGCTTTCATCTTCTTTGGTCTGAACCCTCAGATGATTGTACAAGATTGAAGAGGTAGCCTGAGTTCTCTACACATTTGACTTTTCTTACCACAAGTTGAGGTTTGAGGATGAGGACTTTGCTTGTAGGTTATCAAAATGGAATTTTCATTTGGGGAGGCAGATTTGTCCTTTGCAGTATAGTTACTGCTCAAATGTAAGCAAAGCCCAGTGGCTGAACAATGAAACACCCTCCCCAACTCATTCCTGCCTCCTCCTCTACTCCCCACTCCCCCTCACCTGGGGGCAAGATAATTCTAAAGATATCTGTAGATATCTTATAGTTAATATATGATCTATTTAACCATGTTTTCTGAAGATTGCTATCTCCACTTTTCTGAAGGGGACACCATGATCCAGAAAGTCAGGCACAAAATGGAAAAGCAAAAGGCTTTAGATACCTTACAAACTGAATGACCAGTCCCTGAATGGTTGAGAGTCAGTTTAAATGTGAAAAATTTCTTGCAATTCACTCAGTGAACAAGCCTGTAAATGCTGACTAGGCATTTTCTAAGTGCTGAAGATAGGACAAAAAAAGGGCAGAGAATTTGCCCTTAAGGATATTGGAGAAACAATATATAAGCATATAAGTGAATACAAAATATCTGTAATTTCATTGTATTATTTTTTTTTTTTTTGCGGGGGTTGGGGGAGGCAATAGTAGCTTAGAGGTGATATAGAAATCAGGTTAGGCCTCATAGTACCATAGTAGTGGTACTTAGGCTGAACAGTGAAAGAGTTTAGAGATTCTGAGAGATTGGTGAGGAGGGAGTACATTCCAGACAATGTCTAAGAGACAGCATGTGCAAAGGCCTGGAGTTGGCGGATGGAATGACAACATGGATGGGGCAGCAAGCATCTTAGTTTGGCTAGCCATAGATTCCCAAAGTGGGCAATACTGCTTCCTGGGGGCACTGGAACGATCCAGGGTGGCAATAGTAGCCTCTGGTGCAATTAGAGGAGGTATTGAATAAAAATAAGGGGGCAATGGAAGCATTAGGAAAAAAGAGAAGATAAAATTTTGAAAAACCTTTCATACATGTTTTATCTGTTGTTTAACTGAGTTCAAGTTGCAGCGATAACATTATTTTCCAAATAAACATACAAAATGCAAGTTATAACCCATCAGTGGTCAAGTTCATACCATGGGTCTTAACAAGCAAGTGTTGGCTGGTGAGACTGTCACTCAATGTTGGGAAGTCCAGCATGCATCAGCTGGAATATGTGCGAGTAATGACTTGTTTATAATACAATTCTATATGGCTACATGACCAAACATTGTATCATCAAAATTTCAATGCAGGAAAAACCCCACACATTTACGATAAATTATTAAATTTAGCATGCATCATTTTATTTTATTTTATTTTATTTTATTTTTTTGGAGGGCAATTGGAGTTAAGTAACTTGCCCAAGGTCACACAGCTAGGTTTTTGTTTGTGTGTGTGTTAAGTGTCTGAGGCCGGATCTGAACTCAGGTCCTTCTGACTCCAGGGTGGACACTCTACTCACTGCGCCACCTAGCCGCCCCACATGCATCATTTTAAATAAATTCTGTTTTTTTTGAGATGAAGCAAATTTCAAAAATACCATTAAAGGGTTAAAGAAAGCAGATTTCCAGGGGGGTGCTGAGTAATTTGTTTTTTTTGAAAAGGGGGTAGTAGGTTAAATAAGTTTGGGAACCTCTGGGCTAGATTATAGAGCATGTGAAGGGGAGTAATGTCTAATATTTTTGGAAAGGCTTGATTGTAAATGGCTTTAAATGTCAGATGGAGGGGATGGCATTTAATCTGAAAAGTGACAGAGATTCACTGGAATTTCTTGGGCAGAGGAGTGGCATAATCAGACGTATACTTTAACAAAATCAGTTTGGTAGCTCTATGGAGTATAGATTAGAGAAGGAAGAGACTGGAGGCAGAGAAACCAATTAGAAAGCTATTGCAATAGTCCAGGTGAGAGGTGATGAGGGCCTAACTATGGTTAGAAGCAAGAGATTGCAACAAATGCAAGACATAGAGGAAAAATGGACTCATTCCTTTTTATGATTGCTTTTAATGGTCTTCATGCACTTGTGAAAGAGAAGGAGTGTGGTTTAGGAGAAAGACAGCAAGTCTAAGAATTAGAAAGAGTAGGGTTAAATTCCTCTACCTGACACATGTTGACTGTGCCCCTCTGGGCAAATCCCTATCTTCTCATTGTCCCCACATAGCTTTCTAGGACTACAACTTATAAAACAAATGGTGATCTACAGGGACAGAAGGAATTCATTTCCCAGAAGTTCTCTATACCAAGGAAATCATGGTTCCCCTTTCAAAAAATCCAACCAACCCACCAAACCTGCAAAACTCCCCTGTGAAGTAGAGACACCAAGGGAAGCCAAACAAGTTAGGATTCTTAATGCTTGCCTTATGTAAGTAATAATAGCGCATATTTATATAGTGATTAATAGTTACAAAACCCTTTCACATCCATTATCTCATTTGATCCTCACAATAGTGCTATGAGGAAGAAAAGGCAGGTGCTGGTGCCCCCATCCCTCCCTTTTATGGATAAGTTCCTGAACACAGGGACCAAAGGACTTCCCCAAGTATAGTGCTCCTCCCATATACCTATTCCTCATTTTACTATTTCCATTTGTTTGTTTCACTTTTTATTACTCAGCCCAAGCAAATAAAACAAGGGGTTAGCTAGCTACAAGGGTTATGTTATACATTTAGTAGAAAAAGCACTGATCAGGGAGTGAGGAATCATGGGTTCTGTCCTGTATTCATGGTGTGACAATGGGTAAGTCCCGTTACTTCCGAGGTTCTCGAAAAACGAAAGGTTCAGACTAGATCATAGAGTCATAAGACTATTTCTTTTTTTTTTTCTTTGTGTCTCCAGTGCCCAGCAGAGAACCTGACAGATAGTAGGTACTTAATGAATGCTTGTTGATTAGATCATAGGTTTAGAGCTGGAAGGGGCCTTCGAAATTCATTTGGTCTAATCTCCCTAATTGTATAGATCAGGAAACAACTGAAGAGGTAAAGAGGCATCCAGGTGGTGAGGTTGATAGAGAGCTGAACCTGGAGTCAGAAAGACCTGAATTCAGATTCGGTCCCAGATACTAGCCATGTAGCCCTGGACAAGTCATTTAACCTCTATCTGCCTCAGCTTCCTCAGCTGTAAAATGTTTCCATATTTTCTAGATGTTGATTGGAAGAGAGAATGTTTACATTCTTTATAGTGAGTGCCAAACTTGCCCCTGGATTTCAGTGGGAGATACACTAGTCTTTACTATTGTTCTGATTGCCTTCTGTCTTTCTCTTCTATCTGTTGTTGACATAATCTTAAAGCCTTGTTTGCTCTCCTTAACTCCCATACTGCTCCTTATCCAGTGTAATCTCAATTATATGAGAACAAGCCTCTCCTACAGAAGCCAATTCAGTTCATTCCCACTGGAGAGACAGCTTTATGTCTGAGCCTGGCACCCTAGGCATCAACCCAACACTGGAGCCCACTGCTTTAACATAGCCTTGCCCCCGTCAGGAATGGGCAGAAGGTAGTGTCAGCCAATAAGCAAGAATGTTGCTTATGCCATCCTCCCTTTGCTCATCCTGCTGGGGTCAGATTTCCTCTCAAGAGGGCCGTGGGAAATGTCTATTCTGCCAGGCCATGAAGAGACTTGGGTAATAATACAACATACCTTACAAAACAAAAATGTTGTTTTCTTTGGCAAAATAAAAACCAAGGAATCAAGAAAGGATGGTAAAGCTGAAATTGCTGGGAGGTCTGTATAGATCACTTGATGCTGCTGGAAATGAACCTGAGACCCCAAAACCTTTACTAGTTTCTCTTTGAGGTGATCCAAGTCTGCCTTTTGAGAGAGGGAGAGGGAGGAGAGGTATAGACAGACAGATAGAGAGAGATGAGTGAGCAGGTTGGTCATTTTATAGGTGTATTTGCAAAACTGTCTTAGCAGAACACAGCAGCTCTGGGGGCAGACATTGAGAAGTGGGAAGAAAAAAGGGATCCCCAATACTGATCTCATCCAATCCTCAACCTCTTTTCTATCATCTGACACATTGGGCTTTGGATAATAGACAAGCAGGAAAAAAGAGCTTAAATATTCCCATTAGGATATAAGTTTTTTGAGGGCAGGTAGTATTCAATTTGTCTTTGTGTAGCAACAAAATATCTTTCATATAGGATTTGTTGAATGTGTTTGTTAAATTAAAGTACAAGATTAGGTGTCAGAGAGAGAAGACAAGGGTAAACAGGGAAGATGCTATGAAACATCTGACAGGCCTCAAAATAGATTCAAATGGAAACATTATTCTGAAACCATCCCCTCAACCACAGATCATGTGGTCCATATCCCTACAGCTTTACTAGCATAGTTACAGAGACAGAAGGGGCTCTGTGGTTCATCTGGTCCAACTCCTTCAGTTTCCAAATGAAGAAACTCAAGAAAAGAGATTACTGGCACTTGGGGAGTAAGTGGAAAAGCTGGGATTTGAACCTGTGTCTTTCCTTATACCAGGCTGCCTCCCTTCATGCCCTAAGACAGCTTCCATAGACCAGAAGGTATTGCTTCCAGAGCTGACTTGAGAATAAAAGTCTACGACCACCCTTGGAAACATATCCCTTGCATCCCTGTCAGGAAATCCCACCTTGTATCTAACCTAAACTTAGGTTTCATCCTAAACTCTTTTGTCTATAGTAGAGATGGAGACCAGATATTAACCACCTTCTACATAATAAATTTCCTTTGAAAATGAAGGACATGGTGGCAAAAAATTGGAAATCAAGGGGATCCCATCATTTGGGGAATGGCTAAACAAGTTGTAGTATAGAATAATGGAATACTATTGTTCTATAAGAAATGAGGAGCAGACAGGCTTCATAATAATCTGGAGAGACTTATTTAAACCGATGCTGAGTGAGGAGAACAGAACCAGGAGAACTTTGTACACAATTACAGACACATCATATCTGTGACTAGTAGTTTTGATAGACTGGGCTCCTTTCAGCAACGCAAGGTTATAAGACAACTCCAAGGGACTCGTGATGGAAAAGGCTGTCCACATCCAGAGAAAGAATTATAGAGTCTGAATGCAGATTGAAGCAAACTACTTGCTCTCTCTCCTTTGCTTTTTGTTCCTTCTTTCTCATTGTTCGTTCCATTGATTATAAATCTTCTTTACAGCTTGACTAATGTTTAATGTGAAGGTATTTGTAGAACCTATATCAGATTGCATGCCACCATTGGGGGAGGGGGGAGGAGAGGGAAAGGGAGAAAATTTGGAACTCAAGGGATTCTGGAACTAAAAGTAAATAAATAAAAGAAGAAAAAAAGAAAATGAAGGACCACCACCACCAAAAACAAGTTTCCACCTATATTCACAACCCCCTAAGGTAGGTGTCGCATATTCTCATTTTCATGAGAAAATGGGGGCCCAAGGAGGTTGAATGACTTGCCCAACGTCACATAACTAGTAAGTCTTGGAGCTTAGATTTTAACCCAGCTCTCTTGGCTCTAAATCTGGAAGTTCTTCCTTCAGTTTTCTAAACTGAGCAACTGATGTTCTTTCTACTGGATTGCTGGGATTGGGGGGGTAAGGCTTGAGGGTGAAGTGAGTGGGGAAGGTACGAACTGATGTTTTGGGGTTGTTTTTAATAAATGGATGAACATGCCAGATAACAAGTCGAGTCAGGTCAATAAATGCCAGGCACTAAGCTAAATGAACCAAATATACATTTTAGTTAAAGTAAAATATTAAGAACAGGATGTCTTGGTAGATATTGCATTTCTGGTGGTCTGCTCTGGGACCCAGAGACCCGGCACAAATCCTCATATGAGGTAGCTAGTGGAAACTTGTAGTCAGGAAGCCCTGAATTCAAACCCTTCCTCAGACATCAGTCTTGTGATCCTGAACAAGCCACCTGCTTCCCCAGTTTCATCACCTGTAAACATCAGAGTAATATAGGACCTGCCACACAGGGTTGTTGCGGGGAATAAGTGAGATAATATTTATAAAATGCTTTGTGAACTTTAAAGCACTATATAAATGCTAGATGGTGCTGCTTTTTGGGAGCAGATACATTTCCTTGGCTGGATTAGACTAGACCAGTTGCCTTTGTTCTTTTTCCCAGCAGTGACCCCTTCAGTCTACTTCCTTAATCCACAAGCAAACTGGAAAAAGATTTCTGAGCTGACAAGGGACAAAGGAGAGGGCTGCCTCTATGCACAAATGACTTAGCAGCTGAGAGATGGCCAATCTTGGGCTTTCAAATGCTGTAAATCATACTTAAGACCTAAAAGAAGAGAATCAAATAATGCTTAATCTGAAATCTAGTTAAACATGTGGGCCCAGGTTCTGCGGTTCTTACTAAATGCCTTGGAGCAAGTACTCAGACCAGGCTTGGCCTTGATACCTCCTAGTCTTGGTCTTGCTCAGTTTATGAAGTGCACTTTGACCTGGGGCACTGATGAGGTAAAGGCGCTGACAGAACAGAGGGTCATTCCAGTACAGAGCATTCCTAACTGGGCTTGCCTGGCTTGGAGGGTGACCTCCAGTAAGTTCTTCCAGAGTTCAGGCTCCTTTACAGCCATAGACAGAAAGGGAGTATCACTTCACTGTTGGTGTCCCACTTGGTCTGGAATCAATCCAATCAGTCAATGAACATTTATTAAGTACCTCCTGTGTGCCAGGCACAGTGCTAAGCTCCATGCATACAAAAAGAGGTGAAAGACAATCCTACCCTCAAGGAGCTTACAATCTAATGGGGAAGATAACATGCAAACACATATATGCAAAGCAAACTATGTATAGGAGAAATGGGAAATAATGAGAAGAAGGAAAAGATTTAAGAGGGGTTGGGGAAGGTTTCCTGTTGAAGGTGGGATTTTAGCTGGTACTTAAAAGAAGTCAGTGGTTGGGTGCAGAGGAGGGAGAGCAGTCCAGGCACGGGGAATTGAACAGCAAGAGAAAATGTATATGAGGAGCTATGATGAATTTGTCCTGAAATCTGACTTGACAATTGTCTTATTTTTACTTATAGAAGGTTGGAAAAAGCAAGCTAAAGAAGGCTTTTAGTGTGAAGATTAGTAGGCAGAGCACCTAAGTTGGAGGCAGGGAGCCAGAACCAAGGTTGTAGTTCCAATTCAACTACTGCTCAACTCTGTGTCCTTAGCCAGTCACTCTGATTCTCTGAGCCTTACTTTCGTCATCTGTAAAATGGGCATAATGAAACCTGCTTTGTCTCTCTCACAAAGTTGTGACAAGAATCATATGTGATAATATATATGAAGGCACTATGAGAACTATAAAGTGTGATGTGAATTTAAAGTAGAATATAATTTTTTTTTCTTTTTTCAATGGGGGGAGTTGGGAGGAAGAGCCAAGTCAATAATAGGCATGTATCTGTCACTGGAGATACAAAGAAAGGCATTGCCTTCAAGACGCTCAGAAATCAAATGGTGGAGACAACAGGTAAAGAACTATGTTCGGGGGCAGTGAGGTGGCACAGTGAATAGAGCACCGTTCCTAGAATCAGGAGGACCTGAGTTCAAATCCAGCCTGAGACACTTAACATACACACACACACACACACACACACACACACACACACAAAACTGGCCATGTGACCTTGGGCAAGTCACTTAACCCCAATTGTCCTACCTTCTCCTCTCCAAAAAAGAAAGCAACCCCCCCCCCCCCAAACTATGTTCAGACTATGTAAGAATAAATTGGAGATCATCTCAGAGGTAAGACACTAGCATTAAGGGGAACCAGAAAAGACTTCGTGTAACTGAGATTTGAAGGAAGCCTGGGAAGTTAGGAGGTAGATATGGAGATTGAGAAAGTTCTAGGCTTGGGGTATAATCAGTGAAAATCTCACTAGAGAATGTCACTAGATCACAGAATACATGAAGAAGACTAAAGTGGGAAAAGACTGGAAAGATAGGAAAGATTCAGTTGTGAAGGGCTTTAAAAGTCTAGAGAAATCTATTTATTACTGAAGATAATAGGGAGCCACTGAAGATTATTAAGGGAGGGGGAGGAGGTATGATAGAGTCACAATTACACTTTAAGAAGGTCATGTCTATGGCTGAGTAGAGACTGAACAAGAGTAGCTAGAGACCTGAGGCAGGCAGAGATTCCCCCCCTCAAGCAGGCTATTGCTATAATCCATGTGAGGGGTGATGAGGGACTACGCCAAAGTGGTGGCAGTGTCAGAGGAGAGAAAGAGATGTATAGGAGAGATGTAATCAAGATGGAGAGGATAGGACTTGGCAGCAGATTGGCTCTGGGGGCGGGGGGAGTGAGAGTGGAGTCAAAGATGACACCTATATTTTGAGCCTGAGTGGCTGGGAGGATAGTGATACACTCCAGAGTAGTACAGAAGGCAGGAAGAGGAAAGGATTTTGGGAGAAAGATATTCACTTTCAGACATGGAAGAGGAAAAAATGCTTATTAATTGAAAAAAAAAAGGTTTAAAGATTTAAATTTAAAATTAAAAAAATTTAAAAGGAAATTTAATTTAAAGTTTGAGGTTTAATCTAAAATTTAAAAAATGAAGTGGAACATAAGCAGAATTGCAGTAGGATGTAAGCACCCTGAGGGTGGGAACTATTGGCTTTTTGTCTTTGTTTCATCTACGACTCACCTATTGCCTGGAACATATTGGGTCTAAAATAAATGCTTGTTGAATTGAGTTGAAAGTAAAGTTTGAGGTCCACAATCTATGTCACTACCAACAGACTTTTTTCTATTAGTGCCTCAAAACAAGGAAAAAAGTCACAATTTTCTTCAGGTGATGCTTTTGCCAGGGATTCCTTCTGTGGTCAGACCATACATGTCTGTTGGGGAAAGATAGGGTTGTTGTATACACAACAGTTACATTTGAATTTAACTGGCTTTGCCCATTCACTCTCCCCTCTAAGTAATGTTAGAACTCTAAGCATGAGTTTTGCTGTGAAAAGATTCTGCCACCAAGCCAACAAATGAATGGTGGGGGGTTCTTGGTGAGGCAAGTGAGAGGGTGGCTGTCGTGAGGGAAACTGACCTACTCCTAAACTTTGGAATGGCTGGCTTTTATGTTTGTGTTATAGACTCATGGAATGTTAGTAATTATGTCTCCACTGCCCTCATTATACAGATGGTGAAACTGAAGCCTAAGGGGGAGAATAGTCTTACCTAGTGCCATCCAACTAGTCAGTAGCAGAGCTCAGACCAAAACTCAATTTTCTTAGATATTAGTGAAGGAAAAAAAGCAATTATTTTTTGGAGGGGGAAGGGTTAAGTGACTTGCCCAAGGTCACACAGCTAGTTAAGTGTCAAGTGTTTGAGGTTGGATTTGAACTTAGGTCCTCCTGCCTCCAGGGCTGGTGCTCTATTCTCTGTGACACCTAGCTGCCCCCAAACAAGCATTTATCAAGGATTTATGATGTGCCAGGCACTATGCTAAGTACTTTACAAATATCTTATTTGGTCTTCATGACTACCCTCTGAGGTAGATGTTATTATTGCCCCCATTTCACAGTTAGGGAAATTGAGGCAGGTAGATGTTAAGTGACTCACTCAGGGTCACAACTGGTAGATGTTTGAGGCTGGATCTGAACTCAGGTCTTTCTAACTCCAGGTCTGGTACTCTACTGTGGTACCTGGCTGCCTTAGTCCAGTGCAGTGTTATTTCTGTGCTTTCCAATATAAGATGCTGTTTCCCTTCTTATGACTGGATAATACTGGATCCAGAGCTATGCTATTACATGGTTGAATGCCACCATCGATTTGTCCCTTAAATATTTTTTCCTCTTTAATCTACCTGACTTTGTACCACCTCCACCCATACATATACAATCAGCTTCCCTTCAGAAGTTCTCCAAAGAGGGAGAAAAAGAGGCACTTGACCCTGAATCAATTTGTCCAGGTACCAGTCCTCTGTCCTTCTTTCCTCATTCCTAACTTTGAGCTTCTCCTCCAGGACTCTCCACCTGCCAGGAAGGCTCCCCCCCGCCTCCCTTGTCCATCCAGGGCCCTCAATTCCAGCCTCACCTCATCTGCCCTCTCCTCTACAGGCTCACTTGACTTGCCTGTAGTATAAGCCTCCTTCATGATCTTCCCCTACCGCTTCTCGAGGTCCTTGAAATTTCCTCCTATTTCACATATTTCTGTTTCTTCCCTTCCCTAGAAATGTCTGGATTGAGCTGCCTGAGGTCAAGAGTCTTTGGTGTTGGGAGTGAGGATGAACTTTGTATAGAGCCCACTAATCCACAGGCATGGACAGTCTCCTAAAAAGAAAGACGAGAAAAGGCAGTTCTCTTTTCTATGTTTTCCCCATAATTTGTGATAAAGAGAACTCGCTACCTTCTCCTCCTAAACTCACCTGTCCTTGAGGATTCCCTGTGGAATCTGGTGGAGGGCACCACCATGCTTCCAGTCACCCTGAGGTAATGTGTCAGAGTCACAGCAGATGATTCCTTCTCCCTTTCCTCTGTATATCCAATTAACTGCCAAGCCTTTTCACGTCTACAACATATCTTGCATCATTTCTCTTCTCTCTATTCATAATATCACCTAGTTCCTATTCTTATCACCTTTTGCCTAGAACAGTGGTCTCTAAACATTTTTGATTATGCACCTTTATCAGCTAAAAAAGAAAAAGTATCAGCATGCACCCCGAATATATATGTATAATATATTTATAATCTCGCTCTTCTACTGAAATAATAATATACATTATAAGATAAATAAAAATTTAAGAAATAAGGGGGAAAAGAGAACTAGGAAATAAAGGAAAGGAAAGGAGAAGAGAGGAGGGGAGAGGAGAGGAAAAGAGAGAAGAGGAAAGGAGAGGAGAGGGGAGGGGAAGGGAGGGGAGAGGAGGGGAAAGGAGGGGAGGAAAGGAAATATTTTCAAATATTTTATTAAGGCTACCAAAACCCTCTTTTATCTCCCTTAAATAATATTAATAATATTTATTAATATCTAATACAATTATATATTATGTGATACAGATTAATACTGGCATTGATAATTAGCATTATTAATATTTTTGTATTTAAAATCACAATTTTAGTGAAAGTAATGTGATTGAATATGCTCCATTATTTTTGAAAATCTTGAACATATTTTAAAATGTGGTTCTAAGTTCAGTTTATTTCCATACCTGGTTTTAATATCTCTTATAACTGAAAAAGGTATCTCAGAAAATATATATAGATATAAATGGAAGGACCACATCAGTGGTTGTATTTATTCAATGATGATGCCCATTTTAGTCCCATCCATCAATTATGCAAAGATTTTTTTGGTTGCAATTTGGCTAATAAATGTCCAACTTCCCTGGTGTCAACCGATTGTTTTTGCAAACAAAGCAAAAGCTGTTGCATTTTTGTTTTTTAACCAATAGATTCAAAACCCACTGAAACTTTTCATTTGGAAGAATTTTTAACTGGGTCAAAAATTCTCTCCTTCCCAAGTTGTGTGGAGGTAGGAGTTTTTATAGGTGACATTAAGAATGAAGAATCTGGGAATCCAGAGGGATGGTGGTACCCTGCACAGAGACATTCAGGAGAGGGGTAGGTTTTGGGGAAAGACAGAGAGAGAGAGAGAGAGAGAGAGAGAGAGAGAGAGAGAGAGAGAGAGAGAGAGAGAGAGAGAGAGAGAGAGAGGGGAAAGAGGAGAGAGACAGAGACAGAGAGACAGAGAGAGGAGAGACAGAGAGAGGGAGACAGAGAGAGAGAAGAGACAGAGAGACAGAGAGAGAGAATGAGAGAGAACTGAGGATTCTTAGTCACCAGCCACTGCTTTGGATGGATCACAGAGCTAATCCATTAAGGGGCTGACCTTGGGAGTTAATCTGGCGAGCAGTCACTGATGTGGGTGATGGGTCATCAGTTAGGTTGTAACTGTATAGAAGGAGGCCAGCAGTAGAAAGGGCAGAGTAAGGGTGGAGTGGTGGGTAATAATGGGTGAAGATGTTAGTGTGGTTGTATTGGAGACAAGCTCATGATTTGGCTATCAGGGGGAAAGTATACTTCCTGACTTCCTCTCCCTCCCCTCTCCTCCCCCCTCCCTCTTCCTCTCCCTCTCTCCTCCCTCTGCCTCTTTCTCTCATCTCTTCTCCCTCAGATTATCAAGACCCATTCTGGAGCTTTCTGTATAAAGGGCATTCTCAATGGTGGCAACCTGGGGTCCAATTCTGGAATTAGAGCCCACGTGAAAGCAGTCTCTCCTTCCTCAAATTTCTCATAACATGTTGCCATCACCACTCCTTTACACTTATCTCACTCTTCTAGATCACAGTTATTTGTTTGGTTCTGGGTTCCTTGAGGGCAAGAGATAGATCATCAAATCCCCAGAGTTTAGCACAGTGTTGGTTATATAATATCCACTTAATACATGTTTGTTAAGTTGAATTGAATTGAATTGAATTTGTTACCAGAGTTTTGGTCTCCGTTTTTCTTCACCAGTTGTTAGCTTGGCTGTACTCTAGAAATGTATATAGTGTGTCCAGGTGCTATTATGGAAGAGCTTCGGTGGGTGGGTGGGTATAGAATTCTATAGCCAGCAGTTGTATGTCTGGTTGTGTTTATTTCCTGGGCATTTCTGTGAAGACCGTGTGTGTGTGTGTGTGTGTGTGTGTGTGTGTGTGTGTGTGTGTGTGTGTGTGTGTGTGTGTGTGTTTTGGGGGGGTGTAACTTAGGGAGATTCCCCCCAACCTCCAACTCCAGTCTCAGGTCCTTCTTGGTCCTAGGTAAGCCAATTTTGGAACCCACTCTAAAAATTCATCATCCTAGCAAAAATTTCAAGTTGGAAGGGAACTTGGAGGTCATCTGGTCTAACTTCATTTTTACAAAGAAACTAAGGATTAGAAAGTAAAGATAGCCTTTGGCCCCGGGAATTTAGCACTCGGGGATACCCTCAGTCTCTCTATACCCTAGGTCCAATGGTCTCCCTATCCCATTTGGCAAACTGCACTGCTGGAGCTGGTTAGAAAAGTATCCATTTGGGGATCTAGAAAGCAAGGAGGACACTCCCCTTATTACACCGGGTTCATTGTCCCAACCAAAGAGAAAAGGGTAATAAATCCATATACTTTTATTTTAGTCTGACCACTTTAGAATAAAACACCCTGTCTCTGTTGTTTTTCAGCTGCCTAGCCAGTGAGCTTTCATCAGTCTACCTGGCAACAAGTAAAATGTCGTTTTAACTGGCAGGGACATTAAAACTGAAAGACTGACTTGTACTTGGAGCATCTCCCAACTTATGGAGCCTGTGATGCCCTCTGGGCAGCCTGCCTTCTCTGACTACAGGTGGGCACTGAAGTTGTCTTTTGAGAAGTTTTGTTTACCCCAGTTCAAAGTGAATTTTGTTGATGATTTTTTTGCGGGGGGAAGACAGGGCAATTGGGGTTAAGTGACTTGCCCTAGGTCACACAGTTATTAAATGTGTCAAGTATCTGAGGCTAGATTTGAATTCAGGTCCTCCTGACTCCAGGGCCAGTGTTCTATTCACTGTGCCACCTAACTGCCCCCTTTGTCAATGCTTTCTTAAAGAAAGATGTGCACAAACATACTTAACAATGCATGTGCTTGAGTGAGCGCTCACACGAGTGTGGGGGGAGCACACACACACACACACACACACACACACACACACATACACACACATCCCACACACCAATTAGGCCTCCTTGGATTTTAGAGGTCTTTTCTCCCTAACTTATCTCATCAGTATAGTTGACCAGGTTCCAACATAAATGAATCTCACAGAGATGAGAGATTGTGGAGAGGAGAAAGAATGTGATTTTCCTAATCTATGGACCCCTGTACCAGACACTGTACAGGCACACTAAAAAGTCAATTGTTCCCCAGTGACCATCAGGCTGCCAAAATAAGCACGCAAAGGACACAAAGCTATAACTTATAGGAATTTCCATACACATGTTGGTTTATGAAACCATCAGCCAAACTCAACTTGATTTTGGGTATGTAGGCATGTATATATGTATATGTATATACACATGCATCCATACCCAAATGATAAACTAAAAGGCAGAAGTCAGGAGAGGAAAAGAAAAAAGAAAAGGTAAAAATTTTCTAATTTTTTCCATTTAAATGAAAATCAACTTTATTTACTAAGTCTCAACTTCAAGTGCCTGATTTCCTGCTCCTATGTGCCCTGTGGTTCAACCTATCACATGATCCAGGATCCTGGCTCAAGGTACTGCATTCCCTGGACTGGGCTTATGCTTAGGGAGAGAATCAAGTAGCTAAGCTGCAATGCATTTTGGAAACCTGTCGCCAGGTTAGGTAGAGCTGCCCTAACCAATCTTTCATAGATTCTGGGTTGTACAGGAAAAGCCACTTGAAGGAAACTTGCCCCTCCCCTCTCTCCCCAAATCCTCACCTTCTGGAGAAATATTGGCAAGAGAATCTCTGGTGATGGGAATTGTGTAGGAGACAGCACACGCATGCAGGGCCCAGAACAAGGCAAAACCCCTGAAGTATTTAGAACGCCGTCGTCTGGCTTTGCACCTTTTGTTGGGGAGATTAAAATCTATTCTTACAGAAAGGAGAGCTCAGTGTTTAACCAACAAAGCAAAAACAAGAAGCCTTACACCAGGCTGTAGCTAAAGCAAACGTGAAGCAAAATCAGAGACCAAAACTTTCCATTCTCCTCCTCTCCACTGCCAAAGGTGAGGAGAGGATGGTAGGGAACCAGACCTTGGACGTGAATAACATCATCATTTGTTGAAAGAGAAACTGAATACCTTGGGTCTTTTTTTTTTTTTTGGTAGAGCAAACAAGATTGATTGTTCATATGCAAAACTGATATATGCTTTCCTGTTCAGGTTAGGGAAATGAATTTTAGAGTGACTTGGATCTGGAAGACAGTGGGCCTGGCAGCTTTCTCAAACCTGGGTGGGAATTCCTCGCTTGCATGAATTCTAAGCACGGGAACAGAGATATTTTCAGTGGTAGCACTTTTAAAATCCAACTGTAGCAGCTGAGGAGGAATCCCTCAAACCAGAAGTCACTTAAAGTGTTTGCAGTTGGAATCTAGTTGGCCAGTGAAAGGAGCTGATGCTCAATAGGGCCTGCCCAGTGGACCCATATAGACCTAGCATCCTGCCTTTCTTTTGGGTTTTCCCCTACCATTGTCCCAGACAGCTTTGGGTGCTAACTCTTTCTTCCTTTGTGCCAAGCCCTTGAGTCTCTTTTTGACCCCTAAGAGTGAAATAGAATTAACTCACTTTGAACCAAAGTAACTCCATCTTGGTTTAATAGGGTTCTTGTAGTTTGTTGGGTTAAGCAAAAAAAAAAAAAAAAAACAACGAAACCCCACAACAAAACAAAAGACAAAACCCCCACCTTATATCCTGTTTGAATATATATTTCTTTCTACAGTTAATTGCATATATATTATTATATATAATCTATATTTTGTTCTAATTCTCTGTACCATTTATTACCCGTATCCTGCTTTTAATGTTTACCAATATCATTTACATCTTGTAAAAGCAGATAGTTCTTAATGATGAGAATGACTTTACTCCAGGCAGAGCCAATCAGAATAGAGTAAAAATTTCTTTGATTTTGTTGCTTTTCTGTATAAAATAAGCCCTATAGGAAAATCAAACAAAATTTGGATTATTTTTACATTGCAAGTTAAAAAAAATTTACTATCATTGGAGTATATGTGTTTTTCCTTTCAGATATCATAAAGGAAAATATAGTATAGTGGATAGGCACTGGACTTGGAATCACGAAGGCTTGGGTCCTACCTGTAACACTTCCTAGGAGGAAGGGAAGAAAGGAGGAAAGAAGAAAAGAATGGAGAGAAAGATGCAGGAAGAGAGGGAGAGGGAGGGAAGGAGAAAGAGAGAAGAGATGAGAGAGAGAGAGAGAGAGAGAGAGAGAGAGAGAGAAGGACTACAGAACCTGTAGTCACACGCTAAGGATTCAAGTCTGAGCCCTGCTGCCCTGCCACTTACTACCAATCTACCTTGGACAAATCACTTAACTTCTTTTGTCCTCAGTTTTCCCATCTGTAAAATTGGGATCATAATATGTATCTAACAAAACCTGTCTTACAGGTGTGATACTAAAAACATCCCTTATCATCATGATTATTCTTTTTTTTTTTTGGAGGGGGGAGGGCAGGGCAATTGGGGTTAAGTGACTTGCCCAAGGTCACATAGCTAGTAAGTGTTAAATGTCTGAGGTCAGATTTGAACTCACGTTCTCCTGACTCCAGGGCTGGTGCTCTATTCACTTAGCCACCTAACCTCCCCCAGATAGTTTCTTTAGACACTTAACACTTAACTAGCATGTGACCTTGGGCAAGTCACTTAACCCCAATTGCCCTCCAAAAGAGCAAAAAAAAAAATCTGTATTCTCCCCGACCCCCCTCTGCTCACACTCATTTTATCTATATTGTTATTATCTAGGTGTCCCTCTCTGAGGTGAGATACCAGTTCTCACCAAGAAACAAACAAACCAGGATGAATCATTCCTTTGGGAGGCTGCCAATTGGCAGAGTTCTACTCTGCCCTGTTGAGGGAGAGGATGGGGACCTTAACATATGAATTGCACCACAACATATGAATTCTTATCTCATGTAACTCAGGAGGTTCCTTCGTTCAGAAGGCTCTCCCATCAAACATCAAGTCTACAAATTATGCCCCTTCAACTTGAGTAAAAATCTGAAGGTTTATATGTGTTTCCTTCCTTCCCAATTCTGTCCTACCTCTCCTGTTTCCAGTCTCCAACTAACACACATTTCTAGTGATCATCAGAAGGTCTTTTCATGAAGGGAAAGGCAGCCAGTAAAAAAAAAAAAAAAACAACCCCCCCCCCCCCCAAACACACATCGAATTCCTTGTTTTAGTTTTTCTAAGGGCAAGAATTTTCTCCAGAGCAACCTGTTCTGAATTCCATCCTTATGTGATAATTTCTGTTAAATGATACCTCTTGTGTCCCCACAACCTTTCACTTTGGTTCCCAGATGGTCACTGGGAAACAATTCACTTGTTGATGTGCCTGGAAAAATGCCTGGTACAGAGGTCCATGAGTGAGGAAAACCACATTCTCTCTCCTAACCACAGCCTCTCAGCTCCACAAAGTTCAACTACGTCCAGCTTGGTATGAGTTCACCTAGACCTAACCAACTGTACCAAAAGGGAAAACAGGATAACTTGGAAAGAAATCCAGGGATCCGGGGTTTCCCATATTGTAGTTCTTTGTCCTTCATTCTCAAAAAGGACCAATGACATCAGGAGGGTGGATATCTTGACTTGCACATGAATTGGATTTAAGTGAGGCAGGGCTGTGCAAAGTCACCAGCCTCACTTTCTCCAGTCATTCTGGGAGTATTGATGGTTACTTGTAAGTCACTGTGAATGACAGCAGCTCTCACTTGGGAGTGTCGAGATTGCTCTTAGGATGCTTCCTAGTTCTTTTTTCCTATTCTAATTCATGAATTTGATAATGATAATAACATTTATATGTTGTTTTTGTAAAGTACTTTTTATTATCTCATTATTATCTTATTTTATCCTCACAACTCTTAGATAGGTCTTATGTAAATTCCCAATTTACAGTTGAGGAAATTAATGCAGACAGAAGTTAAGTGACTTGCCCAAGGTCACACAGCTAATAAGTATCTGAGCCGAATTTAAGCTCAGGTTTTCCTAAGCCCAGGTGTAGTGTTCTGCCACCTGGCCACTTTCACATAAACCCAACCATTTTACTGGCTCTAGTTTTCTCAGGAGGGTGGCAAAAGAAGGGTTAAAGTCACAAAATTTCTCTTCTGAGTCAATGTCTTGGACCTAAGGAAATACAATGTAAGATAAACCTGATTCCTTGGACTGGAAACTTGTAAATCTTTATTGCTGAGCAAGATCAGCTTAATCTTCCTCAGATCTGAACTGGCATTAATGCTGAGTGTTTACCCTCTTACAATAGAAGCCCAGAACAATACAGAGCCCAGATAACCCTTTTGTTCTGATATATCCTCTGTGGAAATGTGAGCCAATATCTGTTTCCAAAAGGTCAACTCAGTGGAGGCCAGGAAGTCAGAAGAAAGGGTAAGAGGATAGTAACAACATTCACTACCCTATGTCTATTAGTGTCTTGTCTGTAGAGAAGCTGTAAGCGAGGTTATTTGCACTTTAAGGGTGAATCAAAGTCTTAAGATAACAACCAATGAATCAACAGACTATAATTATCTACCAGGTACAGAGCACCCCAAGTAAAGGAGTAAAGCTTGGAAGTGGAACTTGGGTCTTTAGGCAGAGGATAGGAGAGATTTTGTGTGTACAGGAGGAGAGGAAGAGGCAAGAACATCAGAATGAGAAGGAAGGAAGGAAGGAAGGAAGGAAGGAAGGAAGGAAGGAAGGAAGGAAGGAAGGAAGGAAGGAAGGAAGGAAGGAAGGAAGGAAAGAAGGAAGGAAGGAAAGAAGGAAGGAAGGAAGGAAGGAAAGAAGGAAGGAAGGAAGGAAGGAAGGAAGGAAGGAAGGAAGGAAGGAAGGAAGGAAGGAAGGAAGGAAGAAGGAGGAGTATCAGAATGTGACCATGAGAAATAGGTGACTTCTTTGCTTCACTCTTCCCCAAATCCTCTTCCTTTCTGGGAGTCCCATTATAAGGTAAAAGCTATGTGTGAACCCTCCAGCATCCCAAAGTGGGAGACTGGTACAATTCTGACTGAGCCCTTGAATTATAGGTGTAGGACAGGTCAGGGCAAGAGGGCTTACTGTCAGGAATAAATCTAAGCTACATCCACTGGACAAGACAGGATGCCCAGGGAGGAAATGCTAAGTCAGCACCTTTATTATTGAATTCATAGGATCATAGATCTAGAGAAGGAAGGAAGGAAGAAGGAAAGAAAGAACGTAAGAAGGAAAGAAGGAAGGAGAAAGGGAAGGAAAAAAGAAAGGAAGCAAAGAAGGAAGGAAGGAAAGAAAGAAGGTAAGGAAGGAAGCAAGCAAGCATTTATTAAGCACCTACTATGTACCTTCCTTCCACTGTGCTAAGTGCTTTACTATTATTCTCTCATTTGATCTTCACGACAACCTGGAAGGTACTGTTATTGCCCCCACTTTACAGCTGAGGAAATGGAGGCAAATGTAGGTGAAGCTCAGGGTCACACAGTTAGGAGGTGTCTGAGGTTAGATTTGAATTTAGATCTTCCTGACTTCAGGCCCAGCTCTATCCACTGTACTACCTAGCTACCTTTGAAGTCATCTAATTCAACCCCTTTATTTTATATAAGAATGTACTGAGGCCCAGAGAAATTAAGTGACTTGTCTGAAGTCACACAGGTAGTAAGCTATAAACGTGGGATTTGAACCCAGGACCTCTGACTCCAAAACTACTACTCTTGCCACTCAAATTCATTTTTGAGCTTGGAGGGACCATAGCGACTATGAAGTCTAACTTATTCCTTTTGTAAGTAAGGAAACTGTGGTCCAGAGACATGTTCATGGTCAATACTTGTCCAAGGAGACAGGTAGGAAGTTGCAGAGGCAGGATTGGGCTCTTCACTTTAAAAATAGGAATATGATGTGCCTCATGAAGATGCTTAGATACCTGGGGGTGGGGGGAGCACATGCCATAAGCACTGCAGGCACTGCCACTTCCCTACTAAGGTAGGGGCAATACTATATAATTAAAAGGACATTGCACTTGGAGCTAGAATAACTGGGGTTAATTTCTCTGATATTAGCAAACTGTGTTGGGCTCCAGTCACTTAATTTCTCAGTCTTAGTTTCTTCATCTGTAAAATGGGCCTTGTATTACCTCTGCAGTCTACAACACAGAGCTGTTATGAGGGAGGGTATTTTGTACCTTTTATAAAGGGCTATTTACATTCTAACAGTCCAAACAGATTGACCATATTATTGATGCTGATGTTCCCTCAGCAGGGGATAGAGTTCTGGATCTGGAGTCAGAAGGCCTGAGATCAAATCCAGCCTCAGACACTTCCCCAGCTGTGTGACCCTGGGCAAGTCACTTAACTTCTGCCTGCCTCAGTTTCTTCAACTATAAAATGGAGATAATAATCACACCTACCTTTCAGGGTTGTTGTGAGGATCAAATTAGGGAATATTTGTAAAGGGATTTAGCAGAGGGCCTGACACAATATAATTGTTGCTTAATAAAATGTTTCTTCCCTCCCTTCCTTCCTTCTCTCCCTCCTTCCATTCCTCTCCTTCCTCTCCTTCCTCCTCTTCCTTCCTTCCTTCCTTCCTTCCTTCCTTCCTTCCTTCCTTCCTTCCTTCCTTCCTTCCTTCCTTCCCTCCTTCCCTCCCTCACTCTTGAGGCTACCACCTTATTTCTAGGCACCCTGAAACCATTAGAGACATCCTCCACTCTCCTTCAATCCTTATCTCCAGTCACATCTACCCCCCTCTTTCTACTCTCACAGTCATTACCCTAGTTTAGTCCTATCAATTGGACTATTACAACAGCCTCTTAATTGGTCTTCTTGCTTGTCTTTCCTTTCTCTTAGCCATTCTACCACACAGTTGCCATATTGATTTTCTTAAAAAAACATAGGCCTGACTCTGTCTATTCCCTGCTCAATAAGCCTTAATAGCTCTAGAATAAAACAAACTCCTCTGTGTGCTTTTAAAGTCCTTCATATTCTACTTTAAACCTAGCTTTCCAGATTAATTTCACATTGTTTCCCCCTCCTGAACTTCTGTGGCTGAAATGCTTCAGTCAAACTGGCCTATAGGCTATTATTACTTAAACACAACATTTCATCTCTTGATTATGTACTTTTTGTGGAAGTGTATTAAAAACCACGTTTTCTAGTTCAACCAATAATAATAAATATCTGTCTCTCTGGGTTAAAGTCCCTTTTCAGGCTTTTCTCTTTATGAAAATGAGTGGTCAAGACCAAAATCAAAGGTCTCAGGTATATGGATTTAGGTTGGTAACCTATTTTTTTAACTTATTTTTTTCAAATAATTTGTTTTCTTTTCAATTCATGGAACAAAATAAGCATTTCTATAACACAGTACAATAAAAAAGATGATTGCACATGAATTTGTAAATCTACCATGTACAACTTGCTATTCCCTCCAAATACACAAAGTTCTCATGTAAATTTCTTTTTTTTTCCTTTTTTTCTTCCTTCCCTAACCCCCACCCCCTCTCTAGAGATGACTACCATTAGACACATATAGGTATGTATGTAAAATTATTCTGTACATACTTCTATTTGTCAGTTCTTTCTCTGGATACAGATAGCATCTCTCTTCATATGTCCTTTATTTTTAATTTGTGTACTTATAATAGTCAAAATGACTTGGTAACCTAACTTAAGGGGAAAAAGGTGCCTCTCATCTAGTTGACCTGGTGGCCTTCCTCATTCCCTAAAAGGGTTAGTGCTTCTATCCATCTAAGGGCACTGCCCCCTTCTCCATTCAAAAAAGGATTAGGATCTTGGTCACAGGAAGGAAGCCCTTTTAGTTCTTGAGGGGAGTGGTCAAGGAAGGAATCAAGAAGTTTTAACAGAAGATTAAGGGATTATTGATCTAAAATGTTGACCCCTCATAGGTATTTTAACATATTATGTTTCTCCCCCTTCAAGATTCCTATGTAACCTCAAATTGTCTTGGGGTGGAGAAGTACAAGGGCTTTGGGGGGGACTATGTCAATTTGGACATTTCCCTCTCTTAGGCTAGAAATGCTTGCATTTAGAATAATATCTAATTCAACATATTTCTGGCAGATTTTCGGCTGAAACCTGGAGGATGGTATTAATATTTTTTCTTGGACACTTTGCACAGTCTGCCCTCCATACCTGGAATGCTCTCCCCTCTCACTCTCCTAAGAATCCTTAGTTCTTTTTGAAACTTACCTCTAATTCTACCTCCTATACACAAAACCCTTCATAATTGATGAAGGAAAGGCATCAAATTCCTTTGTATTTACTTTGTACATAGACTATATTTTCTTATCCTTGTATATGTTATTCTCCAGCCACCAGTAGAATGTTAAGTTCTTTGAAGGCAAAGACTATTTCCTTTTTCGTCTTTGTCTCTTTTCTCAGAATCTAGCACAATGCCTGGGCAGAGAGCAGATGTCTAATAAATGCATGTTGGATTGGATAGAACTCATATCTGCCCAGGTTCATCTTTATCTTCCATTCACTTCGTACCATAAATTTGTTATGGAAAGCTAACCAAAAACATTAGGAGGTTCCTTTTTCTCTCTACTCCCCTATTCTCTTGATATTTTGGTGATATGTTTGTTGGTGATACTTTGATGATACAGTTAATCCCCAATTTTCGAGGGTTGGGGGGCAATGTTTCTAAAAAATAGCATGAAAGTAAAAAAAGCAAATGTTGCTATATTGAACCTATAAGAAATAGTGGATTAGGTTCCTGAAACCACCAAAAATTGCGATCTTTTACTAGAGATAGCTAAAAATATACTTTTCTACATATAATTCTTTATAACAAAATGTTAATTTTTATAATATGCATTTTTTCTAACACAGTAACTATCAAATAACCCATCTTATGAATGCACAAAATAAAATTGGTAACACATAAAACTTTTTTTTTTTGGCTAGTAATTCCCTAGATTCTGTGACCTTTCAAGCTAACATCTCAATAAAGAAACAAAACAAAAACTCCCAAAGCCATTGATTCCAAACAATATTCACTTTTTATAACACATGAAATCTTTTGTTGTTGGGAAGTTCAGCCATGTCTGACAGGCCCTTCTCTTGAAGTCTGTCTAAGAACACATGAAATCTATGGAACCATAAATACTGTACAGCAAATACAAAACACAAAACTAAAACATTTCTAAACTGAACCTTACCTTTTACTTTATCAGACGGCCATGTAAGGGCACCGTACTGTATAATGAATTGTCAATTAGTTAACCCCAAACTCAGGACTGATAATGGTTGCACACATTCCAGCCTGAAATTTATCTAATGCCTTTATTTTCCCCCCAAGCCTCATCAGCACTTTGCACTCTTGGGCTTAGAGCCCAAAAGACATACCACATATGCTTTGGCGGCATAAGTGCATCAAAAACTTGAGTTTTAAGGCAATGAATGCATAGGGGAGCTCTTAATTCTCCAATGGTAGGGTAAACAAGACCAGTGAAGCATCTAATATGATACCAGCCTCTCCACAAACTATCGTGTCTCCTGCCTCTCATTTTTTCCTCTACTATCCACAGCCATGGATATGTGTGGTTGCCAACATGAAAGTGAAAATGTTACCAATAAAGTCATGAAAGTTAAATGTAAGAGTGTTGAAGGTTGACTGCAATTTTCCCTTCCATATCATGAGGTAGGGGTATTGTGCCCCCTGCAATCTGGAAAATCCACATAAAAATTTTTGGCCTTCCCTTTGTACCAGAGAAGAATGAATTTTTTCTTTTTTCTTTTATGGGGTATCTACAAGTATCTTATTGTAAAATTTGGATTAAGTTATTTGGTCATAGGCTCTGGTTTTTATGGGTCATCTATGACTTCTGCAAAACTCCCCCCAAAAGTCCCATTTAATTTCTTATGTTGACCAGTGATATATCAGAACTGTGATAGGGAAAGTCATAATGTAGAAGAGGTAACTACTTTGTTTCCTTTTTCTTCATGTGTTTTTCTATCCTAGAAGTCCCACCATAAGGTGAAACCATTGTATGAATGCCCCAACATCCCATACTAGAAGGCTGTTACAATTCCAAATGAGGGGCAAGTATGGGCTAGGACAGGCCATGTACAAACTTACAATGATAAGAGTTGGAGGCATTTAGGGTTACTGACTCTAGCCCCAGGAGTCCTGACTCAGATATGCTTTTAAATGGCCTCAAGTGTCCTGATCAGTCTGCTCTCTGCACTGTTGACTGTGGGAATGTGATGGAATCCATCATATAGTCAATCAATAAACAGTCAATAAAGATTTATTAAGTGCTTCCAGGCACTGTGCTAAGAGTTGAAGGTGAATAAAAGGACTCCAAAGCATTGGAGAAGGTTCAGCAGAGGTTTTGTAGCATGAGCTTAAAGTTAATTCTATCACTTTCCCTTCCAGCAGCTGAGTCAGTAGCTTTCTCCAAAAAAGTGCATGAATGAGCCCAGTCATTCATTCATCCTAAGGAACCTGACAAACATTCATATTTCCCTTAGCAAATAGGTGTAGTTTTTCTAGCTCAGACCCCTCATTCATAGCTGCAGGTTTTGTTTTATTTTTTTCTTTTTTTTCTCATGGTACTTAGCAGTGAAAACATTCTAATTCTTTCCAAATTTGTTAATAAAGAGCAGATCCCCGGCACACTGGTCTAGGAAGGGACAGGAAGAACCCATGTTCCACAGAAAGTCTGGCACCAAGATTTTGTCCTTAGCTGAAATGGGGAGGAAGGCAAGCCCAATCACATTCCCACAGTACCTGTTCCAAATTTTTCATTCCCCTCACTTCCTATCCCAGTCTTCCCCCACAATGGATGGATAAGATTACCTCTTATTTTAGTGAAATCATGACTTCTTCAGTTTCCCTTGTCCCCTCCTCAAAGCCTCTCTTTCCCTACTTTCTCAGAGGAAGAGGTGGCCTTCCTTTTGGCAAAGGTTAACCCCTTCACTGGTGCCATTGATTCTAAGTCTTCCTGTCTTTTGGGGGACCTAATTCTATCATTCACCTACATTTTCATCCTCTATCGCTCTCAGCCTCTACCTCATATTAGATCATCTCTCCTGCTTACATATTCAGGTCCCTTTTATCCTAAAATAAAGCAAAGCAAAGGAAAGCAAAACAAAAACATAATCCCACTCCTTCTTTTAATCCTGTCATCCTTAAAGTTACTCTCCTTCCTTCAGCCTTTCTTTCAAGGCCAGTTTCTTGAAAGGGTAGGCTCTACTATCTCACCATCAAGTCCAGACAAATCTAGTTTCTGCCCCACTGAAACAGTGTCACTAGTGATTGTTTAATCATCAAGTCCAGTGACCTTTTCAAAGCTCTCATCTTCCTCAAACTCTTAGTCAATTGACACCACATTGTCTCTTAGATTCCAAAACACCTCTTTTTTCTTTTCTCTTGCCTTTTGGACCACTTCCATCATTACTTTGGTACTTTCTCTTCCTCATCCCTGAATCCAGGTTTTCCTCTAGGTTGTTCTCTCCTCTCTGGTGTCCACTCTTGGTGAACACCAACCACTTCAATCCTTACCTTTATGACTACGGCTCCAAAAATCTCTAATTCTAGCCTTGACCACACTTTTCAATCTTTTCAATGCATTCACCTGAATGGCCAACTGGCACCTCAAGCTCAACGTATCTTACTGAAGTTATACCCCTCTTTCTTCTGAAACTTGCTCCTCTTTGTAACATCCCTCTTTCTACTACATTTTCCCAGGAACCCAAACCCAGAAGCCTAGTGTTGCATTGTCTTTGACTCCTCCCCTCTTCCTCACACCATTAATTGCTAACTCTTGTTCATTCCATTCATTTCTTTCTTCACATTCTCATTGGCATCATCTTAGCTCATGCCCTCATTACCATTCATCTGGACTATTTCAATAGCTTCCTAACCAGTCTCACTACTTCTGTCTAATCCATTTTACACAATGCTGACAGATTCATCTTCATAATGACCTAGTCTGAGCATGTCATTTCCTTACTTAAAAACCTTTAATGAGGGGCGGCTAGGTGGCGCAGTGAATAGAGCGCCGGCCCTGGAATCAGAAGGACCTGAGTTCGGAGCCGGCCTCCGACACTTAATCTGCACAAAAACCTAGCCGTGTAACCTTGGGCAAGTTACTTAACCCCAATTGCCCTAAAGGGGTGGCTAGGTGGCGCAGTGAGTAAGAGTGCCGGCCTCAGAGTTTGGATGACCTGATATCAGATCCGGCCTCAGAAAATGAGCACCCACGCATAAATCAAATGACTAGCCGTGTAACCTTGAGCAAGTTACTTAACCCCAATTGCTTTAAAAAAAAAAAAAAACCTTTAATGGAAGTTCCAGTGTCAAGACGGTGTGGAAGGAACCCTCTGAAGTCCTCCCAAGTTCCCCTCCAAACAATTATAAAACTGCCTTAGAATTGATCTAGGAGCAGCAAAGCAGCTTACCAGCACAGGCAAGGTCTGCCTCACTTGGGTGGGAGGAGAGTTAAGGTCTAAATGTAGTAGCCGCCCACCTCACAGCATGAGAACTGAAGCAAGACCCTAAGGCTGGAACAATTCACCAGCCTTCCTGCAAATTAGCAGCCCACTAGGCAAGTGACCAATCTATGCATCCCAGCAAGTAGCAAGGCCCCACTGTAGTAGCCCTACCCCCAGTACAAGGTAAGCCTTGACCCCATTGCTGACCAGTAGTGAAGCTCCACCCTGGGGCCTATCAGCAGAGAAACCCTATTTCCATAGCAACCCAGGAGCAGTGCCCTACCACAGTAGTAGACCAACCTCCAGGGTCAGCCACCAGAAATACTCTTACTGTGGAAACCCAGCAGCAAGACTCCACCCCAAGAACAGGCCTACAGTTAAACCCCACACCCAGGGGAGGTCTCACCCCTGGAGCAAAAGTCAGAAGGAAAGCTTACCCTCCAGAGAAAGCAAGCAGCTAAGCCTTGAAACACAGTGAAAGCCAGCACAAAAAGCATGGGACAGTGAAGGACAAGAGGTCAATTCTCACATAAAAACACTAAGTCACAAAAAAAGGCAGGAAAAAAAATGAGCACACCCCTGCCCCCCCCCCCCGCCCCCAAATATGGGAAGAGCTTAAAAAGGATTTTAAAAAGTAAATTAGAGAAGTAGAAGAAAAATTGGGAGGAAAATGAAAGTAATACAAGAGAATCATGAAAAAAGAGTCAATAGAATGGGAAAAGAAATACAAAAATTTACCAATGAAAATAACTCCCTAAAAAATAGAATTGGCCAAATGAAGAAGAGAATACAAAAGCTCACTGAAGAAAATAATTCCTTAAAAATTAGAATTGAACAAGTGGAAACTAATGACTTTATGAGACATCAAGATATGATAAGAACAAAAATTTTAAAAAGTTTTAAAAAATAGAAGAAAATGTGAAATTTCTCATTGGAAAAGCAACTGACCTAGAAAACAGATCTAAGATAAATAACAAAAGAATGATTGGACTACCTGAAAGCCATGATAAAAAAAAAGTCCTGAACATCTTTCAAGATATTATCTAAAAAACCCTGCTCTGATATATTAAAACCACAGGGCAAAATAGAAATGGAAAGAATCCACCAATCACCACCTGAAAGAGATCCCAAAATGAAAACTCCCAGGAGTATCATAACTAAATCCCAGAGCTCACAAATCAAGGAGAAAGTATTACAAGTTGCCAAAAAGAAACAATTCAAATATCATGGAGCTAGAATTGGCATTACACAGGAGTAGCCTGCACATTAAAAAAACCAGACAAAAGGCTTGAGATATCATATACTGGAAGGCAAAGGAGTTAGG